>CM062297.1:259187096-259766381 GCA_031216915.1 Pictodentalium vernedei
GGCAGAGCCTTAATGATAATAGGCTCAGGCTGCTTGTCTGGAGTCTGATTCTGAGCCAGAAATCCCACTTCCGTAGTCAGGGTAATGGTATTACTCACACTACGGTAGTGAGATTCATCAACAGATAAAGCATGAAGTTCACTAACTCTTCTAGCAGATGCAAAGGCTAAGAGAAATGTTGTTTTATAGGTCAAGAATTTGAACTCTTCAATGTCCAACGGCTCAAACGGAGCTTCTTTAAGCTTCAACAGAACCCAAACCAAATTCTACTTAGGAATTAATCTGAGGGTTCTAGGTCTATTAATAGAGAAATTTCTAACCAGCTTGGACAATGAAGCATATGATCCAATAGCCAAGTTATCATGATGAGCGTACGTGTCTGATAACATAGACCTATAGTCCTTAATAGTGACGGGCTGCAGTTTGAGAACATCAAACAAGAAGACCAAGAAATTGGCAATATTTGGTATGGATGGATCATAAACGTCTATCGACTGATCCTGACACCAACAGAAGAAAACCCTTCACTTCGCTGCATAGTTCAACGAAAAGGAGGACCTCCTGCAGTTAGAAATTGCGTCCACTGCACGTCCTGTAAACTGTTTTCCGTGCAAGAAGGACTGCACAATGGAAATATGTGAAGGTTGAGACCTTCTGGGTTGTGATGCAGTGTGCGTGACTTCCCCTGATAAAGAAGGTCCTCTCGTACTGATAGCAAATCTGCCTGAATATTCGCTTGTTGAGCGTCCAGTCCGATGGCAGCAAGCGACCTTTCTGAGAGAGCGAGTCTGCTAGTATATTCAGACGACCCATTATATGATGGACAGAAAGATGAACATGATGATTCATGACGTATAGGAGAATCTTCTCCGTTAGTTTGCATAATGGAATTGAATGAGTGCCGCCCTGGTTCCTGATATAAGCTACTGTCCGACAAAATCTGAACATGGACGTCCGCTATTATGTGAATTCAATGTTGTAGCGCTAGCCATATTGACATCATCTCTTTCATGTTTATGTGCTTCTCTAAGAACCAAGGGTCCCAAAGACCCTGACACTTCATGTCTGCGGGACTTAGGGTCGCACCTCAACCCATCTGACTCGCATCCATCATAATCGTGAAAGCCAGGTCCGGCAGTTGCGGCGGAACTCCCTGAGTTAACCACTGAATATCTGCCCAAATCTGAACCCTTTGTTTCACTAGGTTCGTTAAAACAATACTGGTTTCGAGCGAATGCGTCTTCACACTCCAGTTCTGAGTAAAGAATATCTGGAGGGGATGCGTGCGCAGACGGCCCAACGGAATAAGATCCGCAGCCGCTCCGCATAACCCCATCAGTTGCATTAATTCCCTCGCTGTTAATGTGTCTGAGTGTAGACAAAAGTGAGCATGACAACTGACTAATTTCGCTCTGGGTAACGGCAGACGAACCAGATTGTTGTGAGTCTCGAAGCTCATTCCCAAGTGAATGAACGACTTGGGTGAAGCTAGATCCGACTTTTTCCCATTTACGATGAAACCGAGACGTCGGAATAATAAAAGCAGGCTCTGAACATCGTTCTGAAGAATAATTCTGTTGTCGTATCTATGTAGAATGTCGTCCAAGTAAGGCAACGTTACTGCAGACGAATGAGCTCGGAAGTATGACATTACCCAGTTCATTATTCGAGTGAATGCCCAGGGAGCCAGGTTCAGACCAAAGCACATAGGTCTGAACTGATAAACCTTCCCTAGTACGGCAAACTGCAGGTACTTTCTGATTGCCGGATGTAACAGGACATGAAAGTATGCATCCTTTACATCTATGCTTCCCGCATCGTCATTCACTCGAATGCTCGCTCTTATCGACCGAATGGTCTCGATATAGAATTCTGGAGCCACGATAAGCTTGTTTATCCAGCTCAAGTCTATTACCGGTTAGAACGAGCCATTTGGCTCTGGCACGAGGAACAGGTGACTGTAAAAACCCTGAGAATCCTGATTCTCGACGACCTCTATTGCTTCCTTTAATAAGAGAGCCTGTACCTCCGCTAGGAGAGACTCTCTTTTGCAAGAATCCGACAGAAGATTTGTCCAACGCTGACATCTTGTCAGGGGGGGGTTTCGACCGAGACTACACTTCTCACCCACTGATCTTCCGTGACTGTTATCCAGTTTCTCGCGAAGTTTGATAACCTTCCGCCAACTGGCGAGCAATAGAGGTCTTGAACTGCAAGGCTTACAGGAGGAGAAACTACGTCCTCCCCATGAAGAACCTCGTTCTGTCGGCCTAGAGGCGTGGTGACCGATAGTCCCGATCAGACCTACGCCTCTTTCCCGAGTCGCTATACTGACAACCTCTGAGTAATTGTAATTCTTGTACCCTCGTGAGGAGTTCCCTTTTGACGACTTTTGTCTGGAACGCCCTCCTTTAATCTTGTCTGCTGAAGCGGGTTGATGAGACTCCGACTTCAAACGCAGAGCACTAGACACTTTCTTAGTAGCCTAGTCATAGACTAACAAAAGCTTGTCGTTGAAAATGGTATGTCCGGAGACCGGAGCGACCCAGAGAGAGCTTTTCACCTTGTCATCTATCAGTGATGACGATGCAAGGGCAGCATCATGTCTGATTAACTCCATATTAGCCACTGTTAAGGCGGAGTTATACATGGTATACATAATTGCCCTGGAAAGAACTCTAAGAGAGGTACGAACGTCCTCAAATTCCTTTCCATTGAGACGTTGCACCAAAGCTCTTGTAAGGTGATCTGGGTAAGACATAGCTTCCAAATTTGCTCTATTTGAAGAAATTGCCATCTCAATTGTGTCTGAGCGAATAGAGAGTGATGCAGGTAAGGATATCTCTAGATCCCCGGCCTGCTCATCCAAACGCAGAAGAAATCTCTGAACATCTTCCCCGACAGTTTTAAATAAACATGGTCCAAGAAACAGTATGTTTATGGAAGATGAAGTTAAGAAACCGCCTTTTTTCCTCGCACTCAAGAGGTAAATACGGTGTTGTCCATATGGCCGAAGGCCTGCGACACCTGCCTAGACTGAACCGGAAAAGAAAGGACTTCCTTCTTTGTCCGAATAAAGTCTGCTTCCAACAACGCCAGTGGTTTCTCTCTTGTCGTCGCAGCATTTTGATTCGTTGGAACAAATTCAGGGTAGTACTGATGGATCAAGTCCATCGCAACCATGTGCTGTTCCGAAAGGGAAGGGTAATCCTCTTCCTTATCCCTTTCACCATCCGAGAGAATCAGTTGTGAATCTTGGTTCATTGCATCTGTAGGAACAGACGACTGGACCGACCCAGCAACGTCCGACAGCTCAGATTATGAGTCTGAGGAAGGCTGCACCTGCACTTGCTGGGATGCTGTGATCAGCTGCGCAATCTGCGACAGCAAGTCCGTCACCAAGGCCTGAGGAGCAGCGGTCTTCTGTTTCTTAGCCGCTTGCTGCTCCTGGGACGGTGTGTCAGAGATGGCTCTCTTCTCCACATGTCCCGATGATCGAGGTCTCATCTCCCTAGCTATGGGATGGTCCGACTTAATGGGCGAAGAGAGGTCCCTTCTTCACGCAGCAGACTGGATATCCGAAGTCGGGTAGCTAGGATGCAGTCATGTGTGCGCTGTAATCGAAGCGGAAGAAGCCATGACTGTAGCCGAGGCCAGCTGCAATCTAGACAGAGCGTCACGAACGGCAGATGTGGATGTATGCTCCGGCCCACGCAAGTACTTCACCACATCTGACCCCAGATGTTGTTGGGATAGAGAGGGACCTCTCCCGCTCGCGGTCCTTTCAGACCTCGCCGAGCTTTCCAAAATACTTGCTGGCTTCTTCCCTAGTTCCGTCGTTGCTGGGTGAGCCAGTCCTTCGCATGAGACGGGTGCTATTGCGCTCGCAAGCACCCGTAATTTAAAAAAGATGAGCGCAAAAAATCGCGCCTGTCATCAAACAATTCAACTTCAATTAAATTGCCACGCTTCAAGTCAGAATGGACATCTATTTCGTTATTGTCCATTGGTTAATGGTAAAACGAAAACAAAAACAAAACTGCTGTCATATGCCCCTACCCCCCCCCCCCCCCTCCACCTACCGGCATATCACCATCCGCTCCGCAAGAGGTCCGAATAGATATTGTCAGTGAAAACTGAAACATTTCCAGTTTCCTTTATTCACTGCGCATGTCATTCTACATCCCATTCATCCAGCACTGAGCAAACGAAACCGAAAGTACAATGCTAATTTAATCAGAACAAACAGATAGACCACCTGTGATTGGCCAGTCAGTGGTGAAATTGTCTGCTACGGCCAACCGAATCGCTTGTACCAAATAATTTCACCTTGTTTCCCTTTCGTCAAAGATTTGTGTACAAGTTGTCAAGCGAGAAATTTTATCGTCGGTGTACTGTTACTGTTAACTGTTTTTGCTGTTTGTTGAAATTGTCTTTTCTGAAGAATTGGTTATGTTCCAGATGCCAGCAACAGTGACTCTATCAACGTTACTGAAGTGGTCCTTCAAGGATCTTATTGGTTTCGAAAGTGAAACAAATAATGTAAGTGGGAAAACGTTTGTGACATGATTTTGGTGCAAAGTGTGTGCTGCCCAATGTGACAATGCACGTAAACAGCTGCGAGGGAGAGCACTTTCTGAATTCGACCGGTTTGCCATAGGAACTGATTTTATCAGTAAATACACATTTGAAAGGCATGTGGGGAGTAAATGCCATGCCCTAGCTCTGTCCTTCGAAAGAGAACAAATTGACACTGCCCAAGCAACTGATGCACCTACTCTACAAGCCTCAATATCTGCCAGTGCCTATGGGTGTCAAAGTGATGATAAACAAACTTTGGTCGGCCCCAAACAAATGAGAATTGACACATTCGTCAGAAAGAATGCCAGGGAAGCTTATAAGAAACTCCTTGTGACAGCATATCTTTTAGCTGTCAGTGGCCAACCACTGACTGCATTCAAAACATTGATACAAACTCAAAAAGCCAATGGCGTAAAGTTAATAAAGGGGCACGACAATGTTGACACAGCAAAAAAATTACTGACAGTCTTGGCAAAGTCGGCAAGAGAACAGATTAAACAAAAAATAAGTGAATCCAGTTTTATAGCAATTCTCAGTGATGGGTCGCAGCCATGTAAAACCGATGCAGAGAAAGAGCTGATATATATCAGAACTGTCCACAATGGAAACGCTCTGTATATTTGCTGCCCTTTACAAGACACTGACGACTAAAAAGATGGTACAGCAGAAAACCTCAAACAATGTATCGATGATGCTTTTCTAAAAAAAATTGGGATTTCAAAGGACCAATACAAAAATGCTGTAACAAGGGCAATGCCCCCGGTCCCCCGACCAAGATGGCAAATTCAAGGGAGCTGTTAGGATGCAATTTGTTCCAAGAGCATGGTCTTTATGAGGGGTTAAACTGGATGATTTACTCATTTTTCTAACATTTCTTGAATTTTCTTCAAACTTATAAGCATGCCTCGTATAAGCAAAATATGGGATTATTTTACGGTCAAGATTGACGATAACACAAAACCCCAATGCACGATTTGTCAGGCTTCAGTATCTCGTGGTGGCACATCTGATCTGCCAAGTCTTTCACAAATACGAACTTGAAGAGCCACCTTAGGCATAACCACGCTGTCATTTACAAGCAGTTTGAAGAGGCCCAGTCCATTGCAGACTCAGAAAAACGTAAAACAAATCTCGAAAAGCTACAAGCTGGAACATTAACAACTGCAACAGCAAAGCGGGTACACCAAATGCAACTGACGGAAATTATTGAAAAAAAATAAGCCGCATACTAAATTTGGTTTCAATCAAATGATTCTAACTAAAGTTATTATCCGGACAACACAAAAACTGTATTTTTTAAGTCGAAAAAGGGGAATAAATCCAGTAAAAATCAGTGGAGCGTGCCCATTTTCGAACTTGACCTGCATTTCCACCCAAGTAAGACACATACCATATTTAGTTTCAGTAAAATCATCCAAACTAAAGTTATCATCCAGACAAGGGTGTGGACAACACAAAAAATGTTTTTACAAAGTTGAAAAAGGGGAATAACTCCAGTAAAAATAGACAGAGCGTGCCCATTTTCGAACCTAACCTGTATTTCCACCTGAATAAGCCGCATACTTAATTTCCTTTCAATCAAATGATCAAAAGTAAAGTTATCATCCGGACAACACAAAAAGTGTATTTTATAAGTCGAAAAAGGGGAATAACTCCAGTAAAAATAGACAGAGCGTGCCCATTTTCGAACCTGATCTGTATTTCTACCAGAATAAGCCGCATACTTAATTTCCTTTCAATCAAATGATCAAAAGTAAAGTTATCATCCGGACAACACAAAAAGTGTATTTTATAAGTCGAAAAAGGGGAATAACTCCTGTAAAAATAGACAGAGCATGGCCACATACTAAATTTGGTTTCAATCAAATGATTCTAACTAAAGTTATTATCCGGACAACACAAAAACTGTATTTTTTAAGTCGAAAAAGGGGAATAAATCCAGTAAAACTCAGTGGAGCGTGCCCATTTTCGAACTTGACCTGCATTTCCACCCAAGTAAGACACATACCATATTTAGTTTCAGTAAAATCATCCAAACTAAAGTTATCATCCGGACAAGGGTGTGAACAACACAAAAAATGTTTTTACAAAGTTGAAAAAGGGGAATAACTCCAGTAAAAATAGACAGAGTGTGCCCATTTTCGAACCTAACCTGTATTTCCACCTGAATAAGCCGCATACTTAATTTCCTTTCAATCAAATGATCAAAAGTATAGTTATCATCCGGACAACACAAAAAGTGTATTTTATAAGTCGAAAAAGGGGAATAACTCCAGTAAAAATAGACAGAGCGTGCCCATTTTCGAACCTGATCTGTATTTCTACCCGAATAAGCCGCATACTTAATTTCCTTTCAATCAAATGATCAAAAGTAAAGTTATCATCCGGACAACACAAAAAGTGTATTTTATAAGTCGAAAAAGGAGAAAAACTCCTGTAAAAATAGACAGAGCATGGCCATTTTTTAACTTGACCTGTATTTCCAACCAATTAAACCACATACTTAGTTTCGTTTCAATCAAATGATCCAAAGTAAAGTTATCATCCGGACAACACAAAAACCTTATTTTCTAAGACGAAAAAGGGGAATAAATCCAGTAAAAATCAGTGGAGCGTGCCCATTTTCAAACTTGACCTGCATTTCCACACAAATAAGAAGCATACTAAATTTCGTTTCAATCAAATGATCCTAACTAAAGTCATCATCCGGACAACACAAAAACTGTATTTTTTAAGTTGAAAAAGGGGAATAAATCCAGTAGAAATCAGTGGAGCGTGCCCATTTTCGAACTTGACCTGCATTTCCACCCAAGTAAGACACATACCAAATTTAGTTTCAGTAAAATCATCCAAACTAAAGTTATCATCCGGACAAGGGTGTGATGGACGGACGGACGCATGCACGGACAGACACTTCAGATTACAATAGTCCCCCAAAGGGTCGGGGGACAATAAGAGCAACAGCCGACAGGGCATCAGTTAACACAGGGGTGTACAAGGGTCTCTTGACTCGTTTAAGAAATGACAATCGACCATGGCTTATTTCCATTCACTGTGTTATGCATCGCATTCAGTTAGCAATACAAGATTCCTTGATGAAAGAAAAACAATTCTCTTCCATCCATGACTTTTTAGTTGTGCTATACTATCTTTTTAAGCAGTCTGGTAAAGTCAAGCATCATTTCAAAGAGTATGCCAAGCAGGCTATGGGGGTCAGGGTTCTCAATGATCCAAAATGTCATGGTACCCGGTTTGTGAGCCATGAAAATAGGGGCCTAGATCATTTACTTAACAATTGGATTGACTTGTGTCATGTAATTGAAAACCTTTTAGAATCTGGCTCTGCTAAAAAAAATTGAGGGAAAACTTCGTGGCATACTAAAAAAATTGAAGGATAGTCAGTTTTTATGCAAGTGCATTTTCTACAAACAAATAATCCAACAAATCACTTTCCTTTCACTTGAATTTGAAAAAGAGCAGCTCATGGTTTTTGAAGTCAAACTTTCAATCAAAAAACTTTTGAAAAGTTGAACGAATTGAAAGCAAACGAAAGTTAAAAAATTTATAGTAATTTATATATTTTTTATACTTACCAATGACCCAGACATAGCTGGTGCTAACTCTTAAAATATAGGGCCAAACACAAATTTTGCCCCCCAATCCCCAAAATTTGCATCTAAAGCCAAAGAAAACATGTCCTGAATGGCCCTCCACACTTCACCTCTACTGCGCATGCGTAGTGTCAAGGACGTTCCGAAATTGGCGCCATTAATCATTCTCATAACCAGTGCCTGGTAAGCGCTATGTACTCAGCGGGGAGGTAAGAGTTCCCAACTCCTGGGAGGGCCATCCCCATCTGGGTCATTGGTAAGTATAAAAAATATATAAATTACTATAAATTTTTTAACATTTTTATACTGTACCAATGACCCAGACATAGCTGAATAGTAAAAAGGCTGGAGGGCCAAGGACATAGAGCAAGATGGAATACGCTCAAAATATAAAATAGAGTCATCCCCTCTAGGGAAAAAGAAGTATTAGGCCTTACATGTATCTTTCTTATTTATGATAAATTAGAAAGATACAACACCTTCCAAAATTGAGCATCATACATCCATGTACTCTATTAATATCTAGTATAATCCTTATACTAATAATTTTTAAAGTAAGCCAATAAATAAAGTGAGTCTAGAGAATAGAGACTCTTTATACTCCTTAAAAGTGTCTGAGGAATGTATAATAATGTCCGTTGACACGTGCTATATTCAAAAGCTATACTATAAAAACTAAGACCTGAATGAATTTTTAAAACATAAACTTCTCACTAAACAACCATCCCAATAACAGCTCAGAATTACTAACTCCGGAGGAGGTATCCCCTTGTTTTCATAGTAAAACAGGTGACCCAAGGGAACACCCTCCCCCCCCCCACCCTTTTCCTTGCCCTGGGTCAAATAGCCCAGAGCGAAGAGGGCAGCAGAACGGAGTCACTGCCGAAACAGACAGCCTACCTAGCTATAGTAGCAACTGTTAAATTAATGACATTCTGAGCAGTAGATAACAGACCTAACAATAGAGGCCTCCAGAAATGGACTCGATATTTCTGAGATAAAAATTCATGAATGTGGATGGCTGAGCGCAATGAGCAGCCTTCAAAAATCTATAATAGCAACACTATTAACGTAAGCCCAAGATGTAGAAGAACTCTTACTTCATGAGCCGAAATCTCAAACACAACTGCTGAGTCAATGATATACCATAAGCAGTATCGATAGTTAATTGAATCCATTAGCAATAGAATGGAGCGTAACGTCCTTCTATTAGGCATCAAAGACAGAAGAAGCTTACGCCCGTAGTAATAAACAGATATCTGTTTATAAATACATAAACTCTAACCGGACAGAGTAAAGGCCTATGCCCATACGAAGACGGAAGGACCTTAATAACAATAGGTTCCGGATAT
Source organism: Pictodentalium vernedei (assembly GCA_031216915.1). Classification (NCBI taxonomy): domain Eukaryota; kingdom Metazoa; phylum Mollusca; class Scaphopoda; order Dentaliida; family Dentaliidae; genus Pictodentalium; species Pictodentalium vernedei. The sequence goes on from CM062297.1 coordinate 259,196,641, forward strand.
TAATTAGGAGCCTGACTCTTATGCCAAAATCCAACATTAATAGTAAAGGAAATAGTGTTTCCGATACTACGAAAGTGAGAATCGTCCACCGATAGTGCAAGAAACTCACTGACTCTTCAGTAAAAGAGAAACCAACAGAATTACTGTCTAAGAGGTCAGAATTTGAAAACTACTGTTTCCAGAGGCTCAAATGATTACTTAGCTAAATAAGAACCGAAGTTAAATTCCGTATAGGAATTTAATCTAATGATTCTAAGTCTATTTCTCGAAAAGTTACTAACTGACTTAGATAAAGAGACATAAGACTCAATTGTAAACTATCATAGAGAGCATAGGTATGAGGTAACATAAACCTATAACCTTAATAATAACAGGCTGCAGTAGATCTTGTCAAACAAGTATACAAAAAAGTTGCAATGACTAGTATGGAGGGATCCACAATATCAACATAGTGATCCCTACACCAACGACGGAAGAGCCTCCACTTTAGCCGTATAGTATAGCAAAGAAGAGGTTCTCCTATAGTAACAAATCGCGTCCAAAGCTCGTCCAGTACAATGCTTACAAATCAATAAGGACCACACAACGGAATACGTGAAGGTTGAGACCTTGCAGGTTGTGATAAAGATGACACGATTTTACCCAGCGAAAAAAGATCCCCTCATGGAGGAAGATTTCGCGTTAAGTCCCACAGTAGACATCAGAGTAAATTTACCCACAGTCTCTGTGAAGACAGAGATGCTATCAACAGAAATGTATTGTGGTTGTTTACCTTAGCAATACTTGCTGAAACAACAGCGCAGGAGGATACGCATATCCTATCATTCCATCCTATTAGATCAATAGAGCGTTAACAACATTAGCTCAGAGATCCGGACAAGCAAACACATACGTCTGCAATTGATTAGCAAGTTGTGTCGTAAATAAATTATCATTGGGCGCTCCCATTGATAGCAAATCTGATTGAATACTTGTTTGTTGAGAGTCCATTCTGACGGCAACAAGCGACCCATAAGTGAACGGGAGTCCGGTAATACAATCAGACGACCCGGAATATGACGGACCGAAGCAGAACTTGGTGTACTATAACAAACAGAAGGATTCTTTCCATTAAATTGAATAACGGAAACGAATGAGTGCCTCCCTGGTTCCGGAGATACGCCACTACTGTCGAATTAACGGACAGGATTTGGACATGCGTTTCTGAATAATGTTCATCCAATGACATAAAGCAAGCCTAAAAAAACATTATTCCGTGGAAGATAAGTGCTTGCTTAGAGACTGCGGAACCCAAAGACCCTGGCACTTCGAATCCGTTGGGATGAATATTATATCCCAACCTGTTTGACTGGCAACCGTCATAATTATAAAACTCGGATCCGGCAACTGCAGTGGCACTCTCTGAGTCAACCACCGAATGTTTGCCCCAGTCTGAATCTCTTGCTACACTAGATAGACAAGAGAACGTGTAAATCGAGCAATTCATGGATTGCTGAAAAGTTGCCGTCGAAGAGAAGCTTCTCCGAGAACGAAGCGACTCTAAGAGAGTTCTTTACCTTACTATCCACGCGTGTGGATGTAGCTAGGGCTGCGTCACGTCTAACCAACTCCAAGCAGCTACTGAAGGGCGGAGTTATACGTGAACAAACTACTGCCCTCAAAAGAAATCACATTGAGGATCAAATCCCGGAATTCTTTCTCTTGAAGACGTAATGATAACGCCTCAGTAAGGTGGATTACGTATGATAAAGCGTCTAAGTTAAGTCTATTAGACATCATTGTCGTTTCCAACATTGTGGTTGGAAAAGACATAGACGGCGAAAAAGATTCTTTAACCACGCCGTCAAGACGCATATGAACTCTCGGTATGCCCTGTTCTGCCAAAATAAATTATTCGTATAAATGATAAAAGGCAGAAATGAGCATTGCGGACAAGAAACTAAACTATCATGCTTGGTAGCAGGCTTATATATATATAGCGTCGATAAATAATACACATGTTCTAATGACATTATTGGACTGTGTCGGTAAGTCAGGGACAATGTCCCTGAACCGATCCAAAATTCCGTGTCCAATGACGCTATAAGTCTCTTATCCAACATCGCAGCAATGTAGTCCGAAATAACAATCACTGGAAGAAAATGCCGGAAGATATATATGGCAGCTTCCGATGCTACTAAAGGGAAAACTCGAAATCTTTCGAATCCCTTTCGCCATCCTGTCGGACCCTATAAAGCGTTCGGTCGTCCGTACCTGATGCAACCGCGGACCGCACCGACCCAGCGCCGTCGGATAATTCCTGATTCGACCGAGAAACTGTCGATTGCTGGGATGCTGCGAAAAAACTGTGCTAACTCGGATAGCACGTCCGTCACTGAGGCCTGTGGAGAAGCAGTCCTACGATGCATTGCCGTTGGAAGCTCCGTGATCGTTACCCCGTGCATACTACTAATATGTGAGCGAACGGAGTGTATAGGCCTCGTGTCCCTTGGCTACCGGATGGCGTGACCTGTTCACCGTGGAATCACTGAATGACGAAACTGATCGGATACTCGAGGTCACGTAGCCAATGTGCGGTCGTGTGCACTGCTGTGAGGATGAAGAAGCATTATCGACAGTCTCTCGGACTGTCAATATAACGGAGCGTCCCGAGCGACGGACATATGCTCCGAATGTAAAATATCTGAACCACAACATGCGGTCCCCTATGTTGTTAGACGAGAGAGGGACCTCTCTCGCTCACAGCCCGGACGGACCTGGACAAGCCAGGAACCGGACTAACAGGCTTCCTCTGATCTGTCCTCAATCCGCCGTCACTGGGTGAGTACTAAAGTAATTATAGTGCTCGCATCACCCAAATCTCCTTCCTAGACCGCAACGGACGAACCTGGCAGCCAAACCATTCGATGAATGTATGCTACACTGGGTGAGCTAGCGAATGTCAGTCCGTCGATCCTACAAGGGACCTCTTAGGCGATAGACATATTCTATGAGCACTTATTGCCGCTAGCTCTTCATTAACTATGACGACAGAGGCACACTTTTGAAAGACATCTCCGTAACTTTTGCGAACAAGAAACCAGAAATGCTTGGTAATAGCAAGCATATAATAATAAATATATAGTGTCGTTCAATAATTCAAAAGTTTGTGTGACATTATTGGACTATGTCGGAACTGAGGGACGGTGTCCCTGAACCGAACCAAAAATTTCTAAGTCCACCGACGCTATCAGTTTCTTATCCGGCATCGCAGCATTCTGGTCCGACGAAAGAACCTGTAGAAGATCAAGTCAGATGACATACACAACAGCATATGTTGTTCCGAAAGGGAAAGCTCGAAATCCTCCGAATCCCTTTCGGTATCCCGTCGGACCGGATGAAATTTTCGGACGTCCGTACCCGCTTCTGCGGAGCGTCCCGACCCAGCATCGTCGGATAAAACATTATGCGACAGATTCAGTTGTTGCTGGGATGCTGCGATAAGCTGTGCTATTTAGGTTAGCACGTCCGTCCCCGAGGCCTATGCAGTAGCGGTCTTACGATGCAATGCCGACGGAAGCTCTGTGTACGTTGACTCCCGCACACTTTCCTATGCGAACATCTGGAGTCTGCAAGCCTTGTGTCCCTGGCTACCGGATGGTGTGACCTGGTCGCCGATGATTCTCTGACTGGCGAAGCTGACTGGATATCCGAGGTCACGTAGCCAAGAGCGGTCATGTGCGCTACCATGAGAATGAGGAAGCCTTATTGACAGTCTCTCCGGACTGACTATATGTCGGAGCGTCCCGAGCGGCGGACGTCTGCTCCGAATGCGAAACATTTTGTACCACAACATCTGGGGCCAGAGGTTGTTGTACGAGAGAGGGGCCTCTCTCGCTCGCCGTCCGAATGGACCAGAACGAGCTATGAACCGGACTAAAAGGCTTCCTCCGTTCTCCCGTCACTGGGTGTGCATTTGGTTGATTTATAGTGCTCGCATCACCCCAAAACTCCTTCTAGACCGCAACGGACGAACCCGGCTGCCGAACCATTCGATGAATGGACGATACACCGGGCGAGCTAGCGGACGTCAAAGGCCGTCGAACCTACTAGGGTCCTCTTAGGCAATTGGCTTATTAACATGAGCACTTTTCCGCTAGCCCTTCATTAATTGTGACGACGGAGGCACACTGTTGGAAGACATCACAGATACATCACCCTAATCTTGATCATCTGAAATAGAAATTGATAAAGTAGAGTGACCCTGCGGGGAAAGGACCGGAATGTCCAATTCCCCACTAACATACCGTGACATACGCTTCCCATGTTGTCATCAAAATCATCAGATACAGAACAGGAGTTAATGCGAGTACACTGACTACATATACAATGATTATAAAAGTCAGAGGAAGACTTCCTCTTATTACAATTGATCAAAATCCTTTCAATGTGAAAAGAAAACAAAGTCCTGGTACTCGCACCAACCCCTGACAATCAAAATACATAATAATAATATGATCCATTAACATAGAAAAAATAATTAAAATCAAAATATTTTGAAAAAATATTTTTTCAGAACAGCCCAAGTTTCTGAAAAGTAACGTTGAGCCCCAATGGATCCCAAGCCTAAGTGTGGACAAAAAATTTAAAAATATTTTAAACAATTTATGCAACACTTACGAACAATAATAATGTATCTAGTTATGATTAAATTAACATCAAGATATTATTTTCAAGAAATCCCCCCCTCACACAGAGGACTGTTGAAAATGTAAACAATGAGTGTAAAAACACTAAAATAAGACTCCAGGCACCCAGGCCCGAAATCAGTTACCAAAAATACACTATCTGATGCAAAACAGAGACTTCCAGGGAAGAAACTGCAGAACATCAGATGGTAGATGCAGAACACAATGCCTAACCACCCATAGGTGAAGACGTAAACATGGGGAAAAGAACAGAATTCATTCTGTTATTCAGCTAAAACTCCCAATAAATTTTAGTAATAATAATTACAGAAACTATGCCAAAAGCATGGGAGAATAGCAAGAGGGGACTTAAAGGAAAGGGAGAGAGGAAAACACTGAAAAGTTAAAAAATTTATAGTAATTTATATATTTTTTATACTTACCAATGACCCAGACATAGCTGGTGCTAACTCTTAAAATATAGGGCCAAACACAAATTTTGCCCCCCAATCCCCAAAATTTGCATCTAAAACTAAAGAAAACATGTCCTGAGAGGCCCTCCACACTTCGCCCCTACTGCGCATGCGCAGTGTCAAGGACGTTCCGAAATTGGCGCCATTTATCATTCTAATAACCAGTGCCTGGTAGGCGCTATGTACTCAGCGGGGAGGCAAGAGTTCCCAACTCCTGGGAGGGCCATCCCCGTCTGGGTCATTGGTAAGTATAAAAAATATATAAATTACTATAAATTTTTTAACATTTTTATACTGTACCAATGACCCAGACATAGCTGAATAGTAAAAAGGCTGGAGGGCCAAGGACATAGAGCAAAATGGAATACGCTCAATAAAATAAAATAGAGTCATCCCCTGTAGGGAAAAGAAGTAATAGGCCTTACATGTATCTTTCTTATTTATGATAAATTAGAAAGATACAACACCTTCCAAAAATTGAGCTTCATACATCCATGTACTCTATTAATATCCAATAATCCTTATACTAATAATTTTTAAAGTAAGCCAATAATAAAGTAAGTCTAGAGAATAGAGACTCTTATACTCCTAAAAGTGTGTGAGAATTGCATAATCATGTCCGTTGACATATGCAATATTCAAAAGCTATACTTTAAAAACTAAGACTTGAATGAATTTAATAAACTTAAACTTCTCACTAAACAACCATCCCAATAACAGCTCAGAATTACTAACTCCGGAGGAGGTATCCCCTTGTTTTCATAGTAAAAACAGGTGACCCAAGGGAACACCCTCCCCCCCCCCCCTTTTTCTTGCCCTGGGTCAAATAGCCCAGAGCGAAGAGGGCAGCCGAACGGAGACACTGCCGAAACAGACAGCCTACCTAGCTATAGTAGCAACTGTTAAGTGAATGACATTCTGAGCAGTAGATAATAGACCTAACAATAGAGGCCTCCAGAAATGGACTCGATATTTCTGAGATAAAATTCATGAATGGATGGCTGAGCGCAATGAGCAGCCTTCAAAAATCTATAATAGAACACTATTAATGTAAGCCCAAGAAGTAGAAGAACTCTTACTTCATGAGCCGAAATCTTAAGCACAACTGCTAAGCCAATGATATACCATAAGCAGTACGCTAGTTAATAGAATCCATTAACAATAAAATGGAGCGTAACGTCCTTCTACTAGACATCAAAGACAGAAGAAGCTTACGCCCTTGTAATAAACAGATATCTGTTTATAAATACATAAACTGTACCCGGAAAGAGTAAAGGCCTATGCCCATACGAAGACGGAAGGACCTTAAAATAATAGGTTCCGGATAATAGGAGCCTAACTCTTATGCAACAATCCAACCTAAATAGTAACGGAAGTATTGATTCCGAAACTATGAAAGTGAAAATCATCCATCGATAGTGCATGAAACTCACTGACTCTACAGTAAAAGAGAAACCAACATAATTACTGTCTAAAAGGTCAGAATTTGAAAACTACTGTTTCCAGAGGCTCAAATGATTACTTAGCTAAATAAGAACCTGAAGTTAAAATCCGTATAGGAATTTAATCTAAAGATTCTAAGTCTATTTATCAAAAAGTTACTAACTGACTTAGATAAAGAGACAAAAGACTCAATTGTAAACTATCGTAGAGTGCATAGGTATGAGGTAACATAAACCTATAACCTAAATAACAACAGGCTGCAGTAGATCTTGTGAAACAAGTATACTAAAAAATAGCAATGAGTAGTATGGAGGGATCAACCATATGAACATAATGATCCCTACACCACGACGGAAGAGCCTCCACTTTAGTCGCATAGAATAGCGAAGAAGAGGATCTCCTATAGTAAGAAATCGCGTCCAAAGCTCGTCCAGTACAGTGCTTACAATGCAATACGGACCACACAACGGAATACATGAAGGTTGCGACCTTGCTGGTTGTGATAAAGATGACACGATTTACCCAGTGAAAAAAGATCCTCACATAGAGGAAGATTTCACGTTAAGATCCACAGTAGACAAGAGAGTAAATTACTCATGATCTCTGTGAAGATAGAGATGCTATCAACAGAAATGTATTGTGGTTGTTTATCTTAGCAATACCTGCTAAAAACAACAGCGCCGGAGGATACGCGTATCCTATCATTCTGTCCTATAGATCAATAGAGCGTTAACAGTATTAGCTCAGAGATCTGGACAAGCCAACACATACGTCTGCAATTGATTAGCCAGCTGTGTCATAAATAAAACATCATTGGGCGCTCCCATAGATAGCAAATCTGATTGAATACTTGTTTGTTGAGAGTCCATTCTGACAGCAACAAGCGACCCGTAAGAGAACGGGAGTGCGATAAAACAATCAGACGACCCAGAATATGACGGACCAAAACTGAACTTGGTGTACTATAACCAACAAACGGATTCTTTCCATTAAATTGAATAACGGAAATGAAAGAGTGCCTCCCTGGTTCCGGAGATACGCCACTACTGTCGAATTAAAGGACAGGAATTTGGGCATGCGTTTCTGAATAATGTTCATGCAATGACATAAAGCAAGCCTAAAAAACATTATTCCGCGGAAGTTAACTGATAGCTAAAAGACTGCGGAACCCAAAGACCCTGGCACTTCGAATCCATAGGGATCAGTATATATCCCAATCTGTTTGACTGGCAACCGTCATAACAGCCACACTCGGGTCCGGCAACTGCGGCGGCACTCTCTGAGTCAACCACCGAATGTTTGCCCCAGTCTGAATCTCTTGTAACACTAGATAGACAAGAGAATGTATAAATCAAGCAATTCATGGATTGCCGGAAAGTTGCCGTCGAAGAGAAGCTCCTCCGAGAACGAAGCGACTCTGAGAGAGTTCTTAACCTACTATCCACGCGTGGATGTAGCTAGGGCTGCCTCACGTCTAACCAACTCCGATCAGCCACTGAAGGGCGGAGTTATACGTGAACAAACTACTGCCCTCAAAAGAAATTACATTGAGAATAATATCCCGTAAATCTTTTCTTGAAGACGTAATGATAACGCCTCAGTAAGGCGGATTACGTATAATAAAGCGTCTAAGTTAAGTCTACTATACATAATGTCGTTCCCAACATTGAAATTGGAAAAGACATAAACGGTGAAAAAAAAGAATATATGCAGTCTTTAATCACACCGTCTAGACGCATATGAACTCTCGGTATGCCCTGCTCTGCCAAAATAAACTATATGTAAAAAAAGATAAAATGGCAGAAATGAGCCACGCGGACAAGAAACTAAACTATCATGCTTAGTAGCCGTCTTGTATATATATATAAATATATAGCGTCGAAAAATAAAACACATGTTGTAATGACAATATTGGACTGCGTCGGTAAGTCAGGGACAAAGTCCCTGTACCGATCGAAAAATCCGAGTCCAATGACGCTATAAGTCTCTTATCCAAGATCGCAGCAATGAAGTCCGAAAAATAATCACTGGAAGAAATGCCAGAAGATATGAAAGGCATCTTCCGATACTACTAAAGGGAAAACTCGAAATCTTTCGAATCCCTTTCGCCATCCTGTCGGACCCTATAAAGCGTTCGGTCGTCCGTAGCTTGATGCAACCGCGGACCGCACCGACCCAGCGCCGTCGTATAATTCCTGATTCGACCGAGAAACCGTCAATTGCTGGGATGCTGCGAAACAACTGTGCTAACTCGGATAGCACGTCCGTCACTGAGGCCTGAGGAGCAGCGGTCTTACGATGCATTGCCGCAGGAAGCTCCGAGATCGTTACCCCGTGCATACTTCCAATATGCGAGCGAACGGAGTGTATAGGCCTCGTGTCCCTTGGCTACCGGATGGCGCGACCTATTCGCTGTGGAATCACTGAATGCCGAAACTGATCGGATACTCGAGGTCACGTAGCCAATGTGCGGTCGTGTGCCCTGCTGTGAGGATGAGGAAGCATTAAAGACAGTCTCTCGGACTGTCAATATAACGGAGCGTCCCGAGCAACGGACATATGCTCCGAATGTAAAATATCTGAACCACAACATGCGGTCCCCTATGTTGTTGGCTTCCTCCGATCTGTCCTCAATCTGCCGTCACTGGGTGAGTACTAAAGTAATTAAAGTGCTCGCATCACCCAAATCTCCTTCCTAGACCGCAACGGACGAACCCGGCAGCCGAACCATTCGATGAATGTACGCTACACCGGGTGAGCTAGCGAATGTCACTCCGTAAGCGATAGACATATTCCATGAGCACTTATTGCCGCTAACTCTTCATTAACTATGACGACAGAGGCACACTTTTGAAAGACATCTCCATAACTCTTCGAACAAGAAACCAGAAATGCTTGGATAGCAAGCATAAAATAATAATATATATAGCGTCGTTCAATAATTCGAAAGTTTGTGTGACATTATTGGACTATGTCGGAACTGAGGGACGATGTCCCTGAACCGAACCAAAAATTTCTAAGTCCACCGACGCTATCAGTTTCTTATCCGGCATCGCAGCATATGTTGTTCCGAAAGGGAAAGCTTGAAATCCACCGAATCCCTTTCGGTATCCCGTCGGACCGGATGAAACTTTCGGACGTCCGTACCCGCTTCCGCGGAGCGTCCCGACCCAGCATCGTCGGATAAAATATATGCGACAGATTCAGTTGATGCTGGGATGCTGCGATAAACTGTGCTATTAAGGAAAGCACGTCCGTTCCCGAGGCCTGTGCAGTAGCGGACTTACGATGCATTGCCGCTGGAAGCTCCGTGTACGTTGACTCCCGCATACTTCCTATGCGAACGTCCGGAGTCTGCAGGCCTCGAGTCCCCGGCTACCGACCCAGCGCTGTCGGATAATTCTCGATCCGACACCGTTTCTGTCGGCTGCTGGGATGCTGCGATAAGCTGTGCTATGTGCACAAGAATGTCCGGCGTCGAGACCTGCGGAGGCGCAGTCTATCGCTGCTTCGCCGAGGGCAGCTCCGCATCAGATGGCTCCCGCATACTTTTCCTATGCGAACGTCCGGAGTCCATCGGTCTCGAATCCCTTGCTGCCGGATGGTGTGACCTGGTCGCCGAAGAATCCTTGATCGGCGAAGCTGGTAATATATCGGCGGTCACGCAGCCAAGGTGCGGTCGTGTGCGCTGACGAGAAGAGGAAGCCTTAGCAGTCTCAGCGGACTGCCTATACAACGGAGCGTCCCGAGCGACGGACGTATGCTCCGCTAACGACACATTTGTACCACAACATCTGGGGCCAGATGTTGTTGAACGAGAGAGGGGCCTCTCTCGCTTGCCGTCCGGAAGGACCGGAACGAGCTATGAACCGGACTAAAAGGCTTCCTCCGTTCTCCCTCCGATCCGCCGTCACTGGGTGTGCATTAAGTTAATTTTATAGTGCTCGCATCACCCCAAAATTCCTTCTAGACCGCAACGGACGAACCCGGCTGCCGAACCATTCGGTGAATGGACGCTACACCGGGCGAGCTAGCGGACGTCAAAGGCCGTCGAACCTACTAGGGTCCTCTTAGGCAATTGGCGTATTACATGAGCACTTTTCCGCTAGCCCTTCATTAATTGTGACGACGGAGGCACACTGTTGGAAGACATCACAGATACATCACCCTAATCTTGATCGTCTGAAATAGAAATTGATAAAGTAGAGTGACCCTGCGGGGGAAGGACCGGAGTGTCCAAATCCCCAACAACATACCGTGACATACGCTTCCCATATTGTCATCGAAATCATACGATACAGAACCGGAGTTAATGCGAGTACACTGACCACATATAGAATGATAATAAGGTCAGAGGAAGACTTCCTCTTAAAACAATAGATCAATATCCTTTCAATGTGAAAAGAAAACAAGTCCTGGTACTCGCACTAACCCCTGGCAATCAAAATACATAATAATAATATGATCCATTAATATAGAAAAAATAATTGAAATCAAAATATTTTGAAAAAATATTTTTTCAGAACAGCCCAAGTTTCTGAAAAGTAACGTTGAGCCCCAATGGATCCCAAGCCTAAGTGTGGACAAAAATTTTTAAAAATATTTTAAACAATTTATTCAACACTTACGAACAATAATAATGTATCTAGTTATGATTGAAATAACATAAAGATATTATTATTTAGAAATCCCCCCCTCACACAGAGGGCTGTTGTAAATGTAAACAATGAGTGTAAAAACACTAAAATAAGACTCCAGGCACCCAGGCCCGAAATCAGTTACCAAAAATACACCATCTGATGCAAAACAGAGACTTCCAGGGAAGAAACTGCAGAACATCAGATGGTAGATGCAGAACACAACGCCTAACCACCCGTAGGTGAAGACGTAAACATGGGGAAAGAACAGAATTCATTCTGTTATTCAGCTAAACTCCCAAGAAATTTTAGTAATAATAATTACAGAAATTATGCCAAAAGCATGGGAGAATAGCAAGGGGGAACTTAAAGGACAGGGAGAGAGGAAAAACACTTGTAAAAACAGTGTAACTAAATAATCAGAATGACAACAAAATGGCTGCTGCCTTGAAAATAGGTAACTTAACATAATTTCATTAAAAAATTTTAAGTTACAGCCCTGATAATATTCTGTCACACATTCTTTTCCTCTCCTCCTTTTCTATCCTCCTTAGAATCACCATTTCACTAATATTTATGTGTCTGGCATCATTTAAACTGAGATTTAAAAGCACAAAGATCAGTCAGATGTTAACTGATGAAGGGCCAAACTTAGAATGATAAATGGCGCCAATTTCGGAACGTCCTTGACACTGCGCATGCGCAGTAGGGGCGAAGTGTGGAGGGCCTCTCAGGACATGTTTTCTTTAGTTTTAGATGCAAATTTTGGGGATTGGGGGGCAAAATTTGTGTTTGGCCCTATATTTTAAGAGTTAGCACCAGCTATGTCTGGGTCATTGGTACAGTATAAAAATATCAGTGTAACTAAATAACAAGATTGACAACAAAATGGCTGCTGCCTCGAAAATAGGTAACTTAACGTAATTTCATTAAAAAATTTAAAGTTACAGCCCTGATAATATTCTGTCACACATTATTCCTCTCCTCCTTCTATATCCTCCTTAGAATCACCATTTCACTAATATTTATGTGTCTGGCATCATTTAAACTGAGATTTACAAGCACAAAGATCAGTCAGATGTTAACTGATGAAGGGCCAAACTGAGAATGATTAATGGCGCCAATTTCGGAACGTCCTTGACACTGCGCATGCGCAGTAGAGGTGAAGTGTGGAGGGCCATTCAGGACATGTTTTCTTTGGTTTTAGATGCAAATTTTGGGGATTGGGGGGCAAAATTTGTGTTTGGCCCTATATTTTAAGAGTTAGCACCAGCTATGTCTGGGTCATTGGTACAGTATAAAAATATGATAATGATTTACCCCCCTCTGTGGATTCTTTGAAGCAGTATGGATTTGCTCTAAATGGCTGTGTCCTTGGTAGCAAAATTTTGAAAGCTGGGCATAAGAGGCGAAAATCTAAAAATCGTGAATATGTGGACATCAGCTATGAAAACATGGTGAAGACCAATTTTCAGAATCTTCAACAGGCAGTAAAAACAGTTGCTGTTGGGGTTGTACCAGCATTGATCCAATGTGTTGAGCGGCGCCTCATATCATTTTTTGAACAGGATAATGTGTTTAAAAGTATTACATGGCTAGATCCTGCTAACCCATACGCGCAACTAGTAGAAAGCTGTATGACGGAGGGCCACCACGGATGCCGACATTATGTACACCATACAAGGTATGGGTACATATAGAAATGGATTGGAGGAGTGTCTAATTTGACGGATAAAGGGTTAATATCTCCAGATCAAATTATCAGATTTACATAAAAAACTATACAGCACAGCACATCAGTGACCTGAATAAATATATAAAGTAACATGACAATCGGATTGATATTTTTTGAGTTATCTCATGCCAAAGGGATTGGAGGAATTTTCAATTTGAAGGATAAAGGGTTAATATCTCCGGATCAAATTATAAGATTAACACCAAAAACTATACAACTCAGCACATCAGTAACCTGAACACAATTATAAAGTAGCCTGACAATCCAAGCAAAATTTTTCAAGTTATCAAATGCCAAACTATACAGCTCGGTACATCAGTAACCTGAACACAAATATAAAGTAACTTGACAATCCAAGTAATATTTTTCAAGTTATTGAATGCCAAATGGATTGGAGGAATTTTCAATTTGAAGTATAAAGGATTAATATCTCAGGATTAAATTATCAGATTTACACCAAAAACTATACAGCTTGGCACATCAGTAACCTGAACACAAATATAAAGTAACTTGACAATCCAAGCAATATTTTTCAAGTTATCGAATGCCAAAGGGATTGGAGGAATTTTCAATTTGAAGGATAAAGGGTTAATATCTCTGGACCAAAATAACAGATTTACACCAAAAACTATACAGCTCGGCACATCAGCAACCTGAACACAAATATAAAGTAACTGGACAATCCAAGTAATATTTTTCAAGTTATCGAATGCCAAAGGGATTGGAGGAATTTTCAATTTGAAAGATAAAGGGTTAATATCTCGGGATCAACTCATCAGATTTACACCAAAAACTATACAGCTCGGCACATCAGTAACCTGAACGAAATATAAAGTAACTAGACAATCCAAGCAATATTTTTCAAGTTATGGAATGCCAAAGGGATTGGAGGAATTTTCAATTTGAAGGATAAAGGGTTAATATTTCAGGATCAAATTATCCAATTTACACCAAAAACTAAACAGCTCGGCACATCAGTAACCTGAACACAAATATAAAGTAACTTGGCAATCCAAGCAATATTTTTCAAGTTATCGAATGCCAAAGGGATTATTTGAAGGATAAAGGGTTAATATCTCAGGATTAAATTATCAGATTTACACCAAAAACTATACAGCTCGGCACATCAGTAACCTGAACACAAATATAAAGTAACTTGACAATCCAAGCAATATTTTTCAAATTATCGAATGCCAAAGGGATTGGAGAAATTTTTGATGGATAAAGGGTTAATATCTCAGGATCAAAATAACAGATTTACACCAAAAACTATACAGCTCGGCACATCAGTAACCTGAACACAAATATAAAGTAACTTGACAATCCAAGCAATATTTTTCAAGTTATCGAATGCCAAAGGGATTGGAGGAACTTTCAATTTGAAGGATAAAGGGTTAATATCTCGGGATCAAATCATCAGATACACCAAAAACTATACAGCTCGGCAAATCAGTAACCTGAACACAAATATAAAGTAACTAGACAATCCAAGCAATATTTTTCAAGTTATCGAATGCCAAAGGGATTGGAGGAATTTTCAATTTGAAGGATAAAGGGTTAATATCTCAGGATCAAATTATCCGATTTACACCAAAAACTATACAGCTCGGCACATCAGAAACCTGAACACAAATATAAAGTAACTTGACAATCCAAGCAATATTTTTCAAGTTATCGAATGCCAAAGAAATGGATACGGATGCCGGACGGACAGATGGACGGATGGACAGACAGATGGACATAGTATGGGTACACATAAAAATGAACTTGAAGCAGAGGGTGGCAACACACTTTGATACACCTCTCAAACTCATTAATTTTAATGGATTGAAAGTTAAGATAGAATGGAAAAATTTTAAGCACATGGTGAAAAATTTTTATCCTGGGGTTAAGGCAAGAAAACTGTGGAGAAATATTCTCACATACAGAAGAGAACAATTTCCAAACATCTCCCTTTTGGCGGAAATTGTTCTTTCATTAAGCCCCAGCAATAGTACTGTCAAAAGTGGATTCAGTCATCTCACCTGTATTCTGACTGACAGACGCCTGGCTATGGCTCATGATACTATGGAAGACCTCACATTACTAAAAGTAAATGATAGTATCTGGTCTACAGAAGACAGGGACATTTTAACTGAATCCTCTCTCAATCATTTTATGGAAAGGAAAAGAATTCTGAAAATTGATTCTGTTTCATTTAATTTGATGACATAAACAGTGAAACAGAAACCCGACTCTAACTCTTCCTCTGATTCCTCTTCAGATGAAGACATTTCAGCTGTCGGCGGCAGTGCAGCCACGACTGAACTACAAGAAGTTTCAGTCGAGCAAGAACTAGAAATGTCATCATCTGATGAAGAATCAGAAGAAGATTTTATGGAACAATTGGAAAGTTGTCAAATTGAAGAATTTAAAAATCGACTGTTTGCTTTTGAAGATGTTGGGGCCAGTTCTTCTGAGCACCGGCAGTGAAAGTTGTAATTGAGAACCTAAAGTAAAAGGATCAGTAATTTAAAATAATGTGTATCAATGGCCAGGCAGGCCTGCCACTGTTAAAATCTTTGATATTTGTTTTTGAAATGTTATCTTTATGCCAATCTGCCATGATGGGTGAAGTTGTGGCTCTTTCACACTTGAGTTAACTCAGTTTTGTTTTAAAAAACTGCATTGATTATTAATGATTGACATGATCTTTGTCTGTCATTACTCATTATATGTTTAATGCACTACTAACTAAACTTCAATCGATAAATAGTTAGAACATTTGAAAAAGTTTGGATTTTGTTGAATGAATTAAATACAACAACTTTCTTGCACCCGTAAAATTTACTCACACGAAGGACTGCATGTTTAGATTTTAAGGAGCTCGCTCTACCCACTACACTTATTTCGACCGCAACGGACATACCCGGTAACCACGGACAGAGTAACCGCTTCACCGGTCGAGCTAGCTGCTGACAAGGGATTAAAACCACCGGCTAGTGGCTTTATCCCCTGTCTAATATTCAGGAGCACCTTGGCAACTAGCTCTGCTAGGTGTCACATAACCATCACCATGTTCTTGTTCCTCTGACAAAGAAACTGAGAAACTTGAGTGACTTTGCAGCAAGAGGACCGGCATAGACCTCTCACCGCTATCAATATACCGTGACACCCGTGTCCAACGTTTGTCATCCGATCAACACATGTAGGACAAGAAGTTGCGGGAGTACATCGACTACAAGCAAGGCAACAAGCATGTAAATCTGAGGAAGACTTCCTCGGCTTCCATTTTGAGCAATAAGCTTTCATGATTAATCAAACAAAGTCGATGAACTCCCACCAACTGCACAATACATATATTACAAGAGCTGGACTTTCGTCCGGTGCATACCCCCACATGGTGTACCGCCTAGTGTGGGCATACCTATGACCAACAAATATCATTTATGAATATTCTCGTACAAACTAATGGACGGATACACAGATGGACGAAGGCAATTTTCTTCGAAAGTTTTCAACAATTTCTAAGTCAAAAGGTATGGTAAATTGTTTGGTGTTTGGAAGTTTTATGCAATGAGGCAGAAGCCTCTGTCATAGGCAAACTGTATGCCATATTTCACCAAAATCCAATAACCCATACCTGAGATACAGGCTGAACAGACAAATAATGTCTATTTCCTACAATTTCTAAGTCAAAAAAGAGGGATAACTCTAAAAAGGAGAATGTGAGAAAGATCGTTGAATCCTCTTTTTAAAGCCTATATCATAAGCAGTGTTAATGGCGAATTTTATTGCAATAGGAACATTCGATACCGGAGATACAGGCTGAACAGACAAAATTAATGTTCTAAGTGAAGAAATAATAAAAAAAAATAATAAAAAAAAAAATAACTGGTGTGGGCATACCTATGACCAACAAATATTATAAAAAATAATAATTTACTTAAGTTATGAATATTTTTGGACGGACTCACACTTGGACACACAGACGGACGGACGCTCCAACATTTCAGGTTTATGGGCTACCAAAAAAACATTTTGTAAGTCCAAACCTTATTTTACCCAGAACCCCACCCCTCCACCCTAGAAGTTATATTTAACCCTAACCCCACCCCTCCACCCCAAAACCACACCCTAACCCTACCCCACCCTGACCCTAAACCCTAAAAGCCCACCCCTGACCCTAACCCCCACCGACCCCAGGACCTAACCCCCCCAACCTAAGCCCTACTCTGGGGCTAACCCTAACCCCACCCCACCCCACCCCACCCCTGACCCAACCCCACCCTAGCCAAACCAATAGGATTAGGAGCTACTTTTCGGTTTAGGGGCTACTAAAACCCCACCCCTGACCCCAACCCTAACCCCCCAGGACCTAACCCTCCCCAACCTTAAGCCCTACTCTGGGGCTACCCCTAACCCTAACCCCACCCCACTCCTAACCCTAACACTACCTTAATTTGGAGGTAGCCCCTAATAATAATATTCCCTAAACCCCCAATGTTGGCCCGGACAGATGGACGGACAGACGGATGCATGCACGGACGCATGTAATCCAGTATACCCCAATTTTCTTCGAAAGTGGGGGTATAATAAAGATACATAATAATCAACATTCAAAATACAAATCGAAAAATTAATTTCAAAAAAATTTTCGAAAAATTTTGGACAAAAGCCCAAGTACCCAAAGGGAACATGAAGAGCCCAAGGGTATCCTGATAGAGCCTAAGTGTGGACATAATTCCAAAAATTATTGCTACACTACCGGAATATTATAACATGTATCTTACAACAATCCTACAGTAATAATAAGTTGAAACTACATATATTTATAGGACGTTGCCAATGTAAACAACGTCAATGAAAAAAATGGAAACAAGACCTCAGGCATTGAATAAAAAAGGCCCGAAGTCAGGAACAGATTTTAAAGCTACCCGATGTAAAGCAAGATCTTCAGATGAAGAAAAAACAATACATCGGATAGAAGATGCATGACCCAAATGCTTCAAAACTCCTAGGGTGATATACAGAATAAACATCCTGTAATGCACGTTAAACTCCCAAGAAATTTAATAAAAAATTTCAATAAAAATAAGCCAAAAAGCTTGGGAGTTTAACAGGAGGGCTTCAAGGAAGGATAGGGAAGGAACACTTAACAAACAGTGGAATAATCATTAACAAAAATGATGACGTCAGGCGTATGTCCTGAAATTGGGAAACATAAAATAATTAATTTTATAATTATTATAAAGTTACAGCCCTGAATGTCTAAAACCACCATTGAACACTTCCATCATCCAATAACAGCCTTGGATCCACCAATTCTTGCATTGATTTGTGTTTGGAATCCTCAAATTAAAGTGTCAATGACACTGTAGCTTAACTTGTGTGTTGTGTTTGATGAAAAGGATAATGTTCAATGTTTATGAAAGGATTATGAAATAAGACAAGAATTGTGATAATTGGGAATATGTTCATTTCTGTTCCCTGTATGCTATGTTTTTTATAAAAATAATATGAGGTGTACACTGTACTAAAGAGCTGAGGGGTGGGTTAATATGACCTCACAGTTAATGTATGTGGCCCTCACAGTTAACGTATATCAATGAAAGTAACCAAGTTACAGTGAAATTATTCCAAAACGAGTCATCCTATCAAGTTACATTGAAATCCCTTCATAAATATGCCCTGTAGACTGTGCTAAAGGTTTTCGGGCTTTGGGCCCCTGTAGCCGTCAGTTTCCCATTTGTGTCCAAAGCAGACGTTCTCATCTAGACATTATATGAAGTCAACCTAGCAAGTTACAATGAAATCCCTTCAAAAATATGACCTGCAAACTGTGCAAAAGGACTTTGGGCTTTGGGCTCGGCAGCCATCATGGTTGAATGATCACAACCAAAAGGGGACATTCTCATCTGGGCATCATCTGGAGTGATCCTACGAAGTTACAATGAAATCCCTTCATAAATATGACCTGTAGACTGTGCTCAAGGTTTTCGGGCTTTGAGCCCCTGAAGCTGTCACAGTTGCCCAATCATCTAGGCATTATATGGAGTCAAATTAACAGGTTTGAATCAGTCTGAATCAAGGTCTCAAACCAAAACAGAAAGAGGTACCTAGAGGATAAATTGGCCCACTGTATGGGATAGCATCAGTAAATTCACCCTCTGGGGACCTCGTTTTGCAAATGACAGGTTGCTTATATTCAGGTTTGTGTATAATCATGACTCTTTGTTGTGGGTCAACTGAATTAACTGTTTATCCATTTAATCTGATTCTTATCAAAATATTTCTTTTAGTTTTATTTTTTTTTATTATATAATTTTCATCATTTGTGCGTTTTTTTTGTAACTAAAATACTTAAAAGAGCCAGGTAATACTAAATTAAAGTTAAAAAATTTATAGTAATTTATATATTTTTTATACTTACCAATGACCCAGACATAGCTGGTGCTAACTCTTAAAATATAGGGCCAAACACAAATTTTGCCCCCCAATCCCCAAAATTTGCATCTAAAACTAAAGAAAACATGTCCTGAGAGGCCCTCCACACTTCGCCCCTACTGCGCATGCGCAGTGTCAAGGACGTTCTGAAATTGGCGCCATTTATCATTCTAATAACCAGTGCCTGGTAAGCGCTATGTACTCAGCGGGGAGGCAAGAGTTCCCAACTCCTGGGAGGGCCATCCCCGTCTGGGTCATTGGTAAGTATAAAAAATATATAAATTACTATAAATTTTTTAACATTTTTATACTGTACCAATGACCCAGACATAGCTGAATAGTAAAAAGGCTGGAGGGCCAAGGACATAGAGCAAAATGGAATATGCTCAATAAAATAAAATAGAGTCATCCCCTGTAGGGAAAGAAGTAATAGGCCTTACATGTATCTTTCTTATTATGATAAATTAGAAAGATACAACACCTTCCAAAAATTGAGCTTCATACATCCATGTACTCTATTAATATCCAATAATCCTTATACTAATAATTTTTAAAGTAAGCCAATAATAAAGTAAGTCTAGAGAATAGAGACTCTTATACTCCTAAAAGTGTGTGAGAATTGCATAATCATGTCCGTTGACATATGCAATATTCAAAAGCTATACTTTAAAAACTAAGACTTGAATGAATTTTATAAACTTAAACTTCTCACTAAACAACCATCCCAATAACAGCTCAGAATTACTAACTCCGGAGGAGGTATCCCCTTGTTTTCATAGTAAAAACAGGTGACCCAAGGGAACACCCTCCCCCCCCCCCCCCCCTTTTTTCTTGCCCTGGGTCAAATAGCCCAGAGCGAAGAGGGCAGCCGAACGGAGACACTGCCGAAACAGACAGCCTACCTAGCTATAGTAGCAACTGTTAAGTGAATGACATTCTGAGCAGTAGATAATAGACCTAACAATAGAGGCCTCCAGAAATGGACTCGATATTTCTGAGATAAAATTCATGAATGTGGATGGCTGAGCGCAATGAGCAGCCTTCAAAAATCTATAATAGCAACACTATTAATGTAAGCCCAAGAAGTAGAAGAACTCTTACTTCATGAGCCGAAATCTTAAGCACAACTGCTAAGCCAATGATATACCATAAGCAGTACGCTAGTTAATAGAATCCATTAACAATAAAATGGAGCGTAACGTCCTTCTACTAGACATCAAAGACAGAAGAAGCTTACGCCCTTGTAATAAACAGATATCTGTTTATAAACTGTACCCGGAAAGAGTAAAGGCCTATGCCCATACGAAGACGGAAGGACCTTAAAATAATAGGTTCCGGATAATAGGAGCCTAACTCTTATGCAACAATCCAACCTAAATAGTAACGGAAGTATTGATTCCGAAACTATGAAAGTGAAAATCATCCATTGATAGTGCATGAAACTCACTGACTCTACAGTAAAAGAGAACCAACAGAATTACTGTCTAAAAGGTCAGAATTTGAAAACTACTGTTTCCAGAGGTTCAAATGATTACTTAGCTAAATAAGAACCGAAGTTAAAATCCGTATAGGAATTTAATCTAAAGATTCTAAGTCTATTTATCAAAAAGTTACTAACTGACTTAGATAAAGAGACAAAAGACTCAATTGTAAACTATCGTAGAGTGCATAGGTATGAGGAAACATAAACCTATAACCTAAATAACAACAGGCTGCAGTAGATCTTGTGAAACAAGTATACTAAAAAATAGCAATGAGTAGTATGGAGGGATCAACCATATGAACATAATGATCCCTACACCACGACGGAAGAGCCTCCACTTTAGTCGCATAGAATAGCGAAGAAGAGGATCTCCTATAGTAAGAAATCGCGTCCAAAGCTCGTCCAGTACAGTGCTTACAATGCAATACGGACCACACAACGGAATACATGAAGGTTGCGACCTTGCTGGTTGTGATAAAGATGACACGATTTACCCAGTGAAAAAAGATCCTCACATAGAGGAAGATTTCACGTTAAGATCCACAGTAGACAAGAGAGTAAATTACTCATGATCTCTGTGAAGATAGAGATGCTATCAACAGAAATGTATTGTGGTTGTTTATCTTAGCAATACCTGCTAAAACAACAGCGCCGGAGGATACGCGTATCCTATCATTCCGTCCTATAGATCAATAGAGCGTTAACAGTATTAGCTCAGAGATCTGGACAAGCCAACACATACGTCTGCAATTGATTAGCAAGCTGTGTCATAAATAAAACCTCATTGGGCTCTCCCATAGATAGCAAATCTGATTGAATACTTGTTTGTTGAGAGTCCATTCTGACAGCAACAAGCGACCCGTAAGAAAACGGGAGTCCGATAAAACAATCAGGCGACCCGGAATATGACGGACCAAAACTGAACTTGGTGTACTATAACCAACAGACGGATTCTTTCCATTAAATTGAATAACGGAAACGAAAGAGTGCCTCCCTGGTTCCGGAGATACGCCACTACTGTCGAATTAAAGGACAGGAATTTGGGCATGCGTTTCTGAATAATGTTCATGCAATGACATAAAGCAAGCCTAAAAAACATTATTCCGCGGAAGTTAAACTGATAGCTAAAAGACTGCGGAACCCAAAGACCCTGGCACTTCGAATCCGTAGGGATCAGTATATATCCCAATCTGTTTGACTGGCAACCGTCATAACAGCCACACTCGGGTCCGGCAACTGCGGGGGCACTCTCTGAGTCAACCACCGAATGTTTGCCCCAGTCTGAATCTCTTGTAACACTAGATAGACAAGAGAATGTATAAATCAAGCAATTCATGGATTGCCGGAAAGTTGCCGTCGAAGAGAAGCTCCTCCGAGAACGAAGCGACTCTGAGAGAGTTCTTAACCTACTATCCACGCGTGGATGTAGCTAGGGCTGCATCACGTCTAACCAACTCCAATCAGCCACTGAAGGGCGGAGTTATACGTGAACAAACTACTGCCCTCAAAAGAAATTACATTGAGAATAATATCCCGTAAATCTTTTCTTGAAGACGTAATGATAACGCCTCAGTAAGGCGGATTACGTATAATAAAGCGTCTAAGTTAAGTCTACTATACATAATGTCGTTCCCAACATTGAAATTGGAAAAGACATAAACGGCGAAAAAGAATATATGCAGTCTTTAATAACACCGTCTAGACGCATATGAACTCTCGGTATGCCCTGCTCTGCCAAAATAAACTATATGTAAAAAAGATAAAATGGCAGAAATGAGCCACGCGGACAAGAAACTAAACTATCATGCTTAGTAGCAGGCTTGTATATAAATAAATATATAGCGTCGAAAATTAAAACACATGTTGTAATGACAATATTGGACTGCGTCGGTAAGTCAGGGACAAAGTCCCTGTACCGATTGAAAATTCCGAGTCCAATGACGCTATAAGTCTCTTATCCAAGATCGCAGCAATGAAGTCCGAAAAATAATCACTGGAAGAAATGCCAGAAGATATGAAAGGCATCTTCCGATACAACTAAAGGGAAAACTCGAAATCTTTCGAATCCCTTTCGCCATCCTGTCGGACCCTATAAAGCGTTCGGTCGTCCGTAGCTTGATGCAACCGCGGACCGCACCGACCCAGCGCCGTCGGATAATTCCTGATTCAACCGAGAAACCGTCAATTGCTGGGATGCTGCAAAACAACTGTGCTAACTCGGATAGCACGTCCGTCACTGAGGCCTGAGGAGCAGCGGTCTTACGATGCATTGCCGCAGGAAGCTCCGAGATCGTTACCCTGTGCATACTTCCAATATGCGAGCGAACGGAGTGTATAGGCCTCGTGTCCCTTGGCTACCGGATGGCGCGACCTATTCGCTGTGGAATCACTGAATGCCGAAACTGATCGGATACTCGAGGTCACGTAGCCAATGTGCGGTCGTGTGCCCTGCTGTGAGGATGAGGAAGCATTAAAGACAGTCTCTCGGACTGTCAATATAACGGAGCGTCCCGAGCAACGGACATATGCTCCGAATGTAAAATATCTGAACCACAACATGCGGTCCCCTATGTTGTTGGCTTCCTCCGATCTGTCCTCAATCTGCCGTCACTGGGTGAGTACTAAAGTAATTAAAGTGCTCGCATCACCCAAATCTCCTTCCTAGACCGCAACGGACGAACCCGGCAGCCGAACCATTCGATGAATGTACGCTACACCGGGTGAGCTAGCGAATGTCACTCCGTAAGCGATAGACATATTCCATGAGCACTTATTGCCGCTAACTCTTCATTAACTATGACGACAGAGGCACACTTTTGAAAGACATCTCCATAACTCTTCGAACAAGAAACCAGAAATGCTTGGATAGCAAGCATAAAATAATAATATATATAGCGTCGTTCAATAATTCAAAAGTTTGTGTGACATTATTGGACTATGTCGGAACTGAGGGACGATGTCCCTGAACCGAACCAAAAATTTCTAAGTCCACCGACGCTATCAGTTTCTTATCCGGCATCGCAGCATATGTTGTTCCGAAAGGAAAAGCTTGAAATCCACCGAATCCCTTTCGGTATCCCGTCGGACCGGATGAAACTTTCGGACGTCCGTACCCGCTTCCGCGGAGCGTCCCGACCCAGCATCGTCGGATAAAATATATGCGACAGATTCAGTTGATGCTGGGATGCTGCGATAAACTGTGCTATTAAGGAAAGCACGTCCGTTCCCGAGGCCTGTGCAGTAGCGAACTTACGATGCATTGCCGCTGGAAGCTCCGTGTACGTTGACTCCCGCACACTTCCTATGCGAATGTCCGGAGTCTGCAGGCCTCGAGTCCCCGGCTACCGACCCAGCGCTGTCGGATAATTCTCGATCCGACACCGTTTCTGTCGGCTGCTGGGATGCTGCGATAAGCTGTGCTATGTGCACAAGAATGTCCGGCGTCGAGACCTGCGGAGGCGCAGTCTATCGCTGCTTCGCCAAGGGCAGCTCCGCATCAGATGGCTCCCGCATACTTTTCCTATGCGAACGTCCGGAGTCCATCGGTCTCGAATCCCTGGCTGCCGGATGGTGTGACCTGGTCGCCGAAGAATCCTTGATCGGCGAAGCTGGTAATATATCGGCGGTCACGCAGCCAAGGTGCGGTCGTGTGCGCTGACGAGAAGAGGAAGCCTCAGCAGTCACAGCGGACTGCCTATACAACGGAGCGTCCCGAGCGACGGACGTATGCTCCGCTAACGACACATTTGTACCACAACATCTGGGGCCAGATGTTGTTGAACGAGAGAGGGGCCTCTCTCGCTTGCCGTCCGGATGGACCGGAACGAGCTATGAACCGGACTAAAAGGCTTCCTCCGTTCTCCCTCCGATCCGCCGTCACTGGGTGTGCATTAAGTTAATTTTATAGTGCTCGCATCACCCCAAAATTCCTTCTAGACCGCAACGGACGAACCCGGCTGCCGAACCATTCGGTGAATGGACGCTACACCGGGCGAGCTAGCGGACGTCAAAGGCCGTCGAACCTACTAGGGTCCTCTTAGGCAATTGGCGTATTACATGAGCACTTTTCCGCTAGCCCTTCATTAATTGTGACGACGGAGGCACACTGTTGGAAGACATCACAGATACATCACCCTAATCTTGATCGTCTGAAATAGAAATTGATAAAGTAGAGTGACCCTGCGGGGAAAGGACCGGAGTGTCCAAATCCCCAACAACATACCGTGACATACGCTTCCCATATTGTCATCGAAATCATACGATACAGAACAGGAGTTAATGCGAGTACACTGACCACATATAGAATGATAATAAGGTCAGAGGAAGACTTCCTCTTAAAACAATTGATCAATATCCTTTCAATGTGAAAAGAAAACAAGTCCTGGTACTCGCACTAACCCCTGGCAATCAAAATACATAATAATAATATGATCCATTAATATAGAAAAAATAATTGAAATCAAAATATTTTGAAAAAATATTTTTTCAGAACAGCCCAAGTTTCTGAAAAGTAACGTTGAGCCCCAATGGATCCCAAGCCTAAGTGTGGACAAAAATTTTAAAAATATTTTAAACAATTTATTCAACACTTACGAACAATAATAATGTATCTAGTTATGATTAAAATAACATAAAGATATTATTATTTAGAAATCCCCCCTCACACAGAGGGCTGTTGTAAATGTAAACAATGAGTGTAAAAACACTAAAATAAGACTCCAGGCACCCAGGCCCGAAATCAGTTATCAAAAATACACCATCTGATGCAAAACAGAGACTTCCAGGGAAGAAACTGCAGAACATCAGATGGTAGATGCAGAACACAACGCCTAACCACCCGTAGGTGAAGACGTAAACATGGGGAAAGAACAGAATTCATTCTGTTATTCAGCTAAAACTCCCAAGAAATTTTAGTAATAATAATTACAGAAATTATGCCAAAGCATGGAGAATAGCAAGGGGGAACTTAAAGGACAGGGAGAGAGGAAAAACACTTGAAAAAACAGTGTAACTAAATAATCAGAATGACAACAAAATGGCTGCTGCCTTGAAAATAGGTAACTTAACATAATTTCATTAAAAAATTTTAAGTTACAGCCCTGATAATATTCTGTCACACATTCTTTTCCTCTCCTCCTTTTCTATCCTCCTTAGAATCACCATTTCACTAATATTTATGTGTCTGGCATCATTTAAACTGAGATTTAAAAGCACAAAGATCAGTCAGATGTTAACTGATGAAGGGCCAAACTTAGAATGATAAATGGCGCCAATTTCGGAACGTCCTTGACACTGCGCATGCGCAGTAGGGGCGAAGTGTGGAGGGCCTCTCAGGACATGTTTTCTTTAGTTTTAGATGCAAATTTTGGGGATTGGGGGGCAAAATTTGTGTTTGGCCCTATATTTTAAGAGTTAGCACCAGCTATGTCTGGGTCATTGGTACAGTATAAAAATATATAGTACCTTTGAGTATTGCATTTCTATAGCACCACATTTTTATTCACTGCTTTTTAATCATGTTTTGATTCAAACACTCACAAACCATATCAGTGACCAAAAACGTAGAAAATTTTGAGTCTCCTGATTTTGAACTAATATTGGCAGACACTGAGAGGCAAAAAGAATTCAAATGGGGGTTCAATATCATAGAGAGATTGCATGAGAATCAAAACATCTGTTTTGCATAAACAGAACTCAAGCTGAAACTCCAAAATTAAATAGAATTCAACCAGAATTTCAGCAGACGGATTGATGAGTTCCACTCCCTGGCAATGAGTCTTTTTAAAGATATGAATCCGACTGAGAAACTTTGTGGCCACAGAACATGTGCTACAACATGCGGCCCATGTCTGTGATTTCTAGTCAAGTCTTGGCTTCTTATAGGCAGCCAAGATTTCAGTAAAAATTACATCCAAGTCTTTATACTTTCAGGTAATGGGTGGGGCAATTTGTCAAACAGTCCAAGCCCATTAAGGTTAATTTAACATTCTATGACATAAAAGACCATAAAATGATTGTCTTGTATTGAAACTCACCCATCACAAGAGTAATCTCATCATGAAATAGATCAATAAATTGTGAAGCAATGTCTTGATTTGAATATAAGTCTGGCTGCTGAAGACAAGTTCTCGCATTCAACAGAATAATCTCTTCAAACCTTTTCAGTGTTTTCTTATCAGCCTGGAATATAACACAGAAAAATATCGGTTTTCAATCCGTATAGGTCATACTTGATATGGATGGAGAAAAAATAACACATTTTTGACATATGATGATTTTTTTCATGAGCTTTCAACCTTGTCGGTCTACTTCGGGTGACAGTATGGTACACGATGAAATGCAAAAAGTGAAATACAGTTTAACTGACATAGCACAAACTTATGTTTGACGCTTCGTAAATTTTGCCATCAAAGTAAATAGATGAAGAATGTATAGAAAATATCGCTTGAAAGTTGATGTAAAAGTAAAGCTAATCAGAGCCCCAGGGACATGAAACCAGCATCTCTATTTATGCCTCTATTAAGGCTGTTATATAACCATATGTATTTCTGCTCAACAGTCCTTCTATGTTTCCCAAACACGCATTAAATTCCCCACATTTATAAACATTTTTTACCTCAATACATCCAGTAGAGGAATTTTAATGGCATTTAATCTATTTTATCTGGTTCTGACAGAGCTTGGGAAGCTCCGATAAATGTATATTTCTCGCTCTCAAACCACTATTGAATTAACAGGGATCCACTAAAGAATAAATGCTCAATTTATCATCAGAAATTTTCTTCAATGTCAAAATGTAGATATGGACGGTATTGGAATTTTTAGTTGGGTATCAGTTTCGGTATTTTCAGGGGGATATATCTCGGAATCGGTTTGGTATTCGGTATCAGACTTGACTAAGATTTGCTGATAGTGGCAAAGGGGAATTCACATCAGGAAAATGGAATAGGTTGTTGTAGTGTCATTCTACCACAACACTATAAATGACATTGCCAATGAGCTCAACAGTGGCATTTTTTACGACCACAAATCATATCTACAGTAATTCTTCACGGGAACCCCGGGAAGTTGGGCAGTGCTTGTGTACTGTGGTAAACAAGCACAGTTTTACTGGTAAAATAGGACCCAGTCACTAATGCTTGGGGTGCAAGTCCTCTAAAATAGGCAACATGAGGCCGAAACGATTGACTGACCTTGACTTTATCTCCATGTTGTGGTCACGATTTGCTATTGTGCAGAAGTATGAGACCTTAAACATCAATAAAGAAATATATAAATAAATAAATCTACAGTAATTTTGAGGCTTGTTCTAAAAGCACCTTAATGTTTAAAGACCTATTTCAGTCCTCCTGTGAGTGTCCATTAAAGTCCCCCTTTGGTTTGAAAAGATGTTTTGAAAGAATGTTTGAACACAAAATCACATGTTTATAACCAGTTTTCATCTATTTTCACTATAAGCAAAAACATGTTTGGTTTGACTGATGATGCAATTGTTTTTTAATCTGTTGATTTTATTTTTAGTTACTACAAATATTAATTCATACATGTTTTAATACCTCTAACAAATGTTTTTAGGTGGTTACTTTTTTTTTTTAAATTAAGAGCGAAATTCATCTAATTTCAAGGTAGACTGAATTTTCACAAAGTAACTTCAGAGTCCCTTTTTATTGAAGACAGATTTCTTCGTCGGGTCGACTGATCTTTAATTAGCATTGGATCTATTATATCAAGCGCACTGTCAAACAAGACATAATAGAATAAATGCTCAGTTTATCTCTAGAACACAGTAAATCACCCAAATTCATGTTAACTGAATACTCCCATTCATTGAATAATTTTCACCAGCAAAGTCGCAAATCAATTAACAGGGCTCTTTTGTACTGTGATCGAATTAGCAGTGTCTTTCATGATCAGATTATGATCTTATCATGACACTTACACCAGAGGGTAGAATTTTCCAAAATAAAATTATTGCAAAAGGTCCCCGCAAAAGTAGATCTTCTGTTTCTCAGGCCATTTTTTTGTAAATTTGCAAGTGGACGGGCACGTTTTTATATTATTTTTTATTTTTGTAATTATTTCTTTGCCATCAAAAGTTCATGCTCTTGGTTTGTTTTATGTTTTAGACCTCATAATCTACAGAACAGCATGGGTGTATTTCGTCCCTTGAGTGCAAGAAGGCTTTGCAATGGTAAAGCATTGCAAAGCCTTGTTACACTCAAGAGACAAATTTATCAATTTTATTAACTTGGGTAAACTATCAGACATAAACCATATAATTTTTTTTTATTTTTTAAGTTTGCACTGGTTATAAAAAGAGAGCATGCAGTAGCCACAAGTACAATGTGGGAGGGCCTGAAAAGTTAAATAATTTATAGTAATTTATATATTTTTTATACTTACCAATGACCCAGACTTAGCTGGTGCTAACTCTAACAAAACCAGGGCCAAACACAAATTTTGCCCCCCAATCCCCAAAATTTGCATCCAAAACAAAAAGAAATCATGTCCTAAAGGACCTCCATACCACGCCTCCACTGTGCATGCGCAGTGACGCAGACGTCCCGAAATTGGCGCCAATTATCATTCTTACTGGCAGTGCCTGGTCAGCGCTATGTACTCAGCGGGGAGGCAAGAGTTCCCAACTCCAGGGAGGGCCATCCCCGTCTGGGTCATTGGTAAGTATAAAAAATATATAAATTACTATAAATTTTTTAACATTTTTATACTGTACCAATGACCCAGACTTAGCTGAATAGTAAACAGGCTGGAGGGCCTAGGACATAGAGGAAAATCCAATAAGCTCAACTATATAGTAAAGAGGTAACCCCTTAAGGAGAAAAGGAGTATTAGGCTTTACATGTATCTTTCTTATTTAATATTAAATTAGAAAGATACACTACCCTTAATAATTGAGCACAATAACATTCATGTTCTCTATTAACATCCAGTATAACCCTTATACTAATTATTTTTAAAGCAAGCCAATAAATAAAGTAGTCCAGAGAATTGAGACTCTTTATAGTCATTTAAAAGTGTCCGAGTATTGTATATTAAAGCCCGTTTGACACTTGACATATACAAATGCTTCACACCGAGCTACACTTTAAAAATAAGACATGAATGAATTTAAACATTAATATTACACTTTAAAACCATCCCGGAAGCGACTCAGAAATACTGACTTGGAGGAGGCATTCCCTTGCTTTTCACTATAAAGCAGGTGACCTAAGGGAACACCTGCCCCCCCCCCCCTTCCCCTTGCCCTGGGTCAAATAGCCCAGAGCGAAGAGGGCAGCCGGACGGAGTCACTGCCGGAACAGAAAGCCTGCATAACTATAGTTGCAACTGTTTAGTGGACGACATTCTGAGCAACAGATAACGGACCTAAACAATGCAGGTCTCCAGAAATGGACTCAATATTTCTGAGATAAAAATTCGTAAATGTGGATGGCTGAGACCAATAAGCAGCCTTCATTAAATCTGTAATAGCAACACTATTAGCATAAGCCCAGGAAGTAGAAATCTTAAGCACAGACTGCTAAGAAGAAGATAAATCTTCATAAGCAGTACGGATAGTTAACTGAATCCATCTAGCAATAGAATGGACTGAAATGTCCTTTCTATTAGGCATCAAAGACAGAAAGAAACGTTTCCGTCCCTTTCTGATAAACTGAGATCTCTGTTTATAGATACGTAATGCTCTAACAGGACAGAGTAAAGGCCTACACCCGTCTGAAGACGGAAGAGCCTTAATAACAATAGGTTCCGGATATTTATTAGGAGCCTGATTCTTAGCTAAAAAACCCACATTAGTAGTGAAGGTGATAGTGTTCCCAACACTACGATAATGAGAATCATCCACCGATAGTGCATGAAGCTCACTGACTCTTCTAGCAGAAGAGAAAGCTAAGAGAAAAGCTGTCTTATAAGATAAGAATTTGAAATCTACTGTCCCAAGAGGTTCAAATGGCTTTTCCTTCAATTTAAGAAGAACCCAAGCTAAATTCCACTTAGGAATTAATCTAAGAGTTCTGGGTCTATTTATCGAAAAGTTTCTAACCAACTTCGATAAAGAGACATTAGATCCAATTTGTAAACTATCATGATGTGCATAGGTATCAGATAACATAGATCTATAACCCTTTATAGTAACAGGCTGCAGTTTGATTTCGTCAAACAAGTATACTAGAAAGTTTGCAATGTCTGGTATAGAGGGATCGAATATATCTACAGAATGATCCCTACACCAACGACGAAACACCTTCCACTTAGCCGCATAGTTTAGCGAAGAGGAGGTCCTCCTACAGTTAGAAATCACGTCCACTGCTCGTCCTGTAAAGTGCTTGCCATGCAAGAAGGACCGCACAACGGAAAAACGTGAAGGTTGAGACCTTGCGGGTTGTGATGGAGTTGGCGCGATTTCCCCTGCGAAAGAAGATCCTCCCGTGGAGGAAGCTTCCGCGGTAGATCCCACAACAGACACCTGAGTAGATTTATCCACGGTCTCTGTGGCGACAGAGATGCTACCAACAGAATCTTGCATTGAGATTGTTTTATCTTTAGCAATACTTGTTGAATTAACGGCGCTGGAGGATACGCATATCCTGTCATTCCGTCCCAAGGGATCGACAAAGCGTCTACTGCAAATGCTCTTGGATCCGGACACGGAGACACATACGTCTGCAACTGATTGTTGAGATGTGTCGCAAATAAGTCTATCATTGGCCGTTCCCATTGGTAGCAAATCTGATTGAATACTTGTTTGTTGAGAGTCCACTCCGACGGCAACAAGCGACCCTTTCGTGAAAGGGAGTCTGCTAGCACATTCAGACGACCCGGTATGTGACGGACCGAAAGAAGAACGTGATGTTCTAACGCAAACAGAAGGATTCTTTCCGTTAGATTGAACAACGGAACTGAATGAGTGCCTCCCTGATTCCGTATATACGCCACTACTGTCGTATTGTCGGATAGGATTTGGACATGAGCATCGTGAATAATGTCCATCCAGTGACGTAACGCAAGCCAAATTGACATCATTTCCTTGATGTTTATGTGCTTGCACAGGAATTGCGGATCCCAAAGACCCTGGCATCTCGAATCCGTTGGGATTAATGATGCACCCCAACCTGTTTGACTGGCATCCGTCATAACGGTAAAACTCGGATCCGGCAACTGCAGCGGAACTCCTTGAGTTAACCACTGAATGTTTGCCCAAGTCTGAATCTCTTGTTTCACTTGATCTGACAAGAGAACGTCTACATCGAGCGAATGAATTTTCACACTCCAATTCTGAGTCAGGAAAATTTGAAGAGGACGTGTGCGTAACCGCCCCATCGGAATGAGATCCGCAGCGGCTCCGCACAGACCTATCAGTCTCATAAATTCTCTCGCCATGACTTTGTCTGCATGCAGACAATAGCGAGCGTAACAACTGACTAATTTCGCTCTGGTTAACGGTAGACGAACGAGATTGTTGTGCGTCTCGAAGCTCATTCCCAGATGAGTGAATGACTTGGACGGCACCAGATCCGACTTCTCCTCGTTTACTATAAAACCGAGATGTCGGAGCAATAGAAGAAGATTCTGAACATCGTTCTGAAGCGTTAACTCGTTGCCGTACCTCTGAAGAATGTCGTCCAGGTAGGCCGACGTTACCGCAGACGAATGAGCTCGGAAGTAGATCATTACCGAGTTCATTACCCGAGTGAAAGCCCAGGGTGCTAGATTCAATCCGAAGCACATCGCCCGGAATTGATACACCACTCCTAGGACTGCGAAGCGTAGATACTTTCGGAATGTCGGATGTACCATGACGTGAAAGTACGCATCTTTGAGATCTATGCTCGTTGCATAATCGTTCACCCGAATACTCGCTCTGACCGATCGAATCGTCTCCATATAAAACTTCAGAGCGACGATCAGCTTGTTTATCCAGCTCAAATCTATGACTGGACGGAACGAGCCGTCTGGTTTCGGAACCAGAAACAGATGGCTGTAGAATCCCGGAGATTCCTGGTTTTCTACGACCTCTACCGTGTTCTTCATTAAAAGAGACTGCACCTCTGATAACAGAGCGTCTCTTTTCTGCGGATTTGACAGAAGATGAGTCCACTTTGGACTTCGAGTTAATGGAGGCTTTCGTTTGAAGGATATCTTTAGACCTTCCGAAGTCACTCCTCTCACCCAAGGGTCGTCCGTAATCGACGCCCATTCTTGTGAAAAGCTCGACAACCTTCCGCCAACCGGAACGTGATAGAGGTTCAAGCCATCACCTCCTGGACCTGCGAGGCCTGCGGTAGGAGAAACCACGTCTTCCACGACCCGCACCTCGCCCCGTCGACCTCGGGGCGTCCGACCGATTGTCCCGGCCTGAAGGACGTCCCGAACGAGAGTCGCTATCCTGACGGTCTCTCGAATAAGACCAAGAGGACGCACCGGAACCTCTATAGGAACCTCTCTTGGGCGCATTAGACCCAGAAGTGCCTGTCTTATTCGTGTCTGCTGTATCCGACTTCTTAGGAGCAGATTTGAACAACAGAGAATCCTTAGCTTTCTTTGTAATTTTATCATAAATAGCGGAAAGCTTGCCGTCAAAGAGAAGTTCTCCTGAGACCGAAGCGACTCTAAGAGAGTTCTTCACCTTAGAATCCACTAGTGTGGATGTAGCTAGGGCTGTGTCACGTCTAACCAACTCCAGATTTGCCACTGAAAGGGCGGAGTTACACGTGGAATAAGCTACTGCCCTTGAAAGAAGTCTTAAAGAGGATTGTATATCCTGAAACTCTTTCCCCTGAAGGCGCAGTGATAACGCCTTAGCAAGGTGATCTGCGTAAGATAAGGCATCTAAATTGGCTCTGTTAGACGCAATAGCTGTTTCCAACACCGCGGTTGGAATAGAAGCTGACGACGGTAATGATAGCTCTAAGTCTTCCGCCTCGTCGTCCATACGCAGAGGAACTCTCGGTATACCCTGTCCTGCCGTATCGAATTTATTCCTTGCATAAATGAAAGGCAGGTTGAGAGTATTAGCGGACAAGAAACCTGCTTTCCCCGTCCTGGAAGCAAGTTTAAATATAGCGTCGTTCAATAATTCAAATGTTCTTGCAACATTATTGGACTGCGACGGAAACTCGGGAGCGATGTCCCTGAACCGCTCAAAAAATTCCGAGTCCAATGACGCTATAATTCTCTTGTCCGGAAGCGCAGCAGTCTGGCCCGACGGAACAACTTGAGGGAGAAAGTGCCGGATGAAGTCCATGGCAGCTTTATGTTGTTCCGAAAGGGATAGCTCCAAGTCATCCGTATCCCTTTCACCATCCGGTCGGACCTCATGATGTTCCCGGTCGTCCGCCCCCGAAGCTTCGGCGGAGCGTACCGACCCAGTGCCGTCGGATAATTCTCGATCCGACACCGTTTCTGTCGGCTGCTGGGATGCTGCGATAAGCTGTGCTATCTGCACAAGAATGTCCGGCGTCGAGACCTGCGGAGGCGCAGTCTTTCGCTGCTTCGCCGAGGGCAGCTCCGCATCAGATGGCTCCCATACTTTTCCTATGCGAACGTCCGGAGTCCATCGGTCTCGAATCCCTGGCTGCCGGATGGTGTGACCTGGTCGCCGAAGAATCCTTGATCGGCGAAGCTGGTAATATATCGGCGGTCACGCAGCCAAGGTGCGGTCGTGTGCGCTGACGAGAAGAGGAAGCCTTAACAGTCTCTGCGGACTGCTTATACAACGGAGCGTCCCGAGCGACGGACGTATGCTCCGCTTGCGACACATTTTGTACCACAACATCTGGTCCCAGATGTTGTTGTACGAGAGAGGGGCCTCTCTCGCTCGCGGCCCGGCTGGACCTGTACGAGCTAGGAACCGGACTCAAAGGCTTCCTCCGTTCTCGCTTACTATCCGCCGTCACTGGGTGTGCATCTATTATGTTTATAGTGCTCGCATCACCCAAAATTTCCTCTTGGACCGCATCGGACGAACCCGTCTGCCGAACCATTCGGTGAATGGACGCTACACCGGGCGAGCTAGCGGACGACATTTGTCTAATCTCCATGAGCACTTTTGCCGCTAGCTCTGAATTCATTTGTGACGACGGATGCACACTTGAAGAAGATAACATGGAAACATCACCCTGTTCTGGTTCCTCTGAAATAGAAACTGAGAGAGTAGAGTGACCTTGCGGAGAAAGAGCCGGCATCGCTCTTTCTCCAGAAACAACATATCGTGACACACGTTTCCAATGTTTCTCATCCCAATGTTCACATATAGGACAGGGATTAATGCGAGAACACTGACTACAATTAATACAATGATCATGAAAGTCAGAGGAAGATTTCTTCCTATTACAATTTGAACAACGTCCCTTCATTGTGAAAGAACAACAATAAGTCCTAGTTACTCGCAAAAACCCCTGACACAAAGATACATAATAACATGATCCATTAATAAATGAAAAAACAATTGCAAAACAAAATAATTTTGAAAAAATATTTTTTCAGCGAAGCCCAAGTTGCTGAAAAGTAACATTGAGCCCCAATGGATCCGATGGCAAAGTGTGGTCAAAAATTTTAAATTTATATTAAATAATTAATGAGACACTTTCGGATAATATAAATGTATCTTATAGTGAGATAAACTACAGCAAAGGCAAACAGCCCCCCTCAAAAAAGGCTGTTGCCAATGAAAACAAACAGTGTAAAAACACCAGAAAACATGACTCCAGGCACTGAAAAAACTGGCCCGGAATCAGTCATCAATTACACTCTATCTGATGCAAAACAGAGACTCCCAGGGGAGAATCTGCAGAACATCAGATGGAAGATGCAGAACACAAACGTTATACACCCATGGGTGAAAACGTAACTATGGGGAAAATAACAGAAAACATTCTGTAACCAAGCAACTCTCCCAGGAAATTTTAGAAATGAAATTTCTCAAAAATATGCCAAAAGCATGGGAGAATTGCAAGGGGGGACTTTAGAAGGCTAGGGGAGAGGAAACACTGAATAAGCAGTGCAACAATTAGCAAGAATGACAACAAGAGGCCCATGCCTCGAAAATAGGCAACTTAACATAATTTCATCAAAAAATTTTAAGTACAGCCCTGATTATTTTTTGTCACTTCTTTTTCCTCTCCTCCTTCTATCCTCCTTAGAATCACATTTTCTCCAAAAATTACGTGTCTGGCATCCTTTAAACTGAGATTTACAAGCACAAAGATCAGTGAGATGTTGACTGATGAAGGGCCAAACAGAGAATGATAATTGGCGCCAATTTCGGGACGTCTGCGTCACTGCGCATGCACAGTGGAGGCGTGGTATGGAGGTCCTTTAGGACATGATTTCTTTTTGTTTTGGATGCAAATTTTGGGGATTGGGGGGCAAAATTTGTGTTTGGCCCTGGTTTTGTTAGAGTTAGCACCAGCTAAGTCTGGGTCATTGGTACAGTATAAAAATACAGATTTTTAACTTTTTAGGCAAAATCAATATTGAATCTTGAAAAACATACTGAAAAGACCATCTGAGATTCAATGTTCTCAACCTAACCATTTTTTCAACAGTTGAGATTTTTCAGTCTTGTGATTACAAACATGGACAGAGTATTTCGCCCACATTCTGACCCAATTACGATCTAAGCAAAATTCTATGTCCATTTTTGTAATACAGTACTGCAAATTTTGAAATGCAATTATTATGAGATTAAACATGCACGTAAATATCAATGAAAATCCAAGAAAATGCACATGGTTACAGTTCTTTGTTCACCAGAGCAGACAGAGAATTTTTATCAGCTCATGATCGGGTCTGTCCACTTTCCCTCTTAGTTCTTTTGATGGATCCATGATGTTACATGGAAAAAAAGTCCATCAATGGAAATCCAAATGGAACACATGTTCTATACAGATTTGAAATATGGAACTGGAGGAAAAGTAACAGGTGGGTAGTAAAATAAAATTCCAGACTCTTACTTTCTTAATCTGTTTCAACCTTCTGAAACACTGATAAAGATATTGCAACACATGTGGTTCACCAGCCTGGTCTGCAATGGCTCTATAGCTGTCAACATTATCCCTGAGTAATATAACATCAAGACTCGGATCTTCAAGCAACAAACGTTCAAATACAGCCTGAAATCAGAAATAAGAGTGGAAAACAACTAAATTACCTAAATCAGGTGAAACTACCATATTTACTGAATGAAATTAAAACAGTGGAGCCCACTTAATTTGATAGCTCTTTATTGAATAATCCTGTTAACTGAATATAATTTTGAATGTTAATTTAAGAAGCTAGAGTCAGTCTTAGCCCTTGAACTTTTACATTTACTGATACACTTGAGAGTACTGTGGCTCTTGGGACTTCAGATTGAAAATACAAACCTGATTAGAGGTTTAGCAGTGAATCAAATGTTACTAGCCCCAATTTTTTTTTATCAAGAGTGGTGCACATGACCGAATCATGGTTTTCAAATGCAGCATTTACACTTTTGTAGAGGTTTTTTCCTCCCAAAATAATAGAGAACAGTGTTGCTTGGTTATTACAATAGCGAGTTAACCCTTTACCTAATATGAAAAGAAGATGACACTTGCAAACAAAATTCTTGAATAACTATTTTTTAAATTATTTTGTCTCAAAAACATAGGTTATGACCCCTCATAGGAATGAGCTCAATGAGCTCATTCCAAAGAGGGGTCATAACCTATGTTTTTGAGACAAAAAATGAAAAAAATAATTAAAATTAATTGGCGAGTTTTGTGAATAGCTCTGGCCGGTCTTGGCTGTTATGTTAGGTAAAGGGTTAAGTTCCAAACACACTTGCAATTATTCCACATCAACAAATAAGGATTTAATGTTCAAATGATGTACTCTGTTTTGTGGTTTTGTCACAATGTTATCCAATGATTTGGGTCACATTGGCACCTCTCACTTTTAGGTATGTCAAGTTCAGACATGGCCTGCAAGGCAGTAATTTACAGGGTTGTTTTTTAGTTTAGTGTGTCCCAAACAACATACTAGACTAAAAAAAATATCAGCCTTATAGTCCATGTGTGGCCCAACACCTGTCCATTCAGGGCAAAGGCCATTTGAGGCAAAGTAGAAAATTTGAACCTACAAAAGATGTCTGGGTGCATCACTAGCTAAACCACTCAACATTTGCACTGTGTCCTTGAGAAAGACATATCATCCTGATTTCCTAAGTGCAAGCACAGTGGTGCTGTGTACTAAAGCATAATGACACATCAATGCTGATACACTTGCCTTCAACCAAATAAACGCTGCACATGCGAGGTTAGTTCATTGGAAATCCCAACACTTATTTGACATTACTTGGTGGTTCTAAACAGGTACACTAGCTTATTCTACCTGCAAAAATGTCTGACACGACATGACCTTTGCCACTGAATGTGTGATTCAACCCCAATAAACAAAGAAACTGATACACTTACTTGACCCAAGCCTTCCATATCAATCCATGTCTGATCCTCAAGAGCTTCTCCTAAATCTTTCAAATATATACAGCAAGATGGTCTGCTACTAGAACCATTACATTCTGAAACACAGACAAAATATTTGTTTATGGCCTAAAAAAAGTTAAAAATTTGTTTCTCGGGCCTTCCTGCATGGTCCTTTTGACTGCCGCATGCTCTCTTTTTTATAACCAATACAAACTTTTAAAAATAATAATGAAATGGTTTATGTCTGATATTTTACCCAAGCTAATAAAATTGATAAATTTGTCCCTTGAGTGCAACAAGGCTTTGCAATGCTTTATACACCACCCCCATGCTATTCTGTAGATAATGCCTAAAACATAAAACAAACCAAGAACATGAACTTTTAATGGCATAAGATATAATTTAAAAAAATAAAATAACCAGAGAACACCGTTAGATGGTTCATAATACGCATGTACTTCCAGAGATTATAAAACATTATGAGGGCAGATAAAAACCAGAGGCTCAAGTGAGCCTAAAATGCTCACCTGGCTCAA
Source organism: Pictodentalium vernedei (assembly GCA_031216915.1). NCBI lineage: Eukaryota > Metazoa > Mollusca > Scaphopoda > Dentaliida > Dentaliidae > Pictodentalium > Pictodentalium vernedei. The sequence goes on from CM062297.1 coordinate 259,235,503, forward strand.
ATTGTCAAAACAGATGAGTGTATCAGTCGGTGATCAGCAGCAAGAGCAATTTTTTTGATTTGCTATGACACAACCAAAGGCAACTTTTTTGGCCATTCATTTCTGCTGGTCCTAGGAAAGCTTCCTAGCAAGCTCTGTTCTGTGAAGTATTAAAAAACAACAAAGGAACAAAATTTTTGTTTTGTTTTAAGCTACTGCGGTTCTCTCTAGCCCCCACCCCCCAAATTTATTTTTAAAAAAACAAGCGAATCGATTTGAACAAACTTGAATTTGACACCCCAAGAGATGTTACATAACAAATATGAAAGGATTCTCACTGGAGAATCTGAAGAAGAAGAATTTTCAAGAAATTTTCTCATATTGCTCTAAGTTAAAATTTGGGCTTCAATAAAAAGCCCAAATATTAACCCAGGGACCTGATTTGAACAACCTCCAATCTAACCCGCCCAGAGATGTTGTACACCAAATTTCAAAAGAATTTGACTGCTGGATCTGAAGGAGATGATTTTAAATGATAATTCCCCATATTACACAAAGTAAATATTTGGGCTCCCTTGGCGAACCCAAATATTAACTCAGTAACTCGATTTGAACAAATTTGAACCTTACACCTCTAGAGATATCACATACTAAATATGAAAGGATTCTCACTAGTGGGTCTGAAAAAGAAGATTTTTTAAGAAATTTTCTCGCATTGCACTAAGTTAAAATTTGGGCTCCAATAAAGAGCCCAAATATCCATCCAGGGCTCCCATTTGAACAACTTGAATCTAACCCCCCTAGAGATGCTGCATGCCAAATATCAAAAGAATCTGACTCGTGGATCTGAAGAAGATTTTTAAAGATTATTCCCCATATTGCACAAAGTTAATATTCAGGCTCCCACTGGAAGCCCAAATATTAACCCAGGGACTCGATTTGAACAAATTTGAATCTTACACCTCTAGAGATGTCACATACCAAATATGAAAGGATTTTCTAAGAATTTTTTTCATATTGCACTAAGTTAAAATTTGGGCTCCAATAAAGAGCCCAAATATTCATCCAGGAATCCCATTTGAACAAACTTGAATCTAACCCACCTAAAGATGCTGCATACCAAATATCAACTAGAAAAACTGTGAGCACTGCTCACTAAATGAAACCACCCACTCCCACAAGAAACATTTTACAACAGTAAAAGTGTATTTAATGAAGAGAGCACAAAGACTGACACCAATGTTTGAAGGTTTCATTGAAATCCATTTCATTGAAATCCATTCACTAGCTTAAAAGAGGTCGTGGATAGCAAATGTCAACAACCCCCCCCCCCCCCAACCTTGAATTGACAAAGCCCATTTTTAAATATGAGAAACCCTCAAAATTAAAATATCTGAAAACAAAACAGGAGGTGCACGTCTTCAATAGATGTAAAAGAATGTCTGAAAGTTTCAATGAAATCTGTTCAATGGTTTAAGAGGAGTTGCGGATAGTAGATCTGTACAGAATGTCAATTGCATTTGACAAAATTCATTTTTCAATATGAGAAACTGTAGAAAAGAAAATATCTGAAAACAAAATAGGAGGTGCACATCTTCAATGTATGTAAAAGAATGTCTGAGAGTTTCAATGAAATCCATTCACTGGTTTAAGAGGAGTTGCAGATAGCAGATGTGTACCCCCCCCCCCTCCCACACACACACACACCCACACCCCCTCCACCCCCTCAAAACGCAATACCCCTATAGCATAACGGACGGACAGCCATATGTCGGAATATGAAAATATTTGAAAGAAAAATAGGAGGTGCATATCTTCAGTGTATTTAAAAAAAATGTCTGAGAGTTCCAATGGAGTTTGTTCAATGGTTTAAGAGGAGTAGCAGATAGCAGATCTATACTCCTCCCTACTAAAACCTGAATTGACAAAGACCATTTTTGAATATGGGGATCTGTAACTATGAAAATATCTGAATAGAAAATAGGAGGTGCACATCTTCAATGTATGTAAAAGAATGTCTGAGAGTTTCAATGGAATCCGTTCAATGGTTTAAGAGGAGTTGTAGACAGCAGATGTGTACATCCCTAATGCACAACAGATGGATGGACGGACGGACATCGAAATATGAAAACATCTGAAAGAAAAATAGGAGGTGCACATCTTCAGTGTATTTAAAAAAAATGTCTGAGAGTTCCAATGGAGTTTGTTCAATGGTTTAAGAGGAGTAGCGCAGATCTATACCCCTCACTGCTAAAACCTGAATTGACAAAGAACATTTTTGAATTTGGGGAACTGTAAATATGAAAATATTTGAAAAAAAAATAGGAGGTGCACATCTGCAATGTATGTAAAAGAATGTCTGAAAGTTTCGATGAAATCTGTTCAATGGTTTAAGAGGAGTTGCGGATAGCAGATCTGTACAGAATGTCAATTGAATTTGACAAAGTTCAATTTTCAGTATGGGAAACTGTAAAAATGACAAGAGGCCCCAAGGGGCCTGAGGGCGCAGACCTGACATGGTAGCCTAAATATCAACCCAGAGAATTGATTTCAACAAGTTGCATCTGCTCCTCCTAAGGAAAGCTTATACCAAATATCCAAAGATTCTGAACAGTGGATCAAAAAAAAAAGAAGATTTTTAAAGAATATTCCTCATATTGAACTAAGTTATAATTCGGGCTCCCACAGGGAGCCCATATATGAAACCAGGGACTTGGCTTTAACAAACTTGAATCTCACCCCTCTAAGGATGCTGCACATCAAATATCATAACATTCTGACTGCTGGATCTGAAGAAGAAGATTTTTAAAGAAAATTCCTCATTTTGAACTAAGTTATAATTCGGGCTACTACAGTGAGCCCAAATATGAACCCAGGGACTTGGCTTGAACAAACTTGAATCTCCCCCCCTAAGCATGGTACATATCCAATATCAAAAGATTCTGCCTGCTCGATCTTGAGAAGAAGATTTTCAAAGACATTTGCCTGAAATGCACTAAGTTCGAATTCGAGCTTCTATAGCGAGCCCAAATATGAATCTAGGGAGCCGATTTGAACAAACATGAATCAGATCCACCCCACAATGTTGCATACCAAATATCAAAAGATTCTGCCTGCAGGATCTGGAGAAGGTTTTTTAAGAAATTTGCCTGAAATGCACAAAGTTCGAATTCGGGCTTCTATACTGAGCCCAAATATGAATCCAGGGGGCCGATTTGAACAAACTTGAATCAGATCCACCCCACAATGTTGCATACCAAATATCAAAAGATTCTGCCTGCTGGATCTGGAGAAGAAGAATTTTGAAGAAATTTGCCTGAAATGCACTAAGTTCGAATTCGAGCTTCTATAGTGAGCCCAAATATGAATCCAGGGGGCCGATTTGAACAAACTTGAATCAGATCCACCCCAGAATGTTGCATACCAAATATCAAAAGATTCTGCCCGCTGGATCTGGAGAGGATTTTTGAAGAAATTTGCCTGAAATGCTCTAAGTTTGAATTCGAGCTTCTATAGTGAGCCCAAATATGAATCCAGGGGGCCGATTTGAACAAACTTGAATCAGATCCACCCCACAATGTTGCATACCAAATATCAAAAGATTCTGCCCGCTGGATCTGGAGAGGAATTTTGAAGAAATTTGCCTGAAATGCTCTAAGTTTGAATTCGAGCTTCTATATTGAGCCCAAATATAAACCCAGGGGGCCGATTTGAACAAACCTAAATCAGATCCACCCCACAATGTTCCATACCAAATATCAAAAGATTCTGCCTGCTGGATCTGGAGAAGAAGATTTTTGAAGAAATTTGCCTGAAATGCACTAAGTTCGAATTCAGGCTTCTATAGTGAGCCCAAATATGAATCTAGGGAGCCGATTTGAACAAACTTGAATCAGATCCACCCTACAATGTTGCATACCAAATATCAAAGGATTCTGCCTGCTGGATCTGGAGAAGAAGATTTTTGAAGAAATTTGCCTGAAATGCACTAAGTTCGAAATCGGGCTCCTATACTGAGCCCAAATATGAACCCAGGGGGCCGATTTGAACAAACTTGAATCAGATCCACCCTACAATGTTGCATACCAAATATCAAAAGATTCTGCCTGCTGGATCTGGAGAAGAAGATTTTTTAATCTTTTTCCCATTGCCTGCAGTGTTATAAAGTGCTGACTCAGCACTTTTTCAAAAGTCCTGAAAAAAGTACCTTGTGATCAAACCGATAGGATTTTTTTAACCACTCTATTCTACTGGATAAAAGTAAGCTCTATACAAAATAAGAATTCTCTGTGCCGTGTAGTTTTGGAGATATGGCAGTTTTAAGGTCTTTCCTATTTTTAGCTCCCGAGGTTCCCAAGGGGGCAATGAGAAAAATTTTGTTTGCCTCAATCAACTACTTATTATCCCATTATCATCTCATATAAAATTTGGTTCAAATCGACCTCACGGTTCTGAAAATAGAAATTTAGGCGTGGCCAAAATTTTTGCCCCTCCCATAACGAAGGCAAATAATGCCCGACAAACTTCTCTTGAAAAAACTTGATTCTAAACCTCAAAAGGACTCTCTATACCACATATCAAGTCTCTGCTACTGGTGGTTCATTAGAAGAAGATTTTCAAAAAAATTTGGCCATTTTTTCCCCACACCTCTGCTCAAAATGAGCTGAAACCTAATTTGGATAAAAATCAAAATGCCCTTATATAACCCCTACTCACATGAAATTTCATTAATATGCGGCCAGTGGTTTGGGAGAAAAAGGCCCAAACACCACCTTCACGACAGACAACGGACGAAAAGTGATCAGAAAAGCTCACCCTGACTTTCAGTCAGGTGAGCTAAAAATATCTGAAAAGAAAATAGGAGGTGCACATCTTCAATGTATGTAAAAGAATGTCTGAAAGTTTCAATGAAATCTTTTCAATGGTTTAAGAGGAGTTGCGGATAGCAGATCTGTACAGAATGTCAATTGAATCTGACAAAGTTCATTTTTCAATATGGGAACTGTAAAAATGAAAATATCTGAAAAGAAAATAGGAGGTGCACATCTTCAATGTATGTAAAAGAATGTCTGAGAGTTTCAATGAAATCCGTTCACTGGTTTAGGAGGAGTTGCAGATAGTAGATGTGTACCCCCCCTAAAACAGTACGGATGGATGGACATACGGACGTACGGACGGACCAAGCGAACACTATATACCTCCCACTTTTCAAGTGGGTGGTATAAAAAGAATCTGACTGGTGGATCAGAAGAAGAAGATTTTAAAAGAATATCCCCCATACTCCACCAAGTTAATAATTAGGCTCCCATAGGAAGCCCAAACATTAACCCATGGAGTCGATTTGAATGGATGGACATACGGACGTAGATGGATGGACATACGGACGTACGGATGGACCAAGTGAACACTATATACCTCCCACTTTTCAAGTGGGTGGTATAAAAAGAATCTGACTGGTGGATCAGAAGAAGAAGATTTTAAAAGAATATCCCCTACTCCACCAAGTTAATAATTAGGCTCCCATAGGAAGCCCAAACATTAACCCATGGAGTTGATTTGAACAAATTCAAATCTTACACCTCTAGAGATGTCACATACCAAATATGAAAGGATTCTCACTAGTGGGTCTGAAAAAAAGATTTTTTAAGAAATTGTCTCATATTGCACTAAGTTAAAATCTGAGCTCCAATAAAGAGCCCAAATATTCATCCAGGGATCCCATTTGAACAAATTTGAATCTAACCCCTCTAGAGATGCTGCATACCAAATATCAAAAGAATCTGACTGGTGGATCTGAAGAAGAAGATTTTTAAAGATTGTTCCCCATATTGCACCAAGTTAATATTCGGGCTTCCATAGGAAGCCCAAATAATAATTCAGGGACTCAATTTGAACAAACTTCAATCTGACTTCAATCTGACCCCTGTAGACATGTTGTATACCAAGTATCAAAAGAATCTGACTGTTTGATCTGAAGAAGAAGATTTTTAAAGCTTATTCCCCATAGTGCCCTAAGGTAAATTATTTGGGCTCTTCTGTTGAGCCCAAATATGAACCAAGGGGGTGGGTCGATTTGAACACATTTGTATTTGACCGTCCTATGGATGCTGCATACCAAATATTAAAAGATTCTGATCAGCGGTTCTGAAGGAAAGGGTTTTTTTTTCAATTTTTGCAAATATGCTAATACAGCAATTTTTCAAACGCCCCTACAGAACACCCTGACATAACTGATGGTCATTTTTTTTTTAAAATCCAATCTACTGGTCAAAAGGATGCTTCATACAAAACAACAGTTCTCTGTTCCATGTAGTTTGGAAAATATGGGCATTTAAATTTTTTTCTATTTTTAGCACCTGGGGTACCCAAGGGGCAACAAAAAAAAAAATTTCGGGCTCAATCAAGTACTTTGGACCCACTTATGCTACATGCCAAATTTGGTTCAAATCGGCCCATCGGTTCTTGAAATAGAAATTTTGGGCAGAGCCCAAAATGGGTATGTGCCCACAGAGAGCCCAAATATTGATCTACCAACTTCTTTTAAACAAACTTTAATCTTCAACACCAAAGAGTGTTACATATCATATATCAAGGCAATCTCTCTGGTGGTTCATGAGAAGAAGATTTTTGAAGATTTTTAGGCTTTGGCATCATTGACCAGAGCCTGAAGCTGAAGAAGGGAGCCACTTCAGTATCAACAAAGAGGAGAATTCCAATCTGCTCAATGTTCACGACTTGAATATTTTACCTGCGGCGTTCACGTGAAATGTGTGAGTACTCTGTTAGCTGCATAATCTGGCATACTAAAAGAATAATCATTTGGGATACCCTGAACTGTACTCACACATTTGCAATTTTAGCTTCAAAATGTTGTTTGAGCCTACATGCTCATTGCCTTCTCAGTGATCTCTAAATAAGATCACCTGCATCATGTTCTCAAATTGGAAAATTGTTGCTCTTAATTTTTAACTTAACTTTAAAAAACGCATAAAAACAGCGGGGTTTGAATTCGAGAGCGCATACTTCCTAAAGACGGAAAACAGTCAATCTCGTTCACTAAATGGAACACGGAGTACAAAAAACACAGTATCCAGACTGCGTATTTTTTCTGCCTCACTGCATGGTTCCAATTTCTTTCGCATTGAAAACGCAGTGCATAATGATATATATTTCTGGTCGCAAGATTTCCTTTCGTTTTGTATACTAGAATCAAGTGTTCCGTGAATCATTCGTTTATGCATGCGTGGGTCATTGGGCGGATTTTTTTTTGTGGAAAATGTGACACCCCCCCCCCCCCCCACACATACAACCCCCCCTCTCAAGTGATGCAATCCCCCCCCCCCCCCACACACTCCCCTGCTACATCAATTCTCTGAGAATGGAGGGCTGCAGTCGTCCTGGCCTCATATGCCTATGGTTCTTGAAAAAAAATGGACACCACCCCACCCATCATTAACGAGCTATATGTATTCCGTGGTTCTGATTAAACATGTTTTTACGGTTCTGGTATAAGTTCACCTTTCTCACTTCATCTCAAATGTCTTTGACTGCCAGAGTCTTATTGTCCAGCGGTTGTCAATCTGTTTTGAAGTAAAATTCGAGCTAAATTGTCCATATCAATAGGGGTACTAAGAATAACATAAGGTTTATACAATAATCGATAGCTGATTAAACTTCTGATCACTAATCCCATTGCAGTGACTGTCTAATTAAAAAGATTATTGCCAATGATTTAATTGCTAAACAAACTACTAGAATTATTAATTATAGTTAAATGTGCTAACTCTAAGGATGTTGAGGTGTGACTTCTCTATCCAAAGTCGATTAATTGCGAATAAGTGTCAAAATTATCAGTTGTCCGAAATCAATGAACTATTTCTTGAGTTGAAGAAAAAAACCTGATTCTAATCCTTCAACACGCCTAAGACATGAAAGTATCAGATCACAAACAGTCACTGAGGGTCGAAAGGGGCTTGCCCCAGAGCGCTCATGCGTGCCTTTGGCGTGCGAAACCATTCCGCACCTCCAGTCTGATTCTAAATTTCATCTGTCTGTGTTTTCAAAGCAAGACTGTTATCCAGAAGCGAAGCTAGGATTTATTATTATTGGGGGGGGGGGGGGGGGGGGGGGGGGGGGGGCATTGTTTCTTTTGGTGGGGGGGAGGGGGGTAGCCAGGTCAATATATGCCACATGCATATCCGATGGCCATAGGCCTGAGGTGGGAGTGGCCTTCCCGCTGGTGGAGCTTCGATGGAATTGTAGATCAGTCCTACTTCACTATTTTTAAAAGTGCAAAGTCTCTGACGGAACTTCTATTTATTTAACGGCAGGGGATGTAAATATACCAGGTGCATAGTCAGGGGATGGGGGTCTTGCATAGAGTCAATGTTTTTTTGGTGGGACTTATCAAGCTCAATCCTTTAGGACATTCATTGATGGACCTTGAAATACTCTGCTTTTTTTAGCTACCAGGGATTTCGCAAGGTACCCTATAGGCTATATTTCCATAAAATAAAAGACGGGTGGAGTTAAGACTGTAGGCTTAATACTTTTCGTTCTCAGTTTGATGCGCTGAGGATTTACCCGCACAGACCAGGTCTCATCTTGTGATAGTGTTGACCTGTTCACATCCATTTATATCTCCGCACACTTTTGTTTCAAATTTTTTACTTTTGTCGATTTGAAAAGGAGGGGGGGGGGGGGGATTTCGGTTTCTCTAAGTACATGTTGCCTACTCTGTGTTTTCTTTGGAATTATGGTTATGGATTTAACACTTGTTCTTGTGTTTCCATTTCATATATAAAGTTAACTTTAATGTCACCGAACTTTCGATAAACTGGAACTTTTCAGATCCACGCAGTATCAAATTAATGTCAACTTATGTCAGTCACGATATTTATTATTTTATTTCCAATTTCAATTGCATGTGAGATTGCTGCCTATACTGTTCAATCTGAGTATTTTCATTCTGATCAAACGCTGCATGGAGGTTGAATAATATCGTTTTTTAAAAATCTTTTAAAGCGTTTTTAAAGACTCAACCGGCCCACAAATTCGCTCATAAGCCGATTTCTGAAACCTACAATATGATCAGAAATGTAGTTTATTTGAGTTTCCCACGGCGTTTGCAAATGGGCGTCAACGGCGTTTGGGCCTTTGGGTTCAAAATTCTCGTGAATAATTTATTATTCAGCTTTCACCCAAATGCATATTTTTATTACAGAACACCAAGTACATGTGTGTCTTGAAATTTAAACTTTCATTATAAATAGCGGTGCATTCCGAATTCGCTTGCAACATTTTCGATACACTGTCAGTTCGGCATTCTGTGGAGAGCGTTCTTTCTTTCCAACCATGCCTGCCTCTCCCACAGTCACTCCATTAGAACGGCTGCAATTAATAGTAGGCTAATATTCTCGGAAAGCAAACGTCTTTACTTCTGCCTTCTCCTACCACACATACGTAAAGACCTTTACAAAATACTGGGTGTAGGTTCCCACTCCTGTGTGGTTTCGGGAAATCCACTCTTGTCTTCAAAACGTATAAATTTTGCACAGGCCACAGCTGTTCGATGCTCTTACTTGTTGTTTCTTGACGAAGAGAAACGCAACGAGCAAAAATTCCACACGTGATACAGACATCTTGTGTCAGATTCGTCTCAAATAGTCACGATACGAAACGCGGTGGCGACGCCGGGTTTTATTCGGAAGCCGACAATTCTCACCTACAGCAATTAACTGTACCCAATGATTAATCGGACTAATCTTTTATGCACCAGGATGCAGGGTCGATGCCGGGATCTTGTTCCCGGGTCACCCCAGGTTTCCACATGTTTTTGGAGAGGAAAATGAAAAAATTCCCGGTGATGGGTGATCACGGACCACCCCAAAAAACTTCTTTTTTTTTTTTTGAGGTCCACAACATACAATAATGCATCCGCCTAATAAACACATATGTGTGCGAGCCTTGAATCTTGCATGTAATAATCTGAATACCAGTTAACTGACTTGTCAGACAAACCGGTACACAAAGGCTAGCAATTTATTGATAATGAATCATATGCTTGTATATGACTTATAACGAACAACCACTGGAAAACAAATCAACTAAAAAGTGGATGTGCCAATGAGGTCGCCATAGAACACGACCCAGCCGCCAATCGATAAGCCATGAAAGGCATGTAAATACTTAAATGCATACAAGGCTTGCGGGAAGGAAACTACGCCTGTCCTGTAATCGGCTCTTAACACAATGGCGGTGGGGAGGGGGAGGGGGATTCGATGATAATTTCATATCGAACCCCCCCCCCTCACCCGCATTCAGGCCTGAAAATAAGCCATCTGACATTTGCAGAATGAGGACCCCAGAGGGTGGATTTGATCATGCTATTCCATACAGTGGGCCAATTTATCCTCTGGGTACCTCATTCTGTTTTGTGCAGGGTAGCATCACTAAATTCACCCTCTGGGGACCCCATTTTGCAGATGTCAGTCTGCTTATTTTCTGGCTTGCCCGCATTATTTGAATAATTCTTGTGTTAGTCGTAACAAATACACCGTATTTTCATAATAGCTCACACCAAACTATACAGGTTGGGAGAGAATAACCTCCTCTAACAAACAGTATTATGTCCTAGAGGACAACAAACTCAGCCTAGCTAAGCAGTTAAAAGTCTTCCTATACGTGAAGACAATAAAGCTGATAAGACAGATATAATGGGGTAAGCTGCGACCCTGAAGGCTCACTGACTCGAGACTTACAACTATCATCGCAAAAGGTAGGGAATGAAAAACCGTTAAATAAACAGCCCTAAATTCCCAAAATTACAGACCGCAGTCTCAAGAGATTTTTTATTCAGTTATGTCACTGCATAATACTGAAAAAATCTTGCTCATAATTCTAGTTAGACTACAAAGGTGTAAACAATAAGACTTAAGTCTATAACACCTGGGAAAAAACAAACCGAAAGAGACAGTAGTTCTTTTCGGCTTTATTCCCTAAAGACAGCGGTCAGAGCCTAACTAACGTAGCTAGAAATCTTCTCTGTGAAGACCGATATCTCAGTGTAATTAGTGACTTATTCATCGTCGCGCAATTAGAGAATGACGAGCCATTTTCCTAACAGCTTTAATTCCCAAAAGACCACTGTAACAATACATAAGGCTACCACGGCATCCACAATGACATAAATGCCTTGCTGCCAAGGAATATCTCAGCCTATCTATGCACTATCCTTCCTGATACAGGATGAGAAACAGCTGATAATAAAAAACTGGAGAATAATTTCGACAACATCTAATGCTTTTCTTCAATACGAGCTTGGACCTCCAGAAGGAAAGACTTTCTTGGAAGATTCTCCCACATGTATATCTTGTAAGTGGAGCTTGCTCGGGCTGATAGCCGCCGGCCTGCCAAGACTATTCACATCCACTGATCTTCCGCAATATTATCCACTTTATTGCGAGGCTGATAACCTACTGCCAAGTGGAGTTACTGAAATCTATTCTCAAAGACCTCAATTATTCCCTTAATAAGAGAGTCTTAACCTCCATTAGGAGCAACTCTCTTTGAAGGAACTTCCGTTATTAACGTCCAGTTCTTGTGAAGGTGATAACCATCCGTCCACTGAAAAAACAATAGAGGTCATATCCATCACCTGGACGACTTACGAAGCTTATGGAAGGAGAAACTACGTTTCCCCCCCCCCCCCACCCCCCTCGAAGCAGCTCATCTCGTTGATCTCAATAGTTCCCTCCAATAAGAGAGTTTTACCTTTGCTTGTAGAGACTCTCTTTGACAGGAATTTCCGTGATTAACTTCCAGTCTCTCATGGATACCTTCCGTTAATCGACGACCTAGGGGGGTCTGATCCATAGCCTTGATCAGACATATGCCCCTTTTCCAAATTGCTATAATGACGAACTCTGGGGTAAATATAAGAGGGTTATCTCCCTCGTGACACATTCTCTTGATGCTTTCTTAGAAGTGGAACAGCCTCGCTTACCCCAGTCTACTGAAATGTGTTGATGAGACACCTACTTCAACAGCAGTGGTCTGGAAGCCTTCTTGTAGCCTGCTTATATAGCAGCGCAAGTTTGTCATCAAATAGTGCACTTCTGGTGACCGGAGCGACTCTGAGAGAGCTTTTCACCTTGTCATCTAAAAGTGATGATGACGCAAGGGCAGCATCACGTCTTACAAACTCCAAATTTCCACTGTCAGTGCGGAGTTGAAAGTGGCATACATGACTGCCCTGGAAAGAACTCTTAGCAAGGAACAACGTCCTCATATTCCTTCCCATTGAAACGTTGTGTCATAGCTCTGGTAAGATGATCTGCATAGGACACCACGTCCAGATTCGCTAATTTGATGAGATAACACATTCCATCAATTCAAAGTGTATATTAAATGATGCAGGTAGGAACATTTTTTCATCCCTGGCCTGCTCATTTAAACGTAGATGAGCTCTCTGTACATCTTCTCCAACCGTTATAAATGAACGTTGTCCAAGGAACGGTATATTATTGAAGATGTTGATAAGAGTCTGCCTTCCTCCTAGCATCAGAGAGGTAGAATATGGCGCCGTCAACGCGGCCAAAGGCCTGCGACACCTGTCTAGATAGCGTTGGAATGGAAAGAACATCCTCTTTCAGAGATGACAGCAGTTTCTCTCTAATAGACGCAGCATGCTGATCAGGTGTAACAGATGCAGGATAGTAATGTAGTCCATCGCTACCCTATGCTGTTCCGAAAGGGAAGGGTAATTCTCTTCCTTGTCCCTTTCATCATTCGACTGAATCAGCTATGACGTCCGGTCCCTTGCATCTGCGTGTACAGATGACCGGACCAACCCAGCACCATCCTGCAGCTCACCTCTGGAGACTGCGGGAGGCTGCTCTTGCACTTGCTGGGATGCTGTGATTAGCTGCGTGATCAGCGACAGCATTTGCATTACCGAGGCTTGAGAAGCGGTCTTCTCTATCTTTGCCGCTACGAATATCTGGAGGTAGCACTTAGGAGCATATATATAATGATGCAGGTAGGGACATTTCTTCATCCCCGGTCCGCTCATATCTTCTCTGAATGTCCCTGTACTTGAGGAGCAGCAGTCCTCTGTTCTTTGCTGCTGCCCCTGGGACAAATATCCGGAGCATATTACAAATGAGGCAGGTAGGGATAGATCTTCATCCCCGGACTGCTCATGTCATCTCCGAACGTCCCATGATCGATGCCTCGGATTGCTAGGTACTGGATGGTCCGACTTCACAGGTGAAGAATACTCTGTCTTCGGACAACTGTGGCTATACGAAGTCGGATAGCTAATCCTCTATAGTAGTCGCAGCATGCTGATCAGTTTGAACAGATTCAAGACATTACTGATGAATGAAGTCCATAACTTCATAAACTGTTCTGAAAGGGAAGGGTAATCCTCTTCCTAGTCCCTTTCACCATCCAACTGAATCAGCTATAACGTCTGGTCCCTGGCGTCTGCAGAAGACTGGACCGACCCAGCACCATCGTTCAGCTCACCTCCGGAGTCTGTGGAAAACTGCTCTTGCATATGCTGGGATGCTGCGATTTGCTGTGCGATCTGCGACAGCCAGTCCATTACCAAAGCTTGTGGAGCAGCGGTCTTCCGTCTTAAGCGCTGCTTGCTGCTCCTGGAACGAATATCCTGAGGTATATCTTCTCCAAACGTCCCATTGATTGATGCCTCAGAGCGCTAGCTACTGAATGGTCCGACTTCATGGGCGAAGAATGGCTCTGTCTTCGCGCAAGTGGCTGGATATCTGAAGTTGAGTAGCAAGACTGCGGTCGTGTGTGCTTTAATAACGTAGTGGAGGAAGCCGTGACTGAAGCCAACCCCAGTTGTAGACTTGACGGAGCGTCCCGAGTGGTGGTTGGACGTATGTTCCGTTCATACAAGTTTCTCAAAACAACATTTGGCCCCAAATGTTGTTGGGTTAGAGAGGGACCTCTCCCGCTCGCAGTCTCATCAGACCTCGCCGAGCCTCCTGAAAAGAAAACTTGGTTCCGGCTTGTGTAACATAGCGGAGGAAGTCCCGACTGAAGCCGACCCTGGCTGCAGACTAAGCGGAGAATCCTGAGCAATAGGTGGACGTATGCTCCGGCTCATGCAAGTTTCTCATAACAGCATTTGGCCCCAAATGTTGTTGGGTTAGAGAGGGGACTCTTCCGCTCGCGGTCCTATTAGACCTCGCCGAGCCTCCCTAAAAGAAACTTGCCGACTTCCTCCCTATTCCTCCCTATTTTCGTCATCGCTGGGTGAGCCTTTATTTTAAGGTGCTCACTCTACCCACATTTACACACTTCCCTCAACCGCAATGGACTTACCCAGTGTATACGGTTCCTCGGATGGAGTAAACGCATCACCGGTCGAGCTAGCTGCTTGCAAGGATCCCTTACTTATATATGAGCACCCTGCAGCCAGCTCTATTTCCTCTTTAGCTCAACCGAGCGCGACGAAGGTAACACACTTGGATGGACGTCACAGTATCATCACCATGTTCATGTTCCTCTGAAAAAAGAAACTGAATGAAAGTGTCAATGACTCTGTAGCTCAACTTGTTTAAGACATGTACATGTATAGTATGTGACACAGCAATGACAAACATCTAGGTAATGACCTGATAACAAAGGTACATGTAAAGTATTGTAACGGTCTGTACATAAATGCTGACCGTAGCCTGTAACAGATGTGTAGGTAAAGTATTGTAAAGGTGGGCGACAGTTAGATGCTAAACTAGAAAAGAAATCTTTGAGTCCTAGAGTGGGTCTCACTGAACCCAAAAATATTTGTTCTCATAGCACAGTGATAACAAAGGAACCCAAAAACACTCGTTCCGGTCACAAGGTGATAACAAAGGTACCCCAAGAAGTTTCATGAAGATCAGTTCATAAATACAGACTCTAGCCCAAGCCGTATTGACATGTGCACTTACTGAGTATAAGTAGCACTGAACAAATCAAAGTTCATCTAATTCGCATAACTTTTGCACGAGAAAAAAACCTGTATTATATATGATGTATTCCATGTTACTAAACATTCATACACAAATTTATTCAAATCAGAACTTTCATACAAAAGTTCTGTACAAAAAACTGATTGCACCAATTTTGGTACAAAATGGTCTCCGGCAGCCATCTTGAATTTCAGACTGCACCCAAAAACACTTGTTCTCGTCCCAAGGTGATAATAAAGATGCCCAAGAAGTTTCGTAATGATCGGTTCATAAATACGGCCTCTAGCCCGAACCGTATTGGCATTTGCAGTTACAGTGCTGAAAGTAACATTAAATAGATCAAAGTTAGTCTAATTGGCAAAATTTATGCACAAGAAAAAACCCCGTATTATATGTGATGTATCTCATGGTACTATACATTCACACAGAAAATTTGGCACTTTCATATGGAAGTTCTGCACAAAAATCTGATTGCACCTAATTTTGTACAAAATGGCCGTCAGCGGCCATCTTGAATTTCAGACCGGACCCAAAAACGCTTGTTCTCATCCCACGGTGATAACAAAGGTACACAAGAAATTTCGTAAAGATCAGTTCATAAATACGGCCTCAAGCCCGAGCCGTATTGGCATTTGCACTTGCAGTGCTGAAAGTAACACTAAATAAATCAAAGTTAGTCTAATTTGCATAATTTACGCACAAGAAAAAAACCTGTATTTCCGGTATATGTGATGTATCCCATGGTACTAAACATTCATACAAAACATTATTCAAATCGGAGCTTTCATATGGAAGTTCTGCGCAAAAATCTGATTGCACCTAATTTTGGTACAAAATGGCTGCCAGTGGCCATCTCAAATTTCGGACTGGACCCAAAATTACTCGTTCTCGTCTCACGGTGATAACAAAGGTACCCCAGAAGTTTCATAAAGATCGGTTCATAAATACGGCCTCCAGCCCGAGCCGTGTGTACGGGGCGACAGATGGACAGAGAATGACGGGCCATGGCAATACCTCAAGTTTGGCTTCGCCAAAGTTGAGCTAAAAATATTATATCGTGGAAGAGGCCCCACATAGGAACCTCACTGCCAACAACTTACTGCAACACCAGTCTCCAACATTGTAGTCCCACTGTATACAAGTACACTACAAACATCAAATTTTTTGCCTTTTCCACGGCGTGGACGTGTTGCGTGATTTTTTTCACGACGTTCAAACACGATTATATTTTGACTGAATCGTGCCAACACACGTCGACGAAACTCACTTCCAGTGTACCTTAATTCCCGGTTCGTCATCATTACATAATAATATGTTGCGTGTCAATAGGCAGTGAACACGACAGCGTGAAGTATTATTACAATTTACAAAACACAAGGACGAATTGTAAATTCTGTCAGGAGCGTGTTAACAAGTATGAAATCACGACTTCGAAACTTGACATGGAGATAGAATAATAAATTAATAACAATGGAGATTGTGTCGGAACAGGAATGCGACTGAGAGAAAAATTCAGGGTGAGGGGTCAAACCTTCATAACATGAGACCTGGATTTTGGATTCGGAGGTTGAGCACAAACATGTAGCCCTTGGATGGAAAGCCTAAGGTAAACAACAAGTCGGAAGTTGGGGTCCTCCTAAAAACCAAAACCGCACAGAACACCCCCTCCCCCCCCCCCCCCCCACTCTAAATTACATTTGCGCAGTGTGTTACGATGAAATATGTTTATTTTAAGTAATAATCATTACAGGAAAGAAGAATAGAAGTAAATTCATTCTTATAGTTGCCTTTGTCTTGGCGATTCTGGTACTTAGTATATTCTCCTAAATTCCAGAACACCCCAGAACCGCAAACAATTCGCTAAAACCACCCTCGAAATGACATTTGCATGTCGCTCTCGGGAAAATATTCCATTTTCAGTTTCTTTTAGCATCCAAATTCATACAGGGTCTGCGTCAGCATTTGTTTGGCACTTGGCTGATCGAAATCGGGCTATTCGTGTGATTGACCCACGGAAATCAAATTGTCAATTTATTTCTGGGATTTCTGAATTACATGTAAGTCCAAAACTTTCAAAAACATTTTTTATTCGTCTTAAGACTGCACATGATATATACAAAAAGTTAAAAAATTTATAGTAATTTATATATTTTTTATACTTACCAATGACCCAGACATAGCTGGTGCTAACTCTTAAAATATAGGGCCAAACACAAATTTTGCCCCCCAATCCCCAAAATTTGCATCTAAAACTAAAGAAAACATGTCCTGAAAGGCCTTCCACACCTCGCCCCCACTGCGCATGCGCAGTGTCAAGGACGTTCCGAAATTGGCGCCATTTATCATTCTAATAACCAGTGCCTGGTAAGCGCTATGTACTCAGCGGGGAGGCAAGAGTTCCCAACTCCTGGGAGGGCCATCCCCGTCTGGGTCATTGGTAAGTATAAAAAATATATAAATTACTATAAATTTTTTAACATTTTTATACTGTACCAATGACCCAGACATAGCTGAATAGTAAAAAGGCTGGAGGGCCAAGGACATAGAGCAAAATGGAATACGCTCAATAAAATAAAATAGAGTCATCCCCTGTAGGGAAAGAAGTAATAGGCCTTACATGTATCTTTCTTATTTATGATAAATTAGAAAGATACAACACCTTCCAAAAATTGAGCTTCATACATCCATGTACTCTATTAATATCCAATAATCCTTATACTAATAATTTTTAAAGTAAGCCAATAATAAAGTAAGTCTAGAGAATAGAGACTCTTATACTCTTAAAAGTGTGTGAGAATTGCATAATCATGTCCGTTGACATATGCAATATTCAAAAGCTATACTTTAAAAACTAAGACTTGAATGAATTTTATAAACTTAAACTTCTCACTAAACAACCATCCCAATAACAGCTCAGAATTACTAACTCCGGAGGAGGTATCCCCTTGTTTTCATAGTAAAAACAGGTGACCCAAGGGAACACCCTCCCCCCCCCCTTTTTCTTGCCCTGGGTCAAATAGCCCAGAGCGAAGAGGGCAGCCGAACGGAGACACTGCCAAAACAGACAGCCTACCTAGCTATAGTAGCAACTGTTAAGTGAATGACATTCTGAGCAGTAGATAATAGACCTAACAATAGAGGCCTCCAGAAATGGACTCGATATTTCTGAGATAAAATTCATGAATGGATGGCTGAGCGCAATGAGCAACCTTCAAAAATCTATAATAGCAACACTATTAATGTAAGCCCAAGAAGTAGAAGAACTCTTACTTCATGAGCCGAAATCTTAAGCACAACTGCTAAGCCAATGATATACCATAAGCAGTACGCTAGTTAATAGAATCCATTAACAATAAAATGGAGCGTAACGTCCTTCTACTAGACATCAAAGACAGAAGAAGCTTACGCCCTTGTAATAAACAGATATCTGTTTATAAATACATAAACTGTACCCGGAAAGAGTAAAGGCCTATGCCCATACGAAGACGGAAGGACCTTAAAATAATAGGTTCCGGATAATAGGAGCCTAACTCTTATGCAACAATCCAACCTAAATAGTAACGGAAGTATTGATTCCGAAACTATGAAAGTGAAAATCATCCATCGATAGTGCATGAAACTCACTGACTCTACAGTAAAAGAGAAACCAACAGAATTACTGTCTAAAAGGTCAGAATTTGAAAACTACTGTTTCCAGAGGCTCAAATGATTACTTAGCTAAATAAGAACCGAAGTTAAAATCCGTATAGGAATTTAATCTAAAGATTCTAAGTCTATTTATCAAAAAGTTACTAACTGACTTAGATAAAGAGACAAAAGACTCAATTGTAAACTATCGTAGAGTGCATAGGTATGAGGTAACATAAACCTATAACCTAAATAACAACAGGCTGCAGTAGATCTTGTGAAACAAGTATACTAAAAACTAGCAATGCGTAGTATGGAGGGATCAACCATATGAACATAATGATCCCTACACCACGACGGAAGAGCCTCCACTTTAGTCGCATAGAATAGCGAAGAAGAGGATCTCCTATAGTAAGAAATCGCGTCCAAAGCTCGTCCAGTACAGTGCTTACAATGCAATACGGACCACACAACGGAATACATGAAGGTTGCGACCTTGCTGGTTGTGATAAAGATGACACGATTTACCGAGTGAAAAAAGATCCTCACATAGAGGAAGATTTCACGTTAAGATCCACAGTAGACAAGAGAGTAAATTACTCATGATCTCTGTGAAGATAGAGATGCTATCAACAGAAATGTATTGTGGTTGTTTATCTTAGCAATACCTGCTAAAACAACAGCGCCGGAGGATACGCGTATCCTATCATTCCGTCCTATAGATCAATAGAGCGTTAACAGTATTAGCTCAGAGATCTGGACAAGCTAACACATACGTCTGCAATTGATAAGCAAGCTGTGTCATAAATAAAACATCATTGGGCGCTCCCATAGATAGCAAATCTGATTAATTACTTGTTTGTTGAGAGTCCATTCTGACAGCAACAAGCGACCCGTAAGAGAACGGGAGTGCGATAAAACAATAAGACGACCCAGAATATGATGGACCAAAACTGAACTTGGTGTACTATAACCAACAGACGGATTCTTTCCATTAAATTGAATAACGGAAACGAAAGAGTGCCTCCCTGGTTCCGGAGATACGCCACTACTGTCGAATTAAAGGACAGGAATTTGGGCATGCGTTTCTGAATAATGTTCATGCAATGACATAAAGCAAGCCTAAAAAACATTATTCCGCAGAAGTTAAACTGATAGCTAAAAGACTGCGGAACCCAAAGACCCTGGCACTTCGAATCCGTAGGGATCAGTATATATCCCAATCTGTTTGACTGGCAACCGTCATAACAGCCACACTAGGGTCCGGCAACTGCTTCGGCACTCTCTGAGTCAACCACCGAATGTTTGCCCCAGTCTGAATCTCTTGTAACACTATATAGACAAGAGAATGTATAAATCAAGCAATTCATGGATTGCCGGAAAGTTGCCGTCGAAGAGAAGCTCCTCCGAGAACGAAGCGACTCTGAGAGAGTTCTTAACCTACTATCCACGCGTGGATGTAGCTAGGGCTGCATCACGTCTAACCAACTCCAATCAGCCACTGAAGGGCGGAGTTATACGTGAACAAACTACTGCCCTCAAAAGAAATTACATTGAGAATAATATCCCGTAAATCTTTTCTTGAAGACGTAATGATAACGCCTCAGTAAGGCGGATTACGTATAATAAAGCGTCTAAGTTAAGTCTACTATACATAATGTCGTTCCCAACATTGAAATTGGAAAAGACATAAACGGCGAAAAAGAATATATGCAGTCTTTAATCACACCGTCTAGACGCATATGAACTCTCGGTATGCCCTGCTCTGCCAAAATAAACTATATGTAAAAAAGATAAAATGGCAGAAATGAGCCATGCGGACAAGAAACTAAACTATCATGCTTAGTAGCAGGCTTGTATATATATATATAATATATAGCGTCGAAAAATAAAACACATGTTGTAATGACAATATTGGACTGCATCGGTAAGTCAGGGACAAAGTCCCTGTACCGATCGAAAAATCCGAGTCCAATGACGCTATAAGTCTCTTATCCAAGATCGCAGCAATGAAGTCCGAAAAATAATCACTGGAAGAAATGCCAGAAGATATGAAAGGCATCTTCCGATACTACTAAAGGGAAAACTCGAAATCTTTCGAATCCCTTTCGCCATCCTGTCGGACCCTATAAAGCGTTCGGTCGTCCGTAGCTTGATGCAACCGCGGACCGCACCGACCCAGCGCCGTCGGATAATTCCTGATTCGACCGAGAAACCGTCAATTGCTGGGATGCTGCGAAACAACTGTGCTAACTCGGATAGCACATCCGTCACTGAGGCCTGAGGAGCAGCGGTCTTACGATGCATTGCCGCAGGAAGCTCCGAGATCGTTACCCCGTGCATACTTCCAATATGCGAGCGAACGGAGTGTATAGGCCTCGTGTCCCTTGGCTACCGGATGGCGCGACCTATTCGCTGTGGAATCACTGAATGCCGAAACTGATCGGATACTCGAGGTCACGTAGCCAATGTGCGGTCGTGTGCCCTGCTGTGAGGATGAGGAAGCATTAAAGACAGTCTCTCGGACTGTCAATATAACGGAGCGTCCCGAGCAACGGACATATGCTCCGAATGTAAAATATCTGAACCACAACATGCGGTCCCCTATGTTGTTGGCTTCCTCCGATCTGTCCTCAATCTGCCGTCACTGGGTGAGTACTAAAGTAATTAAAGTGCTCGCATCACCCAAATCTCCTTCCTAGACCGCAACGGACGAACCCGGCAGCCGAACCATTCGATGAATGTACGCTACACCGGGTGAGCTAGCGAATGTCACTCCGTAAGTGATAGACATATTCCATGAGCACTTATTGCCGCTAACTCTTCAATAACTATGACGACAGAGGCACACTTTTGAAAGACATCTCCATAACTCTTCGAACAAGAAACCAGAAA
The DNA here is from genome assembly GCA_031216915.1 of Pictodentalium vernedei. Classification (NCBI taxonomy): domain Eukaryota; kingdom Metazoa; phylum Mollusca; class Scaphopoda; order Dentaliida; family Dentaliidae; genus Pictodentalium; species Pictodentalium vernedei. Next base: position 259,256,988 of record CM062297.1, read on the forward strand.
TGCTTGGATAGCAAGCATAAAATAATAATATATATAGCGTCGTTCAATAATTCGAAAGTTTGTGTGACATTATTGGACTATGTCGGAACTGAGGGACGATGTCCCTGAACCGAACCAAAAATTTCTAAGTCCACCGACGCTATCAGTTTCTTATCCGGCATCGCAGCATATGTTGTTCCGAAAGGGAAAGCTTGAAATCCACCGAATCCCTTTCGGTATCCCGTCGGACCGGATGAAACTTTCGGACGTCCGTACCCGCTTCCGCGGAGCGTCCCGACCCAGCATCGTCGGATAAAATATATGCGACAGATTCAGTTGATGCTGGGATGCTGCGATAAACTGTGCTATTAAGGAAAGCACGTCCGTTCCCGAGGCCTGTGCAGTAGCGGACTTACGATGCATTGCCGCTGGAAGCTCCGTGTACGTTGACTCCCGCACACTTCCTATGCGAACGTCCGGAGTCTGCAGGCCTCGAGTCCCCGGCTACCGACCCAGCGCTGTCGGATAATTCTCGATCCGACACCGTATCTGTCGGCTGCTGGGATGCTGCGATAAGCTGTGCTATGTGCACAAGAATGTCCGGCGTCGAGACCTGCGGAGGTGCAGTCTATCGGTGCTTCGCCGAGGGCAGCTCCGCATCAGATGGCTCCCGCATACTTCCTATGCGAACGTCCGGAGTCCATCGGTCTCGAATCCCTGGCTGCCGGATGGTGTGACCTGGTCGCCGAAGAATCCTTGATCGGCGAAGCTGGTAATATATCGGCGGTCACGCAGCCAAGGTGCGGTCGTGTGCGCTGACGAGAAGAGGAAGCCTTAGCAGTCTCAGCGGACTGCCTATACAACGGAGCGTCCCGAGCGACGGACGTATGCTCCGCTAACGACACATTTGTACCACAACATCTGGGGCCAGATGTTGTTGAACGAGAGAGGGGCCTCTCTCGCTTGCCGTCCGGATGGACCGGAACGAGCTATGAACCGGACTAAAAGGCTTCCTCCGTTCTCCCTCCGATCCGCCGTCACTGGGTGTGCATTAAGTTAATTTTATAGTGCTCGCATCACCCCAAAATTCCTTCTAGACCGCAACGGACGAACCCGGCTGCCGAACCATTCGGTGAATGGACGCTACACCGGGCGAGCTAGCGGACGTCAAAGGCCGTCGAACCTACTAGGGTCCTCTTAGGCAATTGGCGTATTACATGAGCACTTTTCCGCTAGCCCTTCATTAATTGTGACGACGGAGGCACACTGTTGGAAGACATCACAGATACATCACCCTAATCTTGATCGTCTGAAATAGAAATTGATAAAGTAGAGTGACCCTGCGGGGAAAGGACCGGAGTGTCCAAATCCCCAACAACATACCGTGACATACGCTTCCCATATTGTCATCGAAATCATACGATACAGAACAGGAGTTAATGCGAGTACACTGACCACATATAGAATGATAATAAGGTCAGAGGAAGACTTCCTCTTAAAACAATAGATCAATATCCTTTCAATGTGAAAAGAAAACAAGTCCTGGTACTCGCACTAACCCCTGGCAATCAAAATACATAATAATAATATGATCCATTAATATAGAAAAAATAATTGAAATCAAAATATTTTGAAAAAATATTTTTTCAGAACAGCCCAAGTTTCTGAAAAGTAACGTTGAGCCCCAATGGATCCCAAGCCTAAGTGTGGACAAAAATTTTAAAAATATTTTAAACAATTTATTCAACACTTACGAACAATAATAATGTATCTAGTTATGATTAAAATAACATAAAGATATTATTATTTAGAAATCCCCCCCTCACACAGAGGGCTGTTGTAAATGTAAACAATGAGTGTAAAAACACTAAAATAAGACTCCAGGCACCCAGGCCCGAAATCAGTTACCAAAAATACACCATCTGATGCAAAACAGAGACTTCCAGGGAAGAAACTGCAGAACATCAGATGGTAGATGCAGAACACAACGCCTAACCACCCGTAGGTGAAGACGTAAACATGGGGAAAGAACAGAATTCATTCTGTTATTAAGCTAAAACTCCCAAGAAATTTTAGTAATAATAATTACAGAAACTATGCCAAAAGCATGGGAGAATAGCAAGGGGGAACTTAAAGGACAGGGAGAGAGGAAAAACACTTGAAAAAACAGTGTAACTAAATAATCAGAATGACAACAAAATGGCTGCTGCCTTGAAAATAGGTAACTTAACATAATTTCATTAAAAAATTTTAAGTTACAGCCCTGATAATATTCTGTCACACATTCTTTTCCTCTCCTCCTTTTCTATCCTCCTTAGAATCACCATTTCACTAATATTTATGTGTCTGGCATCATTTAAACTGAGATTAAAAGCACAAAGATCAGTCAGATGTTAACTGATGAAGGGCCAAACTTAGAATGATAAATGGCGCCAATTTCGGAACGTCCTTGACACTGCGCATGCGCAGTGGGGGCGAGGTGTGGAGGGCCTTTCAGGACATGTTTTCTTTAGTTTTAGATGCAAATTTTGGGGATTGGGGGGCAAAATTTGTGTTTGGCCCTATATTTTAAGAGTTAGCACCAGCTATGTCTGGGTCATTGGTACAGTATAAAAATATATATTTTACACAAAATAACAAGACGTGGAAAAAACCCGTACAAATGTAGGTCTAAACACAACTTGCAAGAAACCTGTACATTTAAATATAAACACCACGCCCTTAAGTGATCACCTCACCAAGCAAAAAGTTGATTGTAATCAATCATATTTTGCTGTTATAAATTAAATAGACCAATAATTAAATGAAATAACTTGAGAAAAATAAAATAAGAACAAATATCTTTCCCTCAGTCCCATTGTGTTCTAGGCCTGTCTGCCGCTAGGCATGTGGAACACATTGTAACTCGGTGGACGCTATGTCACCAAAATACTGTTTACCTAACGACTGGTATTTTATCAAAACCCGGCTTCTCTTTATCACGCATGCCACACCTAGGCTGCCCCTACGTCTAGGTCCGTGATCTCCAATGAGTAGTTCACTATTAACTCCCCCTCTTGGACCATCCACCCTGTCTTGGTATTTTAGTTGAAAATAAAATGCCATAAGTTGACTATATTCAATGAGTTCCTAGTTTATAGTAAAAGTTACGGGATGAGTCCAGTAAATTAGGTCCCTGAGTCTTTAGCGAGATCCAGACCTACTTTACGGGGCGCATTTCGTAAATTTCACTATAAACTGAACTGTGAAAGATTTTCGTAATTTATCCATCTAACCCTACTCTCTCATATAATTTTCTAAGAATTCCAAAAATGAACTCGATACTGCTCAGAAAACAGCTGTCAATACAAAGAAGTGTAACTGTTAATTGGTCAAGCGATTCAAGTTTTCTCTTTATGCAACTAAGAACTTCACCAGTTCAATTTTGACAGACAAGCAGCTTAACAAGATTGAGTTGGTTAAACTTATAGTTGACTTTTGTGAAAAATTGTCGCTTGAAATTTTTGGAGAGGGTTAATGGTAGGTGTCACTTATTTGTTTAGCGACAGCAATAAAATGTCAAACACACAAAAGTTAATGAGACCTTAATTGACTACCGTAATTGTAAAACAGAAGCCGACAATAGCTTCTGCTTGTTTGTATAAACAAAGATTATTGGATCATAACTGACAGATCATAAAGCATAGATCAAAAAAAGACATCTATTTGTTCTACAATACAAAATGAACTACCCTGATTAAAGGGACGTTGGGTTGAACCCAGTGGAGATACTTACGGAACCGAAACCAAATTTTTATCAATATGAAAAATCAAAACCTCCCAGATTGACTATAATCGAATCGGAATGACAATTATTTTATTTACTTTGCGATTGCTCTTAAAAAACGAATGCAGGAAAAAAAAACCCTCACGGAAAAGAAACCCTCACGGAAAAAACCCTCAAGAAAAAAACCCTCACCTTTTTTGCATGGGTAGGAAAAAACCCTCAAATGAAAAAAATTAATGAATGAAAGGTTTTAAGCGCGCCGAAGGCTCGCAGGGACGATGTGGGCTTTTTTCCGCACACCCTTAAAACATAGAATAATGCCCATTCAAAATGTCACTAGCTGTTCTGAGATCATCATAGATGGGTCTTTCACAATCTGAACTATCCTGGGATTCAAAATATTCAAATTCTGGCACAATAAGCTGGTTTTTTGTTGTCTTTGCTGGTCGCCGTAAGCCCTCATTTATACTGTTTATTATGATTTTTTAGTACTGTTTTTTATCTCTGAATTCAGGGTAAAAGTACAATACGTAATGTCTGATAATTTCTTTTCTTTGGCCATCCAAAGCCTTTTTCTGACCAGTAGCATTATAGCTGAATTCACGTCTTTTGTGATCGATAGAAAAAAGTTCCGGAAACAATTTTTCTGTGAGTTTTAGTGCAAAATTGCCTGATCCGTGGGCATTTTTCAGAATCACTCTGAGTGTGTCCATAGGTATTTGGAACCTTCCTACCACACCATCATTCACACACACATTTCTTTGGCTACTAACAGGTGTTTGTGGTCCTTGATTTTGTCGTACTGGTGTTTGCGGCACTGACTGGGGTTGAGTATTCTCAGGTGTGGGTGTTTCGTCTGGAGAGTCTGCAGGTGTATTACAAATGTGCTGGTCAATCAAACAGCGAATACTCGTTACTGAGCCCTCGAGATTGGTGATTCTATTATTCATTGCCCCTACTCGTTGATACAGTTCGTCTATTTTAGTTGTGACTTGAGAAGTTGATGCCTCAACAGCCCTTTGAATTTGAAAAATGGCATTTTCCAGTTTATCACTCAATATTTGGCTCAAATCGACCTGTTGATCGCCAAGTTGATTTTCATTTGTAACTGCCGCTTGTATTGGTGAACCAGAATTCAAAACTCGACATTCTTGCTGGAAAAGGAATAATAATAATTTTCTTTATAAATATTATTTTATAAATAATAATTAATAGTAAAACTATAAATAATAATTGTAAATTTAAATTATGGGGTGAGAGTAACAAACATTCGTTTTTCGCCCATAAACCAAATAACGAAGGTGTGAAGAAGTGCGTTTTATTGCTCAAAACATCCAATGACATTAGTGCTTGTGCCCCGACAGAGCAAGGGGGTTGATCTGTGACCAATTCCAACCAAGTGATTCGCAAAGCAGTTCGACCAATGAGAATACTCAGAAGAGGTTCTTAAATTCAGAGACATGGGATTCTTAACCAAAACCTTTCATTCATCATCTTGACCAAAGTATCCGACGTGCACCATGACGAAAATAGATCATTTAGACAAACTTGAAATCGTAAGATTGTACAAAGATAAACTTTCAATTGCCTCAATACGCAGACACTTTTTAGATAAAGGGAAAGACTTTACGAGACAAGCAATTGAATATCATTTAAAGAAGTATCGAAATGGAGATTTTGACGACACATCAGTTAAGGTTCAAAAACTTGTAGAAACACCTAAATTCAAATTCATCACTAAATGTGATTTGGACTTTATAAAGCAATGCCTCGAAGACCAACCATTGCAATCAGCACAAGAGGTTCGGAAACGATTAGAAAGTAGAGGGGTGCCTCTTTGTTACTCAACTGCAAGAAAAGCTATTTCAGCTGCTGGTTATACATGTTCTTCTCCACGGTATTGCCAGATGATTCGTGATGCCAATAAAGTGAAGAGAGTGGAATTTTCTAAAACTTTGATTCAAGGGAACGACTCCTTGGATGATGTAATTTTTACTGACGAGTCATCGGTACAACTCCACCACAACAAACAATTCTGCTACCACCCAAAAGGAACAATACCAATACATGTGCCAAAGCCAAAACACCCACTGAAGGTTCATGTTTGGGCGGGTATAAGTCGCCGCGGAAAAACGCATTGTCTTGTGTTTGACGGCATTATGGATGCCAACGTTTTCACTAATAAAATTCTGGAGAACAAACTTCTTCAATTTGTCAAGGAAGTCTATCCTGATGGACATCGTTTTCAACAGGACAATGATCCCAAACAAACGTCGCGGTTAGCAAAACAGTTTATGACAGATAATGGCATTAATTGGTGGACTTGGCCAGCAGGTTAGTCTTAGTTACCTTTATTTATTCCCATGTCTAACACAGAACTTGTGGAAAAGAAGGCAAGGAGTTAAGGTAATCAGCGGCGTCTGTGTCTCCTGTGGTTTTTCTTGGGAGGAGGAGGATGCGTCGGTGAGATAGTTGTAGGTGGTGTTTTCGGATCAGGGGGAAGAGTAGGCTCTTCTTTGGCGGTGTACGGCCTGATCCTTACTGCTGTTTCTTGATATTTTTTTGACTGCTCCAACAAAAAATATCAAGAAACAGCAGCAAGGATCAGGCCGTACACCGACAAATAAGAGCCTACTCTTCCCCCGATCCGAAAACACCTACAACTATCTCACCGACGCATCCTCCTCCTCCCAAGAAAAACCCCAGGAGACACAGACGCCGCTGATTACCTTAACTCCTTCCCTCCTTTTCCATATCCAGACAAGCCAAAAACTTACACAGTTAAAGAGGATCGAAAGGGGCTTGTCCCCCAAATCGTCCCTGCACGCCTTCGTCGCGCCAAACCATTTCGTTCGCAGAACTTGACCCCTTATTGGATAGGGTTTGTCACTGTTTTCATTGTATTCTATTTTTAGCGAATATATTGATATATTTTTTATGGAAATTTTGATTCCTTTGATCATTTTTGGTTGTTTTATAATAGTATTTGAAAAAATGTAATTAAAGTAATTTCAGACTTCGGTTGTTTTATTAACTTTTATCACGACTCGTTTTTAGGGACGTGTAGCTACGAATTGCTCAACACATATCTATACCTCCCCCCAAAACGAGCCAAGTCGTGATAAAACATTGTATACAAGCACAACAAGTGCATAAAACATTTAGTTATCTACACTTCATTCCTAAAAATTTTTTTTACGAAATGTCGAAATATTTATTGTGTAATTGGTATGCGGGAAATAGTGTCAAATAAATTATAGTTGTTTTCTCTCTACCATGAAATCTGCCATTGTTTATGCCTTAACTTATACTTTATAATAGAAAACAAATAAAATTCAATATTAATTCACTTGGATATTTACCATAACCCTACTTGCCCGACTCAAAGAACAAGAGACAGAGAGAGAGGCTGAACAGGACGATACCCCGAGGCCAAAATGCACTGGGTTGAAAAGTGAAAAGCAAGTATCCCCTTACATGTGAGCAACCCTAACCTTGGGAAATGTTACCCAATGAGGAAGGGGGTGGGGGGGGGGGGGGGGGGGGGGGGGGGGGGGGGGTGGGGGTGGACTCTGGACAACACTGACTAGAACAGTTCCCTAATGTATTTTTCATCTGTTTTGCTTCCAGAAAGTCCGGATTTGAACCCAATAGAAATGGTGTGGAGCGAGATGAAAAGAGAGGTAGCAAAGAAAAATCCGACAACACAGGCAGAACTCATTCAAGCTATTCTGGAATTCTGGGATACAATGACTGTTGACGCATGCAACAGATATATAGACCACATGTACAAAGTTGCACCCGTGTGTGTTCATATCAACGGCCACGCCACTGGTGATATACCCAGTAGATTGTTTAATGAACGTTCGTTTGGGAAAAGATTTGAATACTTTCAAGGGTTGTTGGAAAAAGAAGAATTCCAGGAAAGACTTCAACAACTTCTGGCAGATCGTGCTAAAAGTGTATATGCTAGCAAGAGCTAACATCCTATAAGTATGCAGCAAATATTGGGTTTATAAATCAACCCAGATCAGCTGGATTGAGTGAATATGAACTCATATGGGTTAATATTCACTCAACCCAGCTGTTTTGGGTTAATTTTTAAAAAATAAACTGATTTTAGAGTGGAAAAGTTAAAAAATTTATAGTAATTTATATATTTTTTATACTTACCAATGACCCAGACTTGGCTGGTGCTAACTCTAACAAAACCAGGGCCAAACACAAATTTTGCCCCCCAATCCCCAAAATTTGCATCCAAAACAAAAAGAAATCATGTCCTAAAGGACCTCCATACTACGCCTCTACTGCGCATGCGCAGTGACGCAGACGTCCCGAAATTGGTGCCAATTATCATTCTTACTGGCAGTGCCTGGTCAGCGCTATGTACTCAGCGGGGAGGCAAGAGTTCCCAACTCCAGGGAGGGCCATCCCCGTCTGGGTCATTGGTAAGTATAAAAAATATATAAATTACTATAAATTTTTTAACATTTTTATACTGTACCAATGACCCAGACTTAGCTGAATAGTAAACAGGCTGGAGGGCCTAGGACATAGAGGAAAATCCAATAAGCTCAACTATATAGTAAAGAGGTAACCTCTTAAGGAGAAAAGGAGTATTAGGCTTTACATGTATCTTTCTTATTTAATATTAAATTAGAAAGATACACTACCCTTAATAATTGAGCACAATAACATTCATGTTCTCTATTAACATCCAGTATATCCCTTATACTAATTATTTTTAAAGTAAGCCAATAAATAAAGTAGTCCAGAGAATTGAGACTCTTTATAGTCATTAAAAGTGTCCGAGTATTGTATATTAAAGCCCGTTTGACACTTGACATATACAAATGCTTCACACCGAGCTACACTTTAAAAATAAGACATGAATGAATTTTAACATTAATATTACACTTTAAAACCATCCCGGAAGCGACTCAGAAATACTGACTTGGAGGAGGCATTCCCTTGCTTTTCACTATAAAGCAGGTGACCTAAGGGAACACCCTCCCCCCCTCCCCCCCTTCCCCTTGCCCTGGGTCAAATAGCCCAGAGCGAAGAGGGCAGCCGGACGGAGTCACTGCCGGAACAGAAAGCCTGCATAACTATAGTTGCAACTGTTTAGTGGACGACATTCTGAGCAACAGATAACGGACCTAAACAATGCAGGTCTCCAGAAATGGACTCAATATTTCTGAGATAAAAATTTGTAAATGTGGATGGCTGAGACCAATAAGCAGCCTTCATTAAATCTGTAATAGCAACACTATTAGCATAAGCCCAGGAAGTAGAAAGAGCTCTTACTTCATGAGCGGAAATCTTAAGCACAGACTGCTGAGAAGAAGATAAACTCTCATAAGCAGTACGGATAGTTAATTGAATCCATCTAGCAATAGAATGGACCGAAATGTCCTTTCTATTAGGCATCAAAGACAGAAAGAAACGTTTCCGTCCCTTTCTGATAAACTGAGATCTCTGTTTATAGATACGTAACGCTCTAACAGGACAGAGTAAAGGCCTACGCCCGTCTGAAGACGGAAGAGCCTTAATAACAATAGGTTCCGGATATTTATTAGGAGCCTGATTCTTAGCTAAAAAACCCACATTAGTAGTGAAGGTGATAGTGTTCCCGACACTACGATAGTGAGAATCATCCACCGACAGTGCATGAAGCTCACTGACTCTTCTAGCAGAAGAGAAAGCTACGAGAAAAGCTGTCTTATAAGATAAGAATTTGAAATCTACTGTCCCAAGAGGTTCAAATGGCTTTTCCTTCAATTTAAGAAGAACCCAAGCTAAATTCCACTTAGGAATTAATCTAAGAGTTCTGGGTCTATTTATCGAAAAGTTTCTAACCAACTTAGATAAAGAGACATTAGATCCAATTTGTAAACTATCATGATGTGCATAGGTATCAGATAACATAGACCTATAACCCTTTATAGTAACAGGCTGCAGTTTGATTTCGTCAAACAAGTATACTAGAAAGTTTGCAATGTCTGGTATAGAGGGATCGAATATATCTACAGAATGATCCCTACACCAACGACGAAAAACCTTCCACTTAGCCGCATAGTTTAGCGAAGAGGAGATCCTCCTACAGTTAGAAATCGCATCCACTGCTCGTCCTGTAAATTGTTTGCCATGCAAGAAGGACCGCACAACGGAAAAACGTGAAGGTTGAGACCTTGCGGGTTGTGATGGAGTTGGCGCGATTTCCCCTGCGAAAGAAGATCCTCCCGTGGAGGAAGCTTTCGCGGTAGGTCCCACAACAGACACCTGAGTAGATTTATCCACGGTCTCTGTGGCGACAGAGATGCTACCAACAGAATCTTGCACTGAGATTGTTTTATCTTTAGCAATACTTGTTGAATTAACGGCGCTGGAGGATACGCATATCCTATCATTCCGTCCCAAGGGATCGACAGAGCATCTACTGCAAATGCTCTTGGATCCGGACACGGAGACACATACGTCTGCAACTGATTGTTGAGATGTGTCGCAAATAAGTCTATCATTGGCCGTTCCCATTGGTAGCAAATCTGATTGAATACTTGTTTGTTGAGAGTCCATTCCGACGGCAACAAGCGACCCTTTCGTGAAAGGGAGTCTGCTAGCACATTCAGATGGCCCGGTATGTGACGGAGCGAAAGAAGAACGTGATGTTCTAGCGCAAACAGAAGGATTCTTTCCGTTAGATTGAACAACGGAACTGAATGAGTGCCTCCCTGATTCCGTATATACGCCACTACTGTCGTATTGTCGGATAGGATTTGGACATGAGCATTGTGAATAATGTCCATCCAGTGATGTAAAGCAAGCCAAATTGACATCATTTCCTTGATGTTTATGTGCTTGCACAGAAATTGCAGATCCCAAAGACCCTGGCATCTCGAATCCGTTGGGATTATTGATGCACCCCAACCTGTTTGACTGGCATCCGTCATAATGGTAAAACTCGGATCCGGCAACTGCAGCAGAACTCCCTGAGTTAACCACTGAATGTTTGCCCAAGTCTGAATCTCTTGTTTCACTTGATCTGACAAGAGAACGTCTACGTCGAGCGAATGAATTTTCACACTCCAATTCCGAGTCAAGAAAATTTGAAGAGGACGTGTGCGTAACCGCCCCATCGGAATGAGATCCGCAGCGGCTCCGCACAGACCTATCAGTCTCATAAATTCTCTCGCTGTGACTTTGTCTGCGTGCAGACAATAGCGAGCGTAACAACTGACTAATTTCGCTCTGGTTAACGGCAGACGAACGAGATTGTTGTGCGTCTCGAAGCTCATTCCCAGATGAGTGAATGACTTGGACGGCACCAGATCCGACTTCTCCTCGTTTACTATAAAACCGAGACGTCGGAGCAATAGAAGAAGATTCTGAACATCGTTCTGAAGCGTTAACTCGTTGCCGTACCTCTGAAGAATGTCGTCCAGGTAGGCCGACGTTACCGCAGACGAATGAGCTCGGAAATAGATCATTACCGAGTTCATTACCCGAGTGAAAGCCCAGGGTGCTAGATTCAATCCGAAGCACATCGCCCGGAATTGATACACCACTCCTAGGACTGCGAAGCGTAGGTACTTTCGGAATGTCGGATGTACCATGACGTGAAAGTACGCATCTTTGAGATCTATGCTTGTTGCATAATCGTTCACCCGAATACTCGCTCTGACCGACCGAATCGTCTCCATATAAAACTTCGGAGCGACGATCAGCTTGTTTATCCAGCTCAAATCTATGACTGGACGGAACGAGCCGTCTGGTTTCGGAACCAGAAACAGATGGCTGTAGAATCCCGGAGATTCCTGGTTTTCTACGACCTCTACCGCGTTCTTCATTAAAAGAGACTGCACCTCTGATAACAGAGCGTCTCTTTTCTGCGGATTTGACGGAAGATGAGTCCACTTTGGACTTCGAGTTAATGGAGGCTTTCGTTTGAAGGATATCTTTAGACCTTCCGAAGTCACTCCTCTCACCCAAGTGTCATCCGTAATCGACGCCCATTCTTGTGAAAAGCTCGACAACCTTCCGCCAACTGGTACGCGATAGAGGTTTAAGCCATCACCTCCTGGACCTGCGAGGCCTGCGGTAGGAGAAACCACGTCCTCCACGACCCGCACCTCGCCCCGTCGACCTCGGGGCGTCCGACCGATTGTCCCGGCCCGAACGAGAGTCGCTACCCTGACGGTCTCTCGAATAAGACCAAGAGGACGCACCGGAACCTCTATAGGAACCTCTCTTGGGCGCATTAGACCCAGAAGTGCCTGTCTTATTCTTGTCTGCTGTATCCGACTTCTTAGAAGCAGATTTGAACAACAGAGAATCCAAAGCTTTCTTTGTAATTTTATCATAAATAGCAGAAAGCTTGCCGTCAAAGAGAAGTTCTCCGGAGACCGAAGCGACTCTAAGAGAGTTCTTCACCTTAGTATCCACTAGTGTGGATGTAGCTAGGGCTGCGTCACGTCTAACCAACTCCAGATTTGCCACTGAAAGGGCGGAGTTACACGTGGAATAAGCTACTGCCCTTGAAAGAAGTCTTAAAGAGGATTGTATATCCTGAAACTCTTTCCCTTGAAGGCGCAGTGATAACGCCTTAGTAAGGTGATCTGCGTAAGATAAGGCATCTAAATTGGCTCTGTTAGACGCAATAACTGTTTCCAACACCACGGCTGGAATAGAAGCCGACGGCGGTAATGATAGCTCTAAGTCTTCCGCCTCGTCGTCCATACACAGAGGAACTCTCGGGATACCCTGTCCTGCCGTATCGAATTTATTCCTTGCATTAATGAAAGGCAGGTTGAGAGTATTAGCGGACAAGAAACCTGCTTTCCCCGTCTTGGAAGCAAGTTTAAATATAGCGTCGTTCAATAATTCAAATGTTCTTGCAACATTATTGGACTGCGACGGAAACTCGGGAGCGATGTCCCTGAACCGCTCAAAAAAATTCAGAGTCCAATGACGCTATAATCCTCTTGTCCGGAACCGCAGCAGTCTGGCCCGACGGAACAACTTGAGGGAGAGAGTGCCGGATGAAGTCCACGGCAGCTTTATGTTGTTCCGAAAGGGATAGCTCCAAATCATCCGTATCCCTTTCACCATCCGATCGGACCTCATGATGTTCCCGGTCGTCCGCCCCCGATGCTTCGGCGGAGCGTACCGACCCAGCGCCGTCGGATAATTCTCGATCCGACACCGTTTCTGTCGGCTGCTGGGATGCTGCGATAAGCTGTGCTATCTGCACAAGAATGTCCGGCGTCGAGACCTGCGGAGGCGCAGTCTTTCGTTGCTTCGCCGAGGGCAGCTCCGCATCAGATGGCTCCCGCATACTTTTCCTATGCGAACGTCCGGAGTCCATCGGTCTCGAATTCCTGGCTGCCAGATGGTGTGACCTGGTCGCCGAAGAATCCTTGATCGGCGAAGCTGGTAATATATCGGCGGTCACGCAGCCAAGGTGCGGTCGTGTGCGCTGACGAGAAGAGGAAGCCTTAGCAGTCTCCGCGGACTGCCTATACAACGGAGCGTCCCGAGCGACGGACGTATGCTCCGCTTGCGACACATTTTGTACCACAACATCTGGTCCCAGATGTTGTTGTACGAGAGAGGGGCCTCTCTCGCTCGCGGCCCGGCTGGACCTGGACGAGCTAGGAACCGGACTCAAAGGCTTCCCCCGTTCTCGCTTACTATCCGCCGTCACTGGGTGTGCATCTATTATGTTTATAGTGCTCGCATCACCCAAAATTTCCTCCTGGACCGCATCGGACGAACCCGGCTGCCGAACCATTCGGTGAATGGACGCTACACCGGGCGAGCTAGCGGACGACATTTGTCTAATCTCCATGAGCACTTTTGCCCCTAGCTCTGAATTCATTTGTGACGACGGACGCACACTTGTAGAAGATAACATGGAAACATCACCCTGTTCTTGTTCCTCTGAAATAGAAACTGAGAGAGTAGAGTGACCTTGCGGAGAAAGAGCCGGCATAGCCCTTTCTCCAGAAACAACATATCGTGAAACACGTTTCCAATGTTTCTCATCCCAATATTCACATATAGGACAGGGATTAATGCGAGAACACTGACTACAATTAATACAATGATCATGAAAGTCAGAGGAAGATTTCTTCCTATTACAATTTGAACAATGTCCCTTCATTGTGAAAGGACAACAACAAGTCCTAGTTACTCGCAAAAAACCCTGACACAAAGATACATAATAACATGATCCATTAATAAATGAAAAAACAATTGCAAATCAAAATAATTTTGAAAAAATATTTTTTCAGCGAAGCCCAAGTTGCTGAAAAGTAACGTTGAGCCCTGATGGATCCGATGGCAAAGTGTAGTCAAAAATTTTAAATTTATATTAAATAATTAATGAGACACTTACGGATAATATAAATGTATCTTATAGTGAGATAAACTACAGCAAAGGCAAACAGCCCCCCTCAAAAAAGGCTGTTGCCAATGTAAACAAACAGTGTAAAACACCAGAAAACATGACTCCAGGCACTGAAAAAACTGGCCCGGAATCAGTCATCAAAATTACACTCTATCTGATGCAAAACAGAGACTCCCAGGGGAGAATCTGCAGAACATCAGATGGAAGATGCAGAACACAACGTTATACACCCATGGGTGAAAACGTAATTATGGGGAAAATAACAGAAAACATTCTGTAACCAAGCAACTCTCCCAGGAAATTTTAGAAACGAACTTTCTCAAAAATATGCCAAAAGCATGGGAGAATTGCAAGGGGGGACTTTAGAAGGCTAGGGGAGAGGAAACACTGAATAAGCAGTGCAACATTTAGCAAGAATGACAACAAGAGGCCCATGCCTCGAAAATAGGCAACTTAACATAATTTCATCAAAAAATTTTAAGTACAGCCCTGATTATTTTTTGTCACTTCTTTTTCCTCTCCTCCTTCTGTCCTCCTTAGAATCACATTTTCTCCAAAAATTACGTGTCTGGCATCCTTTAAACTGAGATTTACAAGCACAAAGATCAGTGAGATGTTGACTGATGAAGGGCCAAACAGAGAATGTTAATTGGCGCCAATTTCGGGACGTCTGCGTCACTGCGCATGCGCAGTAGAAACGTAGTATGGAGGTCCTTTAGGACATGATTTCTTTTTGTTTTGGATGCAAATTTTGGGGATTGGGGGGCAAAATTTGTGTTTGGCCCTGGTTTTGTTAGAGTTAGCACCAGCCAAGTCTGGGTCATTGGTACAGTATAAAAATATATATTTCAGCCGACTGAGTATTATTCCACTTACACGATTAAGGCATGCATTCCATGGCTGTATGTCTTGATAATGTAGTTGGAATATTCTAGCAGTCTGATACATGTAGCTCTCCACTATTATCAGAAATTTTTGACTGCCACTGTAAAGTTCGCTCAAAAGTGTAAACAACAATTGATGGTGGTATTACCGGAACTGATCGGCATGAGCAAATTCAGGGGATTGTGATTGAAAAGCTCCCCCCCCCCTCCCCCCCCCCACACACTCCAAACTGAATATTAGATCCTTCACTGACTGTCTTAATACCGAGCGAGTATTATTCCAACTGCATCATAAAGGTATGATTCCATGATTGTATGCCTAACAGCCTTCATAATGCAGTTGGAATATTCTATCGGTCGGACAGCTCTCCACTATTAGCTCTTTTCCGATGCCATTGCAAAGTTCGTTCTACAGTGTAAACTGCAATTGACGGTGCTACCAAACACCGAACACAAATAAAATAATGGAAAAGATAAGTTCCCTGTGGATGTGAAGCAGTGCTTCTTTACTGTGGTAGACAAGGTGTGTTTTACTGGTAAAATAGGAGCCGGTCACCAATGCCTGGGATGGAAGTCCTGTAAAATGGGTAACATGGGTCTAAACACTAATAAATGATTTAAGTACAGCGAATGGTTTCTGGTTCTTTGGGTTGAAAATAATACACATCCGAAGTTTGGTATCGATATTTCAACGCTGACCCCTAAAATTTCACTATTAATGTATAGCGCATTTTCAAACTTAAGGACTCATTTTTCGCAAGACGGGCCAAAGAGTCCGCAAATGAACTACTTGTCTTAAAAATACAATGACTGGTTGAGAATAGTTAAACTAATACATTCCCGAAGTTTTGTAACGATATTCCAAATTTAACCCATGAAAATTCACTACTAATGAAAAGCGCGTATTCAAACTTACGGACTCATACGAAAAATGAGTCCGTAAGTTTGAATACGCGCTATTCAGCCAACAGAACCAGAAACCATTCATTTCAGAACATTAACCCCCATAGTTTACTTGCAGTCTCTTTTTCTACCTGCGGACTCGTTTTAGTAGTACCCCAGCATATAGTGAGTTAAAAAGCACCCCAGATCAATTAGGTTGAGTGAATATGAACCCAGTTAGGTTCATATTCACTAAACCCTGTGGATTTTGGGATACATGTAGTTTTTAAAACGACTTATTTTATAGAGTACAAGATAAGAACAGAAAGAAAAGCACTTAAAATATTTATACCCCGATCACCCACTAACAATATACATGTATCAAGTTGCCACTTGTCCCATCCCATAATTGTATTGGTGTTCGGTGTGTAGTAGCATCCCATTTTTATTTAATAATCGCCACATACCTTTTTTTTGCTTTTGGAGTGTTATTGGTTGATTTTGTTGTATCTGTTATTGGTGGTGGTAATACTGTTATTGAGTGTGTTGTTGAAGTCGACAACGTTGTAGCAGTTGATGCTGTTGGAGACGAACTTGTCGTCGGTGATGATGATATCTGCTCTTCAGATGTCGAGGATAAAATCTGAATTTCATCTGGAGTTCTATCACAATTTTGATCTATAAATTCATTCACCTCCTGGTAACTTCCGCTCGTAATTACGCGTGCTAATGCAGATTTGCGTGTTGTCCATTTGACTTGGTAGTCACATCCCTCTTGTGGAATTCCTTCACATTGAATTTGACCACGTCTCACTAAAAACCAACTCTTATCACAGTAGAAAAACACGCCATAGTGCATAGGTGGTTTTGTTAGCTGTCGAAGAGTTGCCATACTGAACTTAGCTGATAATGCAAGTTTGAGGTTTGCATGGGGTCTTTCAGTATTTATACGGACAACCCTAAGTCGATTGAATTCCTAAAACAACTCCCAGTTCACAGCTTCAGAGCTGTGCTAAAGAAGCCCTTTATTTCTAATAACCTGTCTATTGTCAACTTCCAAATGCTGAAGTTTGCTGCGAAAATTGTTGTACAAACAACGTAGAGCTAACTGATAATTTGAAAGCCATGTATTCCTTTCTATTTTTTTTTTTTTTAGCGCTTTCATTATTTTGATGCTTACTTACAATACAGATGTTTTCACGAGAATTTAATTGAACAATACATGAGACAGCCAAAGCAAAAATATTTTAATCTGTGACAGTTTAGCAATGCACTAAGTAGCCTTCGGTTCGATTACAGAAAGTGAGTAAAATTGGCGTGTGTAGGAGAGGTGGAGTACAGAATTATTAATTTTTTGATTTTTGTCCTGAATTATAAATTTTTCGATTGTTGTCCTGATAAAACACAGGTTGTGACCTCTCGATGAATGCAGGTGAAAAAGTGAGCTCGTTTTGATGAGTGGTCATAAGCTGTATTTTTGAGACAAAAACATGAAAAAGTTTGATTCATTCCAGTAAATCTTATCGCAGAAGGAAAGGGGGGGGGGGGGGGGGGGGGTGTATTGGGTCGGGGAAAATTACCACTTATGATGGATGCTTGTTTCTCATGCTTTTTATTAATTAAATGGCGTATAAATGTTTTGTCATTGTTGCTCATAACATATTGGGGTACAATAGTTGGACTAAATTATATTTACATTGACAATGATGAATAAATATTTTACCATAACTGCATTTTTGTTCATTAGCATCGCCTCAAAGACCATAACATTTAGCATTTAGCCAGCGCAAACTACCCTCCCCAACAACATTACGTTTCTTGCACTACCGTTAATTGTTTGTTGCTTGGGCATTTTCGAGTGAAAAAACTCATCCCCTCTCCCTTTCGAGGTTTTTACCTATTTATGCCCTCATGAGCACACCATTTCCTCGAAATTGGAAAAAAGACTATCTGGATAATTTATTCAACATGGCGGCACCCACGTGCCACAAACCGTTCATATTTGGAGATACCAAAATGGATCCACAAAATCGCAGTGTAATTTTTTTTTCATTTTACGGGAATGTGTATCAGCTGGTGCGCGTTAAAGATAATACACCATTGTACCCAGTTTTATTCAAGAATGTCGCAAACTTTTGTGTTTTGGGGGAAAATAGGCATGTATTCTAAACAGTTTGAACGTCGTGATAGACTACTTAAAAGCATGCCGTGTTCATCAAAAAGATACTTGATGTTAATTATTGATAGCCAGCGTTTCAAATGACGTGTTGAATAGTCGAGAAAACCAGGCAGTGTCACGACTTCGCGGAATTACACGATTTCGTGTACATCTCACGCTGGAAACTTGTGTGCTCCAACACGATCGAGATTTCTCACGTCGTGGAAAAGGCAAAAAAGTCGATGTTTGTACTGTAGGACAAAACTTCGCAGGAGTGCATCGACTAAAGACGATAGCACTACTACAACTCATATATATATATATATATATATATATATATATATATATATATATATATATATATATATATATATATATATAGATACATGAATAATACTTTATTATAACAGAAATCAAAATTAAATTTCAAAAAAAAAAAAATATTTTTTTTAAAAATTTTGAAGAAAAGCCTAAGTTCCAAAAGGGAACCTCCAAGCCCAAGGGCATCCCGATAGAGCCTAAGTGTGGACAAAATCCAATTTTTTTTAGCTACACTACCGGAATAATAATGATTGAATCTTACAACAATTATATAGCAATATAATATGAAATACTACACATATTGAGGACGTTGTCTATGTAAACAACGTCGAAAGAGAAACAGGAAATGAGACATCAGGCACACAACAAGGCCCAAAGTCAATAACCAATTTGATGCTACCAGATGCAAAGTTAGATCTTCATATGAAGAAAAAATGATACATCGGATAGAAGATGCAAGACTAAATGACCTAACATCCCTAAGGTGAAGACGTAATCATGGGGAGAAACAGAATAAATATTCTGTAACACACGTTAAACTCCCAAGAAATTTAATAAAAAATTTCAATAAAAATTAGCCAAAAAGCTTAGGAGTTTAACAGGAAGGGTTCATGGAAGGATAGAGAAGAATACTCAACAAACAGTGGATAATTCATTTGTAAAAATGATGACGTCAGGCGAATGTCCCGAAATTGGGAAATATGAAATAATTTTATAATTATTATAAAGTTACAGCCCTGTACGTAGGAAACCACCGTTGTTCACTTCCATAATCCAATAACAGCCTTGGATCCACCAATTCTTGCATTGATTTGTGTCTGGCATCCTCAAAAAGTAGATTTTCAAAGTACAGATGTCAAAACGTTGTTATTGACTGAATGGCCAAACAAAGAATGATGTTTGGCATCAGTTTCGATCACTTCCTGATGGCTGTGCATGCGCGGAGGGTAAAAAGTATGGAGGACCAGACAGGACTTTAATTTTCGGTTTGCAAGCAAATTTTGGGATTGCAGGGGGGAGGGGGGAGGGGGGGGGGGTGATAGAGATATAAGTTTGTCTATGTGATAGAGAAAATGAAAGTGTCAATGACACTGTAGCTTAACTTGTCTGTGTGTTATGTTTGATGAAAAGGATAATGTTCAATGTTTATGAAAGGATTATGAAATAAGGCAAGAATTGTGATAATTGGGAATATGTTAATTTCTGTTCCCTGTATGTTATGTTTTCAATAAAAATAATATGAGGCATAGAATATACTAAAGAATTGAGGGGTGGGTTAATGTGGCCCTCACAGTTAATGTATGTGGCCCTCATAGTTAATGTATATCAATGAAAGTTACCAATTTAGAGTGAAACAAGTAATTTCAGTGAATTCATGTCTCCCACTGGGCAACAGTTTCAAGGGGAATTAATGCATCCAGTGGAATATAGCTGACTTGCAAGTGGAAGTTATTTAGAAGAAATAGAACAGACTGTGCTTCAGACAGTGGTTATCAGATTAATACGGTGGTCTGTATATGGTACTGGGAGAGTCTGACTTTGTAGAGTTACAAAAGAAGTAATGATGAAGACATATTCTGGTCTCACAATGATAACAAAGATACACAAGAAGTTTCGTGAAGATTGGTTCATAAACACGGCTTTTAGTCCGAGATGCGTTGATGCATGGGTAGACAGACAGGCAGATGGACAGATTTTCGGTACAAAATTTCCAACATTCGAACTTGAAATTTAAGAAACATAAGAAATTTCATTGAAATCGGTTGACTCTAAGGAAAGTTAGAGTCTGGAAACCATCAGCCAATCAAATTTAAGCAACCTAATTAAATAAGCATGGAAAATGCCCATGTTCGAACTTGGACCCACAATTGATGAAAGTGCTCTTCTACCCAAATTTCATCAAAATTGACTGACTGTAAGGAAAGTTACAGTCTGGAAACGAAAAACACGGAAGATGAGCAATTACTGTGTTTTAGTAGTAGCACTGAATAAATCAAAGTTTCCCTAATTTGCATAATTTTTGCACGAGAACAAAACCCGTATTATATGTGATGTATTGCATGTTACTAAACATTCATGCAAAAATTAATTGAAATCTGAACTTTCATATAGAAGTTCTGTACAAAAAACTGATTACACCCAATTTCGGAACAAAATGGCCACTGGCAGCCATCTTGAATTTTGGACCAAACCCCAAAACACATATTCTGGTCTCACAATGACAACAAAGATACCCAAGAAGTTTTGTGAAGATCGGTTCATAAATACGGCTTTTAGTCTGCACGGGGCATACGGACAGGCAGACGGACAGATTTTCAGTACGACATTTCCCACATTCGAACTTGACCTAGGTATTGATAAAAGTAATCCATATATAAAATTTCATCGAAATCAGTTGATTTTAAGGAAAGTTAGAGTCTGGAAACAGTCAGTCAATCAAATTTCAGCAACCTAATTAAATATGCGCAGAAAACGCCCATATTCGAACTTGGACCCACAATTGATGAAAGTGATCGACTTCCCAAATTTCATAGAAATCTGGTCACTGTAAGGAAAGTTAGAGTCTGGAAACGAAAAACACGGAAGGACACACCAAATTTAATATCTCCCATTTTTTTCAAAAAGCGGGAGACAATTATTCCAAAATGAGTCATCCTATCAAGTTACATGAAATCCCTTCATAAATACGGCCTGCAGACTGTGCTAAAGGTTTTGGGGCTTTGGGCCTGTGTAGCCATCATGGTTGACCGATCGCAACCAAAAGGGAAGGCCTCATCTAGACATTATACTGAGTCATCCTATCAAGTTACAATGAAATCCCTTCATAAATATGATCTGTAGTCTGTGCTAAAGCTTTTCGGGTTTTGGGCTCAGGCAACCATCATGGTTGAATGATCGTGACCAAAAGGGGACGTCCTCATCTAGACATTATCTGGATTTGGTGGAAATGAAAAGAAAATCAATAGCTCCTATCTTTGTAACCCCACATAAGCATACAAAGTTTCAAAACAACCTGATAAATGAATGCGCCCTCTGAGGCATGCCAAAGGAAGATGTTAATGCACAAATGCTCTAAGTTTGAAGGTCATTACTTGTGGTAATGTTTTTTTCTCTCTTTTTTATGGAAATTCATAAATATATCCTGCAGAGAGTGCAAAAGGGATAAGTAGCTGCACAAATGTAGTAAGTTCAAAGGCTAGTGATAACAACAATAATTTTTTTATGGAAATGAACACATGCACAGTTGTTGTATCTAGAGGTCACCCCGCACACACATACCAAATCTTAAAGTAATCCAATCGTAAATGTGCCCTGAAAGGTGTACCAAAGGGAAATATTGAAGCCTGACTAAACTAAGTTCAAAGGTCGTTGCCAGCAACAACATTTTTTGACAGAAATGGAAGAAAATTGATAACTCCCATATAGATATCATCCCACACAAGCACACCAAGTTTCCAAGCAATCCAATCATAAATGTGTCCTGCAGGGTGTGTCACAGGGAAATACTGATGCATAACTGCACTAAGTTTTTACTAAGTACATCAGAGGTCATTGCCAATGGCAACTATTTCTGACGGAAATGGAAGAAAATCGATAGTTCCCATCTAGAGGTCACCCTAAACATGCACACCAAGTTTCAAAGCAATCTGGTAAAAAATGTGCACTGCAGGCTGCACCAAAGGGATATATTGACGCATAACTGCACAAAGTTCATCGAAGGTCATTGCCAGCGGCAACATTTTTTTGACAGAAATTGAAGAAAATCGATAGCTCCGATCTAGAGGTAACCTCAAACAAACGTACCAAGTTTCAAACCATTCTGATCATAAATGTACCCTGCAGGGCGTGCCAAAGGAATATATTGATGCCTGACTAAACTAAGTTCAAAGGTCGTTGTCAGCGTCAACATTTTTTGATGGAAATGGAAGAAATTGATAGCTCCCATCTAGACGTCACCCCAAACAAGCATGCCAGATTTCAAAGCAATTTGATCGTAAATGTGCCATGTAGGGTGTGCCAAAGAGAAATATTGAGGTCTGACTTAACTAAGTTCTAAGACGTTCCCAGCGGCAACATTTTTT
Organism: Pictodentalium vernedei; assembly: GCA_031216915.1. Classification (NCBI taxonomy): domain Eukaryota; kingdom Metazoa; phylum Mollusca; class Scaphopoda; order Dentaliida; family Dentaliidae; genus Pictodentalium; species Pictodentalium vernedei. Next base: position 259,279,468 of record CM062297.1, read on the forward strand.
CACGGAAATTGAAGAAAATCGATAGCTCCCATCTAGACGTCACCTCAAACATGCATACCAAGTTTCAAAGCAATCTGCTCATAAATGCGACCATTGAGGCGTGCCAAAGGAAATTGTGGCCGTACATACATATGCCTGGACGTACATATGTACGTATGCCGATGGACGAGAAATGATGGCAATAGCTCAGTTTGACTTTGTCAAGTTGAGCTAAAAATTATTAGAAGGACACTCAGCAATTCATTTGACAACTATCAATAAAAAGAACACATTTTATCGTCAACCAAATTTGCGAAGGAACCTGTGTTACTATTTAGTCCCACAAGTTCCAATGTGTTCTATGTGCCTACTGGCACATAGAACACATTGTAACTCAAGGGACGCTTTTCAGCTATTGTTAGCAATTCAAATTGTAATTGCATTGCACGATTTGAAGAAAATTCCAGTTAAATTTTGCTTCTATTTAATAGTAGTCTGTCAACGATTTCCGTTGCTCACACATGTGCAGAACAGATTTTTATTTTCCGCATGGTTTAGTGTTGCTCTAGATTGGGATTAGACAGAACAAGCATGTAATAAATACAATTCAAGTTTCGATGGATATGATGATCTGGATTCAACTTTAAATGTTCTCACAATTAGTCAAGATAGGGAATTGAATTAGGAAAGTAATATTCATCGCTACAAGCCTGAAAAGTCTAACACTTGTTTTGTTTTTTGGTGCTGCCATTCACGATGATTTAGAAACACACGATGACACGTATGTACTGCATGTTACCCTGGAATGAAGCAGAGCATTTTCATCAAGACTGAATGGAACTGTGCTACAACTACTGCAAAAGTAATCATTGCAGGCACTGTTCGAGGTATTTCTACATTGCTTTCGTTAATCATATTTGAAAATTCTATATTCGGATCTGTGGTTTAAACTTGAATAAGCATTTAAAATCAAATGTTTGTTTTAATATTGAATATCTGCAGGACCCTACGTGCACATGCCTTCACTTCAACCATTGCTAACCCTCTTGTGCAGGGTTAGTAAGTTGGAGAGTCTGAAGTTACTTGCTTCTATTTGGTGGTTTTCTCTGGGTACTCCGGTTTCCACCAAAAAAACTGTCAGACACAATATGACTCTTGCTGACTAAAGGTGTTGTTAAATACCCAGATATTAATATTTCATCTTGGAAATATGAAAAACATGAAGATTTGAAGATACAGGAAAATAAAACCTGAATGAACCATAATTTCTCACCTTTATCTAAGGTTATCAGGAATACATTTTCTATGAGGTTATTGGTCTCTATTTTTTCTTTAGCTAAATCTTTCACACTGGCTTTCCCTTCACCATTCTTGAATTCAGTAACTACATACATAAGAAAAAAAAACAAATGACATATCCATTGCTTTATACATGTCCAGTACGGCCGCCATGGACTAGTCACTTTCCATGGGTGGGCAATATTTCCTCCAAGGGTGCAATAATATTAGATCTCAAACACTAATTATAGGAATAATCATCAAAAATGAAATTAATGAAGCACCTGGTACAACCCGGTGCTTCTATAATTAAAATTTTGCAGCAGCTGATTTTTATTACCTGGTAAATGCATGCATTGACATCACTGTCCAGTTCACAGTGACTGTACTGTATGAGAAACATCCAATTTCAAAATTACTCCATATTTTAGTTCATAAAGCCAAATACTAGTGTTCAACCGATGATGGGAACCGGACACAACAATCGGCCGATTGTGGGCAATCGGATGACAACAGCAACAGTTCCTGGGACATCGGTTCAACCGATAGCTGAGAAGCATTTTATGATGATTCATAAACCGCATTTTATCATCTTCAATTGTTCAATTGTTAATGTAAAATGACACTATTCAATAAAGGTGAAAAACCACCACAATGTGTATTCTTAATCACTCTAGATGCCCCTTTATGGGACGTAGAAGTTAAAAGACAAGTAATGTTTACAAATGAGTGTACTTGTGGCAATCGCTTGTTCATACCGGAAAAGTGAAGGTTGCAAAATGACAAACCATTTTTCCATAGCTTTAATACAAATGTGACCTTTTGATTCCATAGAGGTTCTAGAGTAAACTCCCCTTAACTGAATAAAAATTGTTAGAACCTGTTGAAGAATTACTGACAACCATTGAATTCCCCACATTTATAGCATTAATACATCCAATATACAGTCAGGTTTTCTGTTTTACCGGTACAGCTGCCGTCACACGGCCGCATTCCCCTGCCAGGTCACCTTCCCAACATAACAGAATTTTTGAAATTCGCCATGATCTGCCCATCCCCCGAGAATACATTTAGTTCCTGGCTTGTAGAAATGCCATTTCTAAACTTCTTTTGCCGATTTACATACACATATTTCATTGAAAACAAAATGCACGTCTGTTCCACTGTTCTGTCGCAGCATCTGGAGAGTAATTGATCTCAAAGTGGTTTTTCAACATCAAAGACATCAAACAATAGTAATATCGAGTATCGTTGTAGAATTGCTATATAATCCCACGCGTGTGACGTCAACACAGACAGTCTGTGAACCAGGAAAGACTTCCAGAACTCTCCGGAACCTGTTCCAGCTGTGAAGACGAATTCCACCACTCTGAGGCCTCATGTGACCAGGATTAACCAACTGGAATCCGAGAACACAGAAGAAGACCAACCTCTGTCTTTTTTCGACTTGACCGCATCTCCTCTGAGTTCAGAAATTCTGCACAGATTTCAATTTGGTGTGTTTGTCGGGAAAAATGGGTAAGATCCTAGCTATTTTACCCACAATGTTTTTCTAAAGTAGAGATTTACCGAACCCAAGTCTACTTTAGTATTCATTTTCACAGTGGCCGCAAACATCAAAATTTGTACCATGCAATGAGATTTTTGCCCAGTGCCTGTGTCTGCTAAAATATCTCACAAGCGTCGTTTCGCCCCTAATTTAAAATTGAATTTTTAAATTATGGGCAAATCTTCCCTTCCTACTCACACTTTCTATTCGCCCTGGACATTTAGTCCCAATGAAAATGCCAAGGCTTGACAGTTTTACAGGGACGGAATGCCCTGTGCGAATAGAATGTCACGTATACTATGAATTACTTTTCGGTTGAGCAACCATTTTCTCTTATTTACGTCTTATTCATCGAAAATTACTGGCTATCAATGTGTAAAATCGGACAGATATATCTCCGTTAAAAGATGCAAAATATCCTCTCAGATGCAAGGAAATGGGAGTTTTGGGATTCCAGAATTCAAAATTTTCCTGCCACGGGCCGACCCTGGTTCATCGGCCGTCAAGTGAATGGCCTCATTCCCTTTCCCCTAACGAAAACCCTGACAGTACATGGTCATAAGCCCCACATGAAAAGTGATGTCAACGTATGCGTTTATCAAGTAATAAAATCATCAGACAAGTCAGTAAGGGAGAAATGTGTCAATGAAAACACAACATAGATTAGATGAACTTTATTGATATGTTACCCTAATTTATAGAGCTGGGTGGTTTTCTGGTTGGGTTTTGCTTTTTGCGATAAACAAAAAAAACAAACCATAAGACCCACTAAAAACCGCCTGAACAGTCTTACTGTTTGTGTATAAACTGAACAAACAGTCTTACTGTTGGGAACTGGACTAAAGACCATATGGATTCTCGTAACTTAGCCTATCTGGCAAAGGGGTGAATACGTCATGTTGTGATTGTCAAATTTTCTCCCTTATTGACTCGTTGGGTGGACAATGAAAACACAACAAAGATTAGATGGACTCTATTCCTTGGTTACTTGGATTTATGTTTTTGTCTGACTGAACAGGCTTAGCAACTGAACCCCTTGAAGCCAAAGAATGATCAAAGGAAAGTTGGGATGAGCCCAATACATTCAGGGCTTTTGTAGTGTCGTAAAACTATAGCAGATATTTTCCAAGTTAAGGGGGCTGAAGTGTTATTTACTATTTGTTCTTAACACATAGAAAAAACGAACCGAAACCCGAGCTTTTTTCCTGAAATTGAACTGAAACCGAATCTGAAAAATCAAAACCTCCCAGATGTATTAATTTATGTTTTTTCGATAGGCTTACAGAACAAGTCAATATAAGTTGTAGCATAATGGTAATATACTAAGTATACTGCTGCTCCCATACTGATAAGATCAGTATCTGACATTATTTTCTGGAAAGCTCTCAGTGAGAGCTTTCCAGAAAATGATGTCAGCTTCTGGTCTTATCAGAGTAGGAAGAGAAAGATACATAGTTTATAGTGGTTATCCTATAACTTTTTTTGACTTCTACTGTAGCAACTGATTCTCTTGAACCCTAAGAATAATCAAAGGGAAGTTACACTGAACCCAATGGAGATACTTACAGAAAGGCAGTGCCAGAAATGAACAAAACTGACGGGTTCAGTTTTAAGCTCCAGCGAAATCTGAGATGAGAGTAAATTGCATCCGTAAACTGTTAGTATATGAATTTTCAAGAGAATACTGTCACCAAACACCAGAAACTTTAACCATTTGGACCCGAGCCACCACTTTTCCAGCTAGGAACATGATACATCATAATGTCATCAAATAGGATGGCTGTTCAGTATACGTGTAGGGTAGACAAATCGGTATTTTCAGCCTCAGGGCTGCACGTTGAAAATATTGATTGGCCTACCCCAAATAATGAATATGGACTCTTCTAATTCCTTCCATTGAAATGGCATGGATTATACCACTAGTTTACAAAGGGTTAAATGTATAAGGAATTGCTGAATTATGACAGTAACTTGCCACTGGCAACAGAGTGCTGCTTTCTCAAAACAAGACACATTTATATGCCCTCACAGAATATTAGACTATAGTGCTCCACAATATTTTTGAACAAGTGAATTTTTTAGCTCCCGTAAAATAGAAAAAACAGGTGCTGACAGGAGCGATTTCACTCACAACCGTCTCATTTCCAGGACCGCAAAGGGCTTTTTGTGGAGGGAGGTGTCGTTCAAACTACTGCATATTTGTTTTCAAGTTAAGGAGAGTGATGTATTATTTACAATTATTTTTGTTCTTAACACATATTAATATCATACCAAAACCAAGGTTTTTTTTCTGAAATTTAACCAAAACGACACCCAATATGAAAAATCAAAACTTCCCAGCTCTACTACATGTAGTTTAATTCCTTACCCAAGGACTGCTAATTCCACACTGGACTGCATACAGATATAGCCATCTTATTTTTATTTTTTGTTTTTTCCTGCAAACAACAGCAACGTTTATAAGTAAAAAAAAAACTCACAGGTTGGAAGAGGAATAGCACCAGTTGTCTTTTTTGATGAAAGAAGCTCTTCAGTTGTACAGCTGAATTGTTGCGCTTCAGAGACACTTGGAAATAATGCCGCAAATGGGTTGCTTGACAGATCTTTGCTGTCCATTGTTTAAATATTTATCTGAAAACACAAAGGGATTACAAATATACAGTGGAGTCCACTTAACTGAATATCTATTAATTGAATAACACTGTTAACCCTTTACCTATCATGAAAAGCAGACGACACTTGCCAAAAAAAAAAATCTTGAATAACTAATTTTTTTTCATTTTTTATCTCAAAAACATAGGTTATGAATATGACCCCTCATTGGAACGAGCTCAACAAGCTTGTTTCAATGAGGGGTCATAACCTATGTTTTTGAGACAAAAAACGAAAAAATAATGAAAATTAATCGGCAATTTTTTAGAACAGTGCTGGCCAGTTGTTGCCATTACATTGGGTAAAGGGTTAATTGAATTTAACTTCCAAGCACCAAACCAATGGGGAAGCAGAGAATGATGCTTGCATGGACAACCCGCCCCAAAAAGTTGGACAACCCGCCCCAAAAATAGGCCTGGGGCGGGTTGTCCCTGGGGCGGGTTATCCCTGATCCAATTTGACGATTCTCTGCAAGCTCATCGCACAAATCGGCAAACAGATACGCTGGTTCCGATCAAAGGTGGGATACATTTACGGTAACCGGCGGCTCTTGTTGGAGCCCTTTATTCTGCATATGTCGATCATATTGTGTCGTAGTTCAGCGATCCGAACGTAGTGGCTACCCCTCTACGTTCAGATGCTTCCCATTCAATCCTATAGAAAAAGTTCCCATCAAGTTTTTATGGGAACTCAAAACTCCAAATTTGGGATATATATCAAGCTTTCGCCCTTATTACCGGCTGCAATCGATAGTACACATATTTCCTTACATTTGGGCAGAGTTTATTAATCCAAACTAGGTTTTATCCTTTGTCATTTGTGTACTCGTGAGACAGCAACGGAGATTTCAAAATCGGCCATGTTTTTGTTTAAATATAAAACAGTAAAAACAATAACCCGGTAATGGCGCCGAAACGAATAGACCTTTTCATCGATGCGGAATAGGAAATTCGATCACAATTGCGCAGAATGGGTTTGATAATCTGCTCTGTGCGAATGCGACCGAGTTTGATGACCTCCTCTGTGCGAATGAGATCGAGATTCCGATTCTGCACCGATGAAAAGGTCTATTCATTTCGGCGCCATTACCGGGTTATTGTTTTTACTGTTTTATATTTAAACAAAAACATGGCCGATTTTGAAATCTCCGTTGCCGCCTCACGAGTACACAAATGACGACAATTAAAGGATAAAACCTACTTTGGATTAATAAACTCTGCCCAAATGTAAGGAAATACGTGTACTATCGATTGCAGCCGGTAATAAGGGCGAAAGCTTGATATATATCCCAGGTTTTGAGTTCTCATAAAAACTTGGGTCCATCTCGGACAAGGAGCAACAACAACACAAAACTGGCTGTATACAGAACATCAACAGAAGAATTCAGAAACTCCTTTTTTCCACGTACAATTATGGTCTGGAATGCCAGTAGCCAGACAGCCATTGAGACAATATGTGTCAAGGACGCAGAGCGCAATTAATAACACCATGCCTCCTTCCCTGTGTTAACATTCGCGTCACCGCGGGCTACACAGTAAACCAATTCAGATTCAGATGGGAACTTTTTCTATGGGATTGAATGGGAAGAATCTGAACGTAGAGGGGTAGCCACTACGTTCGGATCGCTGAACTAATAGTGCCGATGTGCCTTCATACACTTCTGTGGGGTTCTATGGGCCTCTGTGCGATTCTTTGTGCTTCTGTGTGGTAAATCGTTGCACCCGACTGTGGTTCCGGTTATGTGGTATTATTTTCAAAACTGTCAAGTCTCAAAACAGCATGAAAAGTGTCACAGAATCAGATAATAGAGTCCATTGCAAATGCAAGAAAATTATACATTTGTTACCAGCTAACAACAATTCAAAGTCTTTTCGGATTTCCCAAATGTTGAAAGATTGTAAGGTGGAATGTTGATAAATATCAATTTACACGTCGTTGATAACTGTGAGGTTCCAGAACAGTGAAACGAATAGCCTCTAAACATATTCTGCAGGTGTACCGGTGCTACTAAAGTGAGTGGGTAATACTTTTTGCCGGTAAAAAGGACGGTATCCGGTAAAAAGGACGGTAAGTGTATAAAAACTACGTTTTAAAGTACTAAATGTACCTCTGAATGTGTGAAACGTGATTATTTAAGGAAGCTTACGCAATAATAAATATATAGAAGGAAGATTAAGTATTGTTTGTTTTATTGTACACTATTTTCAAGACAAAATAGATCATTTCGCCATCGACACTGATCGACACGCCATTTTGTGCAAGGAAAATAACGAATTCGCTGAGGTGCACCACGGGGTGGATATCATACTTGCTCGATGGAGGTGTAACTAATTCGTGTGCGTAACTTTTAGATGTTTCTGTTCACTACGAGGGCATTTAACAGAAAGGTTTTGGGAGAGAAACCATTTATAATTTGAAAATAGTTTACTATAAAACAAACAGTACTTAATCTTCGTTATATATATTTATTTATTGCGTTCGCTTCATTAAACTGTCACTTTCACACATTCAGCTGTACATTTAGTACTTTAAAACATAGTTTTTATACACGTACCGTCCTTTTTACCAGCAAAAAGTTGTATTCAAGCTATTTTTTAAACGGGGGTTCATAATTTATTTTCAGTTAGCGTTTCGCCAAACACAAACGAGTATGGGTTCCGAATTGTGTGAGAAAATATGTGTGTTGCGGAAGGGGGAACGGGGACTCATCGGCCCTGTTGAAGAGTAAGTTTATTCAGTTAGTTATCAGTTGTAGCATTCGAGGTTATTTCAGTTAGTGACTCTTTGATGTCTCTGGTGCTTTCATCATACAAGCGGCCTTTAGAATTTAATCCACCTGTTGTCTGTCGGGACTTCTAAGTGAAGTTATCGCGAAATTACTTCGAAGTTATTCACTAAAAAGCTAAAGTATTACCCAAGCAAGTTGATGATGCGGTAGCCATCAAAGAACCCAACTGTGGCAAAAGAGCTGCAGCTCGGCAAAATTCCCCCGATTCCCCCCTTGTATATAGTGTATTTCATTACCTGTATAAAGAACCCCCTCAATCAGGGTCATCCGAAAAATCAACGGTAAAGCGCAGTGAATGGTGCAACTGCCGGAATATTTATTTATTTATTTATTTATTTATTTATTTATTTATTTATTTATTTATTTATTTATTTATTTATTAGGGTTTAACGACACTTTAACAGCCAGGGTCATATCGTGTCGGTGACAGTTTTACGGGTGGAGGAAGCCGGAGTACCCGGAGAGAACCACCTAGCAACGTCGAGCAGCTGCTAGCTCCTCAACATCATAACTCCGCACTGCAGCACAGGCAGGGTTAGATTGGTTGAAGACATGCGCACCACCGACGCGCGGTACTCGGATATTTCTATGCTCCTTAGTACACGGTGTCATCGTTGCCTCATGTGGACAATCGGGGTGAAATGCCTTGGCCAAGGACACAGCGCGGGAGTCCGAATCGATCGCTTAGACGGTCACCCATCCAAACTGCCGGAATAAAACGGGCGTAAGACCCGAATTGCAGATTCACTCCACATGAAATATACTTGATATGATTCTGGTGATGTGGGGTTGACAGAGGGTGCTCCCAAAAATTAACGGAGGAATTTCCAAATAACAGAACAGGACAGTTACTCCTTGGCTGAACAGAGAGTATGGAAGCTTGGAAGGAACATTGACTGCCAAAATCTATCTCGCCGCGACGAAACAATATCTCGCCGAGGCGAGATAATATCTCGCTCAGGTGAATTAATTATTTCGCCACGGCAAGATAAATTTTGGCAGCCAAATGTCCCCAATAAGCTCCCGACCCCACTATTTTTAAAGCCTTTGTCACTCCATTTTAGCGTATTTGTATAACGTTGCGTGTCTTCCTATATTTGCCATTCTCTCGATTAAAATGGAGGTAGTGATCTACCCCAAGCTGGACAGAATTCTCAGGGGAAGGAGGCACATAGGGATCAGGAGATATCAGACCGCCGGTCGATCAGTGATCTTAGGGAACTACTCAGGTATTTCGGGGAGGTGGCGGGTTCCCTTTGGGGACGGAGAGTATCGAAAAAGGGGAGGGTTGGTCCGTTATAACATGGCAGGGCAGACGTTGCTCTCGTGTCTTAGGAGCATCTTTCCCTCATATGAAGTAGGGTTCAATTTACAAGAGGAGGGTCACTCTTATTTCTTGGGGTGCTAGGAAGAAAGGAAGATGTTGTTGCCCCCCCCCCCCCCCCCCGGGGGGGGGGGGGGGTATTTGACAACTGGTTTGGTAGGAATGGAACGGGAGGTAAGCATACATATTTATGTTGATTTTGTATGTACAAAGCAATCTTCTTTTGTTCTGGTGTATTTGATAAATAAATTCTATCTTATCTTATCTTATGAGGGGAGTGTAGATCCACTTGGGTAGTGGTTCAAACAGAAAACTAAATTTTGTGTTTTGATTGGTCCCGAGCCGGGAGGTGTTGGGCAAGTGGATTGATGAAAATGGAACTCGATGTAATATAGTTGGCAGACATATGAGGGGAGTGTAAATCCACCTGAGTAGTGGGTCAAAATGGCAAACTAAATTGTGTTTTGTAATAAGATACTCTTTTGGAGAAGTTGGTGGCCCTGAAAATGGCTGTGCCGTTGGGTAAGGCTTATTCGAGTAACAACTTAGTTGCTGTCAGTTTCTTGGCGTGGTGGACTGTTCTCTTAAGTGGGGTTTTGACCACTATAGCAGATACTTTCACCGCCAAGGCTACAGGGTGTGCATCATTCTCAACTTCAGGTATTTGTGTGCCGTTCTCATTGTATTCCTTTTGGTGTTTTAGGACGGTTGTTGTGGTGGCTTCACTCTGTGTCTGCGAGGTATTGTAGCTTTTTTCACCTGGCCTTGTGTATCTGGGAGGCCTGTTACAATAGACGATCGTATTATGTATGTCCAACTGTTAGAGTGGACATGTCGAATCCACTGGTTACAGAACTGGTGACGCTGGGCAAGCTTAGCCTCTCCTGGTGGAACTGAAGAATCTAGTGGTGGAGGTCTGATGTTAGGCCCCCGTGGGGGATATGGGATATTCCCCCTGAATTTCATTCGTCTCTCAGACATGTGGATAGTTCGCATAGGGCTCATCACGTAAGCAAACTACAGTTATGATGATAAAATGGTTTCGCGCACCGAAGGCGCACAGGGGTGGTTTGAAGCAAACCCTCTCTGACAGTAGAGTGAATTTTTTTACCTTTTATGTCAGGGCGCGTTAAAAGAGGAAACGTGCGCCATGAGTTAGCAGGGGAGCATGTATTGGTGGAACGTCTGGTCTCTGTTTTTATAGTATCGACGCTATCTGTTGCTGAATCAGTCTAGAATCATAAATTGGAAGTTTTGTCCAGTTGTGTGTTAACGTAGTGGAAGTATTGTTTCATGCTGCTGATGCCGTTGATGGTGACTGTGCCATATTCCGCTCTGAAGCAACCATCTGCCATGGTAGTGAACTCATTCCAGGTGATGGTGCTGATGTTGACCATTCTCCGTCTCCGTCTTCTCCTCCTGGGGCTGCGGGAGGGTGGACTTGGTGGTATGGTGGTTGGATAGGTCTGAACCGATAGGAGACCCCGGTTCAGAGAGCTTGACTTCCATCTCACCTTCCACCTCCCCCCCCCCCCCCCCCCCCCGCCTTCCGTCTCCCGCGACACAGGAGAGTGAATTGGCGAGAGTGAGGTAGCTGATGGGGACGGCGTAATGATTGTCTCTTTCTCCTTCTCATGGTTCTCGGTCTCGGGACGTCTCGTTTCCAGCCACGCTACCATGCGTCTGGCATCCCGGCGCTTGGTGGGTGATGTCTTCCTTCTTTTCTACTTCTTTGCATACCCTCTCTATGATTCCAGTAGTTCCGTTCGGAGGGTGTGGACAAGCGCGATTCTACGCAAAGGTACTACCACTCCCATCAGAGGGTTCTTGTTTGAATTTGATGGTAAGCTGAACGCAGCCCCCATCTACTTGGACTAACCAGTTAATGGGTGTGCTGGCGTTCAGCACCTTCAATGTAACCACCGTTTGTTTGGACAGGTATTCCATCTTTAATTAGGTGTTAATTAGGAACAGGTCTGAAGAAGAGAATTCGAGTCGATTTGCACTATCGCCTATTTGCACCGGTCGATTTGCACCATCTTAAAAGTCGATTTGCACCATTCAAAAAGTCGATTTGCACCATCGAAAAAGTCGATTTCCACCATCGAAAAAGTCGATTTGTACCAACGAAAAAGTCGATATGTACCACCTTTAAGTCGATTTGCACCATTTAATTTTTTTTTATTTTTAGCATTAAAAGTTTACCTTCTTGTTGTATTTTACACCTCCCCGCTCTCTAATCCTGTATCCATCTAGCCTTCTGGGATGGTACTTTCCTTTGCGGGTCACATTTTTTAAAAAATTTAGGTCTTCTTATTTTTTGAAGTTATTAAAACAGTTTGACACTAATGATGACTAATCCCACTACTTCCGGCGATTTAAAGATAAATTTCGCAATGAATTAAGTTGTCCAATAGCTTTTTTGTTTCATTCTCTCTCTATTATTAACGCCAATACTTGCGGCGATTTCTCTGAAATTACGGCAAGTGTTGTTATTAATGATAGAGAGAAAGTGGAACAAATTATCTAGCTTCAATTAAGGAAGATAGTAATAATAATTTTCGATGCTGTCAACAATATAGGAGAAAAAAATGCTATTCGTTGATGTTTGTTATTATGTTTATCTATATTATTTTTTTCAGTGTGCGATAATAAAATACATTTGCTTGAAAATTCTTTTTTATTAAATAAATCACTCACATGCCGACCCTAGTGTCCATTTTTGAGTGGTGCAAATCAACTGCCCATGGTACAGATCGACTTTTTCGATGGTGCAAATCGACCGACACGGTGGTGCAAATCGACCGTACCATGGTGCAAATCGACTGTACCATGGTGCAAATCGACCGTGGTGCAAATCGACCATTCTCCGAAGAGGTGTTATCGCTAGGAAATCCAAACGACGAATGATCAAATCTATAACCCATGTATGGTTCGCTGCTTGAATGAAGCAATGGTTTCGCGCGCCGAAGTCGCGCAGGGACGATGTGAGGCAAGTCCCTTTCGATCCTCTCTTACTGTAGAATAAAGTTTTTTCCGTGATATGTCTGGGCGTGTTAAAGGAGGGACAGGTAGGGTACTCAGCGGTCTCCGACGGTTCTTCTTGAGAGGAGGTGACATGTTGCAGAGATAGCAGTTGGTGGTGTAGTTGGTATTGATGGAAGACTAGGGTCTGGCATGGAGTGAGCGGCTTAGTTCTGCTGCTGTGAGTTCCCCGCCCCTCTTTCTGTTCAAACTACACAGTAACTAATCTTTTCTTTCGTTTCATGCTCTAACCCCTCTGCCGTGGACGCTACCATTAGAGTCTGCATCTTATCCCGTATATCTTCCTCCTCGATCTCCTCTTCCAGGAACGTCTCAACGGATTCCGTGGTGGACACCGCCTGGCCGAAGCTTTGGTCCAAAGAGACCGGAGTAGCAAGAGCTGGAGGGGTGAATGGTGCGTCCTCCGACACAACTTCCTGCACGACAGACATATCTTCCTCCTTCATCTCCTCTTCAGATGAAGAGTCTGATGGGTTGGAGTTAGCTATGTCTCCTGGCAATCCATTGTCCTCCAGATCCTCCTCCTGCGAGTGGGGTGCTGTGCTGGATAGAGGTTGGTTAGGGGTGACAGGTGTTGATCATTCAACGCCATCACTTCCCCACCCGCGCCCACCCCACCCCTTCTCTTCCTTCTCCAACCTCTTTTTCTCCGCGAACTTCGTCATTCGGCGGACATCACGTCGTCTGACGGAGGGTACCTTCTTTCTCTTCCTCTTCTTCGTGGCCTGTTGTTTGGATCCGGCGGTCATCATCAGGCTTCTCTGGGTCACTTGGAGAGTGACCAGTGCGGGAGGAAGTCGCCACACGAAAGGACTTTGGTTGTGTTTCTCTCTCAAATTCCACTATCAGGTCAATAGTCCCCTTGCGCTCCTGGATACTCCAGGTGGTAGCAAGGATAGCCTTCACTCTGAGTGGTGTTTCTTGGATGTTCCCACTTACCCGGCATCTATTGTTTCCGAAGTAGATGTGATAATACCCAACATGAAAGAGTTGCCGCTTATAGTCTGTATCGGGGATAGTTGGAGTTTATAGACGAACTAAGACTGACGTTTACTAAGACAAACAATGCTTGCTGAGTGAGAACATTAGTCACCAATAATGAAAACAGGCTATGGCCTCTCTGCTCCGATACCTTAAGTACAGTGTGCCGGGTAGGTGGGAATAAGCCACAAGTGGGAGCGCCATTGTTCAGTTGTTCACACCTCGGAGTACAAGGTGTGAAAAATGAATTGTATGGTTCGCAAGCAAGCAAAGCCAACGGGGCAAGCCGCTTTCGACCCTCTTTTACTATATATTTGGAATTTAGCAACATGTCCTTCTCCGAGGATCGCGTTCAAGTCTCCCAATTCGCGGACGACAAGGGCCTCTGGGACTCTAATAGCACGGCCTATCTACTCCATAAACCTCTGCAACGCTCTCGATGACCTAGAACAATGGTGTGCCAAATGGAGAATAAAGCTAAACGCCAATAAAACCCAACGAATCACCTTTACTCGCAAGACAACTAAACGGGATTTTGACCTAAAACTTATGGATAACACCCTCCCAGAATGCAAAGAAGCGAAATTCCTGGGCATCACCATTGATCAAAAACTGTCCTTCAACAAACATACCGACGACATGGCAAAAAAGCTACCAAACGAATTAACTTACTGAAAATGCTTAAGGGAACGTCATGGGGAGCCAACCAGTCCACCCTACTCAAACTATACAAAGCCTTTGTGCGCCCAGTACTCGAATACGGTGCAATCATACTAACTGACCTCAACCAAACTAATATGGGTAAACTCCAGAGGGTCCAAAATCACGCGCTTAGAGTTGCCCTACGTGCCCCATGGGACACACCCATCAAAACACTCCACGACAGGGCCGATATCCCCACCATCAAAGACCGCCTAGCCACCCTGGCCGCAAAAAATCATGACCGGTTAGCCGACAGCGAACTAATCTCCGAACTTGGAGCAATTTGCGAAAGCCGACAAAAGCCCAAAAATTGTAACCAAAACTAAGACCGCTCGAATAAAAACTAGGGAATGACAAGGTGAACCAACAGGTAGAAAAACAGCTTAACTGTGGCCTTCTACCAGAAAGGACTGCCTTCACCGACTCATCTAAAAGTTACATCAGGAATAAATACTGTTATAAAAACTAAATAATAAATAAGGAACGATTGGGGTCCCAAGCACGAGAGTATGTTACTGCTCTTACGAATGTAAAGATTCGTGCATTTCATACTCTCCCCCATAGCGACAAGCATAAACACAAACACATAAACTTTAAGGGAGGCGAGCGTTGGTCCTGCGTCCCGCCTCTGCTCCTTTTTGTAAGCGCATTGCGCATCTTTTTGTCCCAACCCAATAGGATTACAATGCAGGCCTGCCCCCGAACCAGGGAAGTTCGGGTCTTCTTCTTCTTGGTGGTCCCCGAAAGGGGTCGTTGTTGTTTTCGTCCAAAGAGTCCAACCAAACAGAGACAGCCTGAGGCAGATTATACTTGCCAGTGATGGCCTTCACCCATAATCATCCTCGAAGCGGCAGACTATACTTGCCCGAAAATCCAGATCGACTGCACCCTCGGGGAGAGGTAGTACCTTTGTGAGAGGACCCAACCTCTCACACTGGTCCTCACCCGAGGGTTCAACCGACATCAGCCAAGAGACCATCACGACGCAACTGGTGTCACCGGCCGAGTACCCGAAGCAGTTCCTCCTTCAACACGCCTAGACATGTGAGAACGAATCAGCTACAGTCAACGAGGGTCGAAAGGGGCTTGTACCCATACCGTCCCCGCGCGCCTTCGGCGCGCGAAATCATTCCTTTCGGATGTCCATGCGCGTTAAAGGAGGAAAGAGGCCGGATTCGGGTTAGTGGTGTCTGTTCTTTTTGGCCTTTTTCTCGTTTTTTTCCGAATGAGTCAGAGAGAGAGCTTCTTTAATGTGTTTGTGAAAGTCCTGGTCCCTGATTTTCGAGGCTTCTAGATGTTTGTCTGGATATGAAAGGAGTTTATCTTTGTTTGCACATTCTTCCCAGTGGTCTTGTATAAATTTTCTGTGTTGCCTGACGGTATCCATGGAGTCAGTTTTTAGAGATCCACTGACGTTGATGGCGCGCTCATCCAGAGCTTCAGTGAATTCGGCGGATAGTATCTCTTCTTCCAGGTTGTCGTCGCTTTCCTCGCCGGATCTCTGACTTGAGTGGTCTAAGCACATATGTGTAAATAGGAGGACAGATGCTTAATATAACAACAACATGATTTTGAAAGGCATTACAGTGCATTAACGGTTCAACACAAGTGGTTAACAGCCCAAGAGTTTATTAGCGGCTCGGGACGTTGTCAGGGCCGCTAATAGGGTCAAGGTATCTTTACCATTTCTGTTGAGTTGTCGATACACTGTAATGCCCGACAAAGACATGTCATTTCTATTATTGCCACTAATAGCATCTAAAACCCTATACTGTTTCTGTAACATTTGTAAATAGGAGAAAATATATTCAGATTTTAAATGGCATTACCGTGTATTAACGGCTAAACAGAAGTGATTAACAGCCCAAGAGCTTATTAGCGACTCGAGACGAAGTCGAAGGCCGCTAATAAGGTCAAAAGCTGTTAACCATTTCTGTTGAGCCGTTGATACACTGTAATGCCCGACAAAGTCAAATGTGTGAATCGAAAGCCTATAGACAGGGCCTCAGGGACGGGATCAAGGGGAAGGTCTCCTGGGCAGGTTACACAGGGGATTGGGTGGAAGGGGGAATGTGCTGGGTCAATTTGGGGAGGGTGGGTAGGGCCTCTTGGTCGGGTCTTTAGGATAGGGCCACAAATGTGCCTTCTGTTGTTGGTCACCACGGAATACATCGCATAGGCACTGGGATTGTCAGTCAAGCAGAGGATGGGTTGACAGTATGCTTTCGACGGCCCCTACTGGGAATGGCTTCTGGGGCAGATCGTTGTCGGGTCAATCATGGAATGGGTGTGTGTGGGCGGGGGAGGGGGTCGAGCTTCTTAATCCATTTAGAGTACTAGCCTATATAAACAGATCAGATTACTAATCCATTTAAACAGGTTGCTAATCCATTCAAACGGATTACTAATCTGTTTAAATGGCTTGAGTAGTCTGTTTGGACAGAATAGTAAACTGATTAGTATCACAACAACACATGGCGCTTCTATATTGCCTTAATGACGTGCTCTGAAAAACAATATTTACTCTTCTGTGTCTCTAGTATTGAAGGTTCAGATCTATTTTTTAATCGTTTATATGTAAAGAGTCAAAGACAAACTAATATATTTCATAGTGCTTTTTTATACTTGTGGTTTAGTTACTCAGGATCAGTTCAAACTACCTCAAGAAATAAATAGTCTATTCCAATTACTTGTTTCAGTATTGTTCTGTTAACCGTCTGTTCAACATTAGCAAAAAAAATCTCAAGCTTTATTTTAATTCAAGCATAATTCCAGTCGCTGACTACGATTCTTGTAAAGTTTCCTCATAGATCTCCCTGAAAGCCATTGTCAGGTCTATATGTATTATCAATGGAGGAAAATACAGGTTTAGATTCACTAGTGCAGTGCAGTTGTCGTATGATTCAAAATGTGATAGATCGGCAGGTCATGATATTGTCCGGATATACGTTGCCGAATGATCACAACCCATCCATCCTCGCCACTGCATCCTCTCTGTCTCTGTTGTTAATTTATTAATTTTATTTTTTTGCTGTAAAATATACAGCTTATGACACTAAATGGATCCAGATACTTTCCGATGAGGTATCATAATTTTCGAATGGAAGGTAAAGATTAGAAATGAAGACCGAAAGTTTTAAATTAGGATTTGGATTTTGAGTAACCATGAGCCGATTGGGCGATCCTTTGAGTAAAGGGTTAAACGAGGGTGTGGATGACCGACCATAGACTGGTCTCACGGAAGCCACAGATAGTGATGTAACCTCTTCCTAAGATATCCTGGAGCACTCTCCTCTGATATGACGACCATCGGTAACATGTCATGGCTTATGAGCCTGGGGATTTTTATATATTTCGCATTCCAACAAATGAAGTACTATTAATGATAACACTTTAGCCGGCCGCTGATTTGTCGCGGTTCTCGGATGAGAAGGCCTTGGCTACCCCTGTACTCCCAACTGCCTCCCTATTCCCACGTTTCTTATCTCCTCCCAACACTCGGAGACGAACTGCTTGATGACATCCCTTGCCCCATTCT
Source organism: Pictodentalium vernedei (assembly GCA_031216915.1). Lineage (NCBI taxonomy): Eukaryota > Metazoa > Mollusca > Scaphopoda > Dentaliida > Dentaliidae > Pictodentalium > Pictodentalium vernedei. Next base: position 259,297,304 of record CM062297.1, read on the forward strand.
TCACAATCGTTCCGATTAGCATATTAGCCCTCTCCTTTGAGTCTCCCACTAACCATGTGTCCTTTGTTCTCCCATTCCACATCCCCATTATACTCCCAGTGAATCGTATTCTTTTAGACTGGTATTTTTGGGCAGTCTAGAAGAAAGTGTTCCAGGGTCTCCAACACGCCCAAATTACACATCTGACACTCCTTTTCACTGTTTCTTCCAATTTTTCCCCTCAGCTCCAGGGACCGCAACCCCAACTTGAACAACAGTGACCCCTAAGGTGCCATCAAGGTACTCTTCAAAACCAGGCTTCTCTTTATCACGCAGGCCATCCAAAGATCTCTTTGATTTGACCCCCTCTCGCCAATTAAATTTACCATCCTCCATGTCCCTTTCTCTGATGATTTTTTTTTTCCCGTTATCCACTGGCCTGCATCGTTCTGCAGGATTTCCAAGCTCTTTACAGCCGTCTGGTTTAGGGGTACCACTTCCGTACCATATGTTATACTTGGCAGACCCACCATTTCTCAAATGATTTTCCCCACGAAAACCTTATTGAAACTGTTTCTCCCTGTAAGTTTCATTTGGTTAAGGATTCACCTCCCCTTCAAAATCAATTTATTTGTGTGGTTTCGATAGATGCCTCTTCATGTGATGTTTATATTTACCCACATGTACTCGGTAGTCACCTGTCTCTTCTACACTAAGAAGTTTGCTGCGTCCTTCCAGAAAACAGAACTCCCCCACTCTCCATCTTCGAGTGGGGTCCACTTTGCGGCCCACGGGTATAATATTGCTCTTGCTTTCATGAAGTTCGAGTCTACATTTGCTACCATATTTCCCAACAATTCCCAGCATTTTCGCTAGTCCCTCTTCGCTTTCTGACACTAGCGCCATACCGTCTGCAACAATAGCCCTAGGATCTTCAAGTCCCCAACTGCTACCCTCTCGTCGCTATGCAGGAGTTCATCTCCTAAACTTTTGATGTACAATGCGAAAAGAATTGGCGAAAGGATACACCACTGTTTTAGGCCTATCTCCATGGGCACACTATAAATCGCGAAAAATCAATGGCAATTCAGCAGAAAAATCGGGTCGAGATTGAGTCAGAGTCCTCAATTCAGTGTGTGACTTCAGTCCAAGTCCGAGCCCTCAATTCACAGACACCCCATCTGGTCTGCCTTCAGGGGGAACAGGTCATAGATATCGGATACTCTTTTATCCGATATCTACGGAACAGATGACGGGGTGACTGGAGAAAAAATGGTAAAAAGTTCAACTGCATGCATCATTTATAGAATCGGGCTTGAAACTGTTAAAACACGGTATACACATATACAAAACAAACTCAATGAACCGGTGAGTAGTTCTTTAGAACACGCCACAGTGCGAGGAATGTTATCATAATAAATCAGTGGAGTTTAATACACTATGAGTAGAAGTTATGTTAATTTATACATTGGATGCTTAATATAATATTTTATTTATTAATATGTTTATGCAAGGAATATTACTTGGGGAAATAAAAACGCTAGGTGACACTGAATGACACGGAATGACGCACGGAATGATGCGGAATGACACGTAATGATATGGAATGACATAAAAATGACGCGGAATGACATTTATTTTACCAATACTCGACCCCAGAATTTATTTTGTTTATTAACTAACAAAAGATATTGAGTGGGAGAATGTCGGCGCTTTCGCCACCCGGAGATTTTGCCACCGGGAGCCCTCTCGCCACCGAGGGATTTCGCCACTGAGCGATTTCGCCACCAATGGTGTACTAGAAAGGGGGGGGGGGGGGGGGGGAGGAGGACAAAAGGAAAAAAAACATAACAGCGGTTAACATAATTTAATGTAAGTTTACTATCTTTTTTATATTTTTGAAAACATTAAGTATAAATATATATTGAGTCTCAAATTTTATGTGTAACAGGGGTGGGGTGAACGACTCCTCAGGGGCTAGAACCCTGGCCGAAATCTCCCTGTTGTTCCTCAGATTCGTGAGGATCTGGGTCAACTAGAAAACTCTAGAGGTAGAATAACCATTAAGTCATGTGTTGTGGCCTGGATGAATTCAGAATAAAATAGAAGAAAAAAAAACAGTTTATACGTGGTTTATTAAGAAGCCGAAAATAGTATGATATGAAATGGATATGATTACGAATGATGGGTCAAAAACCACTTTTTACCCAAAAGAGGGTTAAAATTCCATCCACCGTATCTATTAACGTGAATGGTTCCCACAGAACTCGGACCTGGTGAGAATCAGTGTCACAAACGTTGATTCTCACCAGGGCCGAGTTGAACGGGTCCGAAAATGATGGTACCTATTACGGTTAACCTTTTTACAGGTTACAAAGTGTCCCCATACTAAGCTAGTGTATAGTTTAAGTTTGGCCAGCTAGATCAAAGCTTCAGCCAACCATAAAGTGGACGGCGAATTATGAGCGAGACCGCTCTTATGCAGGATAATTTCGCGGGGAAAGATTTCAAATACTGGAATCTGATTGATCCCTCGCTTTCACCTCGACGAATGAAACAGCAGCAAAATGCACTACGGCGTGAACCAATAAGGTTCAATGATTCATTTTGAACATGGAAATGACTTGAAGCCAACAAAAATAGAATTAAACCTCTGTTATGAGCAGACGATATGTAACAGAGTAAGTTAGAACTTTTATTGTATATTATTTTTCAACTGCTGTTACCAAATCCGTTACACTTCCCCCTCCTTAAAAAGAAAATGTGTAACATTTTTAGAACCATACAACAGTTGTTAAACAGATTTCCAATAAGTCTTTAATATTTTATAAATTTATTTAAAACGTGGCATTCTACATAAAACCTTTCTCTGTAAACTTTCACGAGACCCAGCTTGCCAAGCCAATTCCCCTGAAAACATTATATGCACAATCTAAATTAATAATATGAAGGAGATGAACAGGGTGTTACAAAATGACACCTGATTCCTCTACTGACTATTATATAGTTTAAGTTATTGTCTCGTTTTAGAAATTCTGTAAAGTCTTCATCTTGTCTCTCTGCTTCTTCTGAAGTAGTCCTCTAGTGTTCACTGTTGGTATGTTTCCAATTTCTTTTCACCTCTCGACAACAAGATAATTCTCTTGTTCTTCACAACACGCTAAACCACACGCCGTTCTGTTCTGGAGAAGTGAAGTTCTCTTGCATTACCGCCACTCATCTCGGATCTGCTGCAACACGTTGATCAGATTCTGCTCTCTCCGCTACCAACGAAAGACATAGCAAAATTGCGTCAGCAGAATCAAGAATTCTTACCTGATACACTGCATGCTACATCGCCCTACTCCGTTACCAACTTCTTGTGATGGTGCACACTCCATTAATGTTAAACAGACATTCAATTTCTACTGGGAGGAGCAAACAAATTAAATCTACAGCAGTAACAACAATTCTAATTGCTTCCTCTGCTTCATAGTTTTACAGAAATTCCAAAATGCGAAATACTGGTTAATTTCCCCAAAAGATAGGTGAAATATCCAGAATACAATTAACGTAGATAAAATTCTGGATAACATTATTTATTTCTCTGGATTTTACAATTCCGCCAATAATTCGAAAACTATTCAAAATTTAATTCTAACGTTCTAATGGTCAACAAGGCCACGTGGTTTCCACTAATCTAACACACGTGATGGCTCCCCGGCTTTTCCGCTATCAACCATATATTACTATCTATGGGATATATCAATATTCTAGCAGAATAAGCAGCTGTATTCAGCCTTTTAATACATATAGACTGCACACAATTGTGCCCCATTTTAAATTTAATGGTCAATTTGGAAATTATATTTTAGGCTATCCATGGAGAACACAATTCTCAACAGTAGTATAGCACGTATGAATCGTGCCCCATTACCCGGAGCTTTGGGGATGCAGCTAGTGTTAAATTCCCATAGGAACCGGAGTCTTTTGGGGGTGCAACTTTGGGGGTGCAAAATGTCGGCACCATACATCTAAATCTGGTAAATGGTGTACGTACTGCATATATAGTGTACTATGGCATGTATAGTGATATATGTACGCAGGGGCTATAGGTATATATTATGGGTAAGTGACGGAAAGATGGTGTGAAAATTGGATTTTGTTGAAAGTTTTACCCGCGAAACGGTTGACGTTGCTATTGACGTCGTGACGTCATGATACGCGCGCGACGTCATAGAGATGCTGGCCGCTATTATTGTCCAGTATACAATCTTACGTAACGTAATTCGGGTCAGGGGGTGTCGGTGATATAGTAGTAGTGGTATATATCCATGTTGGTATAGTATTAGCCCTCGAGCCTTCATATTATCCTATGCCAGCTATAGCTAGATCAAGCAGTAGGGTGGGGGGGGGGGGGGGGTAGTGTGGTCGGCCAGTGCGGTACTGCGAGATAGTCATTGGTGATTTAGATTGGCAGTACAGGATGAATGGTCTGTTTTTTATCACCTCCTTAGTACTATTAACCTACCGAATCCTTTGTATTATCTAATGGCTGGTATTGGTACTATGGAATTCCAGACTAGGCAGTATTATACGTATGTTTAGAACAGTAGTAAAGGATTAACGGCCTGTTGGTCTATTATCCACTAAGTTCTAACCTATTAGCTCGTTTCGGGACGGGGTTTGGTGGAGGTGGTATTGGTAATACGAAATACGGACTACTAATGAAATGAGGTTAGCCTTTGTGGTGGTTTGGCTCCTAAATCCCAGAAAAGCCTTTAGGCCTCTTACTTCAAAGCTCCTACACAACCTATTTATTGCTCCTATATGGCTCCTATTTCTACAAGCGTCCTATACAATAGATAACAGAAGGCTTTTCAACATTCAATACATTTTATTCTATACAACATAATAATATTACAATATATACATTCATTTGACAAAACACGATTTAATTGCAGTTTTCAAATATACGCGACTAATGAATGACGTGTAACACAGAAAAATGAATTTTTCACATCAGGATTGCAGGATCCTTTCTCATTTTCAACTACTGACATTCCCAAATTTCAACAAGTTTGTATCCTTGATCAGTAATGTATTTGGCGTTCTTGATAGTCTCTTTGTGAAGGTCTTCCATTTGTTTTTCTCGAACATTGTTGAAAAGAATTACTTCTCCATTTCTTTTGGTATTTAGTCGACAATTGCGGCCATGCCAGAAGCAGCCGTGAAATTGGTACACCGTCTGCGTTTCTTTGCACCAGCCGTTTACGGGCAGATGTCTCCTTCCAATCTTTTTCTCTTCTCCATTGAACTGATGCCGAATTTCAAGACTGTCTCTTCTGGAGATATAGTTTAACCACTGCTGCGCCATTCTGCCATATTTGTGAGAATACTCCGGTTTGAAGTCAGGTTCTTTACGTCTTCTTATATACATCCCAGTTGGCATCTCTTGCATTAAACACCACAAGTAAAGAGCGTTGGCGTCATAACCAACTATACTCCCACACGTTTTAGCTTCCTCTCCATACTGATAAGATCTAATTTTTGTTAGTCCTTTTTCTTGATGCCGGTCAAAAATTATCGAAGGACCTCCCACGATGTTGTCTTTTACCAGGTGATGTTAATCTCTGTTCTTCTCGTTGAAAATGGGTTTCATTGTCGATCGTGTTGAACAAATACTTCAATGTCAGTCCGGATACACTCATTCCATCTTTCATCATATCAATCCCGCGCTCTTTGTAGAAGGCAAACTGTTTCTCTAGTGCTTCTAGGAATGGTTGGACATCAGGATTGTTGTACCAGATGAGAAAATCGCGAAAGGTGTTCATCTTGTGGTCTTTCCATACTTTCTGACAGTAGATGTATTCTTCTTTAGATATATTTTCCCCTTTGAGCGAACTGTAGAATGTATCGTAGTCCGGCAAGTGGTCTTGTTCCAGTTTCTTCAAATCATCAATCCACTCGTATGGCAGGTAACCTTTCGTCACTGAATATCCAAATGTTCTGAGAAATTTATCATACGAAAAACCAGGTGCCAGATAATTCACAATGTCGAGGAATTTGAACTGTTCTGTTTTAAGGCACAAGAAATTGTTGTTTCTCTTCACAGTGAATCCAGTATCCTGTTTCGTTTTCAAGAAAGTAAATAGCTCGCACTTCACAACATTGAAATCATACTTTCCAGAGTTGAATCCATCAACCGGCATTTCTTTCAGATAAGCAACAAACTGGTGATGTAGCTCCTCCAAGGGATGTGACCTGGCACGTCCTTCTTCATTTAACAATGGGTCGCTCACAATTGCTTCTGTGATCTTCGTATTGAATACATCAATGTAAGGTTGATATTCTGACTTTAACGGAGCATAGGCCCCGTTTGAAATCTCTTCCAAGTAATTCATCATACGGCTCACCAGTTCTTGTGCATTTCCTTCGGTAATAAAGCAGACCAGTTCTACAAATCCTGGTACATTGCTGCTTACACTTACGCTCAATGGAACGTGTCGGGCTTCCCATGTCAGTTTTTCACTTTTTGTAGGTATATGAGTTGTATCGAAATAGCATTCGAAGTCAAAGGTTGCTCGGTACGGGTAATATCTATTTTCACTTGGAACTGAGATGCCTTCATCTTCTAAGAGTTCAAAAACTGTTTTTGGAACATTATAAACACCGCCAGTATATTCATAAGATACTTCTTTTGTACATGTTCTCTCATGCCTGTTGAGTTGAAAGCCAGTCTTCCACAATTTGCCACACTTCCGACAGGTAAATGACTTACAGTAATGATTGATGTCTCTGATGTAACTGAAATGTTCTTCGTGAATGTTGATATACATCGTCTCACTAAAACGGCAGAGTGATCGTCTGACTAGACTAGCATTTGTTTCTCCATCTTCATTGTGTTACAACTGATAAACGTTGATGTTCAGTTCGAATAAGTTCTCTATTTCAGGTAATTGGTTGAGATTCACTCCTTTGAAAGTGTACTGTCGAAACAGGTGTTTAGTTTCTGTGTTCAAGTTGTGGCAGGTAGCTCCCCTTGAAAGGGCTAAGCATCTGAATAAAGAGAGGTTATCGTCGTACTTGAAGTTGTGGTGCTGGTCTTTCACTAAAGCAATTATGGCTGGATTGTCCATGATGTACGCAGGTAAATCTGTGGCGCCTCCAATAGAATGATCTTTGATTTTATTGATGTAGAATGTTATGTTGGTCACTTTATATACACTCCATTTGGAATCGGGTCGCTGTTGTCTCGCCCACTCTAATACATCTTCTTGGGAAACATCTCTCATAAACTTTTCAAAATCTTCTAGATTCGAAACAAGACGTGGTGTATCCAGGAATCTTGCATTGTTCTGGGATGCGTGATAGTATCGGAGGTCGTCAGTTTCATTGTTACGTAAGATGAATCCGTAGCTCAGGTTGATTTTGAACTTCAATTCTTGTTGTTGAAAAATTGTTTCTGTAAATTCACTGGCCATAGCTGTTATGTCGCCGGTCTTGATGCGAAAATTGTAAGTGTCTTGAAGTTTTCTGTTCGTGATATGGTGGGTCCGTATAATGTCCCAGTTCACATTGTAGAGAGCTTTCATCTCATCACATTCCTCTTCGTATAGTAGTTCAGGTGAAAACACTGCAGGATCACACTCCATGAATGATGTTCTGGATTTCTTCATCTTCCCACTTGACTGCTGTTGATCGTCATTCGATTTTCGTTTTTTGGCTGTTTTCTTGTCAGATTGATGAGCTGCTTGCATATATACACTGGTTTGAGACAGTTCACTGAATTCTTGCCGACGCTTTTCACATTTTTTCAAGTGATGCTCGAGATCTTCATTCCTGGAATACTTCATGTAGCAGTTATGGCATCCATATATCTTTTTCTTCATATGCACAGTTCTGATATGTCGCTCCAAGTTGCTTCTCTTGTGGAATATTCTTTTACACTGTTCGAATTCTAATGAAGTTAATGTCTTTTCATCGTCTCTTTTATCAAACCTTTTCTGGAGATTTCTTGTTACACCGTGTATCTTCTTGTCTTCTTTTCCCTTTGTAGGGTGCTGGTGCTCTGTTTTCAGATGCAGGCGATAGTGTATGAGATTGCTGAATTCTCGCTGGCAGTCTTCGCAATTCCATTGGCTTGTGCATTTCTCCAAATGGTGCTCCAGTTTTTCTTTCCGAGCGAATTTCTTGCAGCATCTCTGGCATTCGTGCCTTCTTTCTTCTAGGTGTACATCCTTACATGTCTCTCTAAACTGCTTTTCCTGCTGAACAATTTTTCACACTGGTGGCACACAAAGGAGGCTGGTGGCATGTTGGTTGCGTTGTCGGTGTCTCTTGCCTGAAATAATTGAAAATTTCAAATTAGCAGAGCTGCTCACTGACGATGTGTTCACCTCGGCTGCTGGATGGCGAATGACCGATTGCGCAGTGCACGTCGCCTTTTATACCTTCTGGAAGCCACTCTCCCCACATCAGCAGCAACAAATGGCGCTGAAGCGCCGACCACCCCAATTTTACGCATGAAGATCATTCGGTTGATAAAAGAGACGATGAAAAGACATTAACTTCATTAGAATGCGAACAGTGTAAAAGAATATTCCACAAGAGAGGCAACTTGGAGCGACATATCAGAACTGTGCATATGAAGAAAAAGATATATGGATGCCATAACTGCTACATGAAGTATTCCAGGAATGAAGACCTCGAGCATCACTTGAAAAAATGTGAAAAGCGTCGGCAAGAATTCAGTGAACTGTCTCACACCAGTGTACATATGCAAGCAGCTCATCAATCTGACAAGAAAACAGCCAAAAAACGAAAATTGAATGACGATCAACAGCAGTCAAGTGGGAAGACGAAGAAATCCAGAACATCATTCATGGAGTGTGATCCTGCAGTGTTTTCACCTGAACTACTATACGAAGAGGAATGTGATGAGATGAGATGAAAGCTCTCTACAAAGTGAACTGGGACATTATACGGACCCACCATATCACGAACAGAAAACTTCCACACTTACAATTTTCGCATCAAGACCGGCGACATAACAGCTATAGCCAGTGAATTTACAGAAACAATTTTTCAACAACAAGAATGGAAGTTCAAAATCAACCTGAGCTACAGATTCATCTTACGTAACAATGAAACTGACGACTCCGATACTATCACGCATCCCAGAACAATGCCAGATTCCTGGATACACCACGTCTTGTTTCGAATCTAGAAGATTTTGAAACGTTTATGAGAGATGTTTCCCAAGAAGATGTATTAGAGTGGGCGAGACAACAGCGACCCGATTCCAAATGGAGTGTATATAAAGAGACCAACATAACATTCTACATCAATAAAATCAAAGATCATCCTATTGGAGGCGCCACAGATTTACCTGCGTACGTCATGGATAATCCAGCCATAATTGCTTTAGTGAAAGACCAGCACCACAACTTCAAGTACGACGATAACCTCTCTTTCTTCAGATGCTTAGACCTTTCAAGGGGAGCTACCTGCCACAACTTGAACACAGAAACTAAACACCTGTTTCGACAGTATACAAATGAAGACAAGGAAACTTTCAAAGGAGTGAATCTCAACCAGTTACCTGAAATAGAGAACTTATTCGAACTGAACATCAACGTTTATCAGTTGCAACACAATGAAGATGGAGAAACAAATGCTAGTCTAGTCAGACGATCACTCTGCCGTTTTAGTGAGACGATGTATATCAACATTCACGAAGAACATTTCAGTTACATCAACTCCATTAATGTTAAACAGACATTCAGTTTCTACTAGGAGGAGCAAACAAATTAAATCTACAGCAGTAACAACAATTCTAATTGCTTCCTCTGCTTCATAGTTTTACAGAAATTCCAAAATGCGAAATACTGGATATGCTGGTTAATTTCCCCAAAAGATAGGTGAAATATCCAGAATACAATTAACGTAGATAAAATTCTGGATAAAATTATTTATTTCTCTGGATTTTACAATTCCGCCAATAATTCGAAAACAATTCAAAATTTAATTGTAACGTTCTAAAGGTCAACAAGTCCACGTGGTTTCCACTAATCTAACACAAGTGATAGCTCCCCGGCTTTTCCGCTATCAACCATATATTACTATCTATGGGATATATCAATATTCGAGCAGAATAAGCAGCTGTATTCAGCCTTTTAATACATATAGGCTGCACACAATTGTGCCCCATTTTAAATTTAATGGTCAATTTGGAAATTATATTTTAGGCTATCCATGGAGAACACAATTCTCAACAACCATCTATTTTACACCAACATTCAAGAAAAGTTTTTTCATTATAGTAAACGAACGAGAGACAGGCCACTACCCACAAAACAACAAGCCTAAGGATTGCAATATTTCCTACTGTAAATTACTTGCCCTATATAAGACACTCCAAATGTACACATCTAAGGTTAGTTCAGTTTGACATATCAGCAACAGCTTCAGTTTTCGCCAGAGCTAAAGGATGTATCGCAATGACATCCACAAATATTAACTGCGTAATATTAAAATAGCACCCAGACTATTGAAGGAAGACAAACCACCTATTATTATCAGAATCCAAGACGCCGGGAGCATAACTTAAAAAAGAAATGTACAAATATTTACAAACTCCTACACGTCGCGATTACTGTTTAATAGGTAAGGTTCCACGTACGTCAATGCCTATTGCCAATAGAAATTTGACACACCAACACACTATGTACTACCTACTTTACATAAGCAGCCTACGATGTCTTATTTAGCTTCCTAGGAAAAAAAACTTTTTCTGGTCACTACCGAGTGTTACCTACGGTAACACAAAATACATCCAAACTAATGAGCAATGCAATCATCTAGCATTTTAGCGTTTAGTATCGATTTACTAAAATGTTCTTCCTCGAATCAAGTTTACTTAATAGTCAATACCTTAACGAACCTCTAACTTGGCCCTGTGTATTAGATGTAAAGTTGACCATAAACATTTCCAGAAGTTGAAAGGAAATTGTGGGGTTAAATCCCGCAAATACTCCATAATTTGTTCTAAAGGGCATATAACTCGACTCCACTTCCTATTTACCCATGGTTGAGTTATCTCATATGCCCCATAGACTGATTCACAAAATGAGTCATTTTCATAATGAACCCGGAAAGTGAAGATATTTCAGAAAAATTGTAATTCAACTGCAAACATGTTTTTTAGCAATATCGCTCACAGCTTTTCACAAATAAGCTTTATGAGCTACATTGACACTTTCAAATGTCAAATAATATGGCTGAACATTTAACCTTCAATACCTTTACCAGTCTCAAAATAAATCCATCTATAACAAGATGATGAAAAGCCTTTATCAGGAATTTTTCACATTCATAAGTGTTTGGACTGAGTTGACTGATCAGCTGAGACCCTCTCAAATTCTCTGGTTCAAATTGCTTAGATCGCCGACGAGAATACAAAATATGTATTGTTTGTGTATGCGCGCGCGCGTGTGTGGGGGGGGGGGGGGGGGGGATTTTGGCCCTTGTTAATACCATTTTAGTGACATCTTATGGGTGGGTTTGGTGCAGAGTAAAATAAGACAACAGAATGAACAGTCTATAGATTTAGACTTCAACTCACTCGTAGAATGACTTTGTCAATCAAACTTTAATTACACCCAGCTCCTGAGCTTCCACTTCACCAGCAGTGGTATACTTGGGCTCATTGTGCCACTTAAAACCACAAAGTAGGATTCCAAAGGTTTCCATTTGCATTCAATTGGGGAGAAGCCCTTGCATTTGTAATAATACAACAAACGCTAATGAAATTATGCATACCAACAATCGAGCTCTAATTTCCCCATGAATTAAATTCATCTTAATCGTCCAAAGAACGTAGACCTTGTTGAGAAAAAATACCCATAATGTAAGTAGCTGTAATAAGCAGATCCTGGCAGCCTCGCCAATTTGTAACAGGGGAGGGGTGAACGACTCCTCAGGGGCTAGAACCCTGGCCGAAATCTCCCCGTTGTTCTTCAGATTCGTGAGGATCTGGGTCAACTAGCAAACCATGGATAAAATATAACTCAACTCTAGAGGTAGAATAACCATTAAGTTATGTGTTGTGGCCTGAATGAATTCACAATAAAATAGAAAAACAGTTTATATGTGGTTTATTGAGAAGCCGAAAATAGTATGATATGAAATGGATATGATTATGAATGATGGATCAACAACCACGGGTCCACTTCACTTTTTAATCAGTGTCAGAAACGTTGATTCTCACCAGGGCCGAGTTGAACGTGTCCGAAAATGACGATACCGATTACAGTTAAACTTGTTACAGGTACAAAGTGTCCCCATACTAAGCTAGTGTATGATTTTAGTTTGGCCAGCTAGATCCAAGCTTCAGCCAAACAAAAAGTGGACGGCGAATTATGAGCAAGACCGCTCTTACAAAGGATAATTTCGCGGGGAAAGATTTCAAATACTGGAATCTGATTGATCTCTCACTTTCACCTCGACGAATGAAACAGCAGCAAAATGCACTACGGCGTGAACCAAGTTCAGTGATTCATTTTGGAAATGGAAATGACTTGAAGCCAACAAAAATAGAATTAATACTCTGTTATGAGCAGATGAATTATAACAGAGTAAGTTAGAACTTTTATTGTATATTATTTTCGCTGTTACCAAATCCGTTACATATGTACAGTGGAATAATGAACAGATATAACATACATTTTATTGTATCACTCTAAACCATAAATTATTATGTTGTAATTTTACACTTTTAGGAGATAACTTACACAAGCCTTAGGCTTGATGTAAAATCCTGTTATTACAATAAACTATACAATAGTACAATACCTTCTATTGTTCATGTATATTTTAAAAATTATATTTGTTCCATGTAACTACCAACCATTTTTCAATAAATATTGTTAAACTAAACAAAAACTTATTTACATGCAATTATTATGGTTAAAATAAATTAACTAATTAAATTAATATAAATTTTAAATATCTGTTGGCAAGAGTCCTTTGGGGTCATAAATCTTAGCACATCCACACAGGAAATAGCTTGTTGAAAGCAACCTCTTATTATATTATCTTTTTTATTTATGCAGCTACGGATGACCCCATTCCTGTATGACGTATTAAATTCCAATGTTTCCCAGGCCCGGCATTCTTTAGGAGTGCAGGAGTGCTGCACGCCAAGAAAAAACTGAGGAGGGCAATTTTTTGCACCCCTTGTTTTTCTGGAATGTCGGACATGTTTGGGACTGCCTCTAAAATCTGTTATCATTTCGTCCCCTGAGTGCAAATGTGTTCTATGTGCCAGTATGCACATAGAACACATTGGAACTCAGTGGACGATTTGTCAATGTTGCATTGATTCGCAACAATTCATGACCCATTCTGTGTCGCATTTCAACGCATTTTGTGTGTAGAAGTCAGTCACATAAGAACTGAATGCAACATTTTGAATAATGAGAAGATGTGTGCCAATTTTTCCACTGTGTAGCTGAATGTAGAACAATGTTTTCGTCACAATAGTAATACCTTGAAGCCAATATAACCAAAATAGCATACAAGCATTCCAGGTGCAATTGCACTCCAAAGCAATCTGAGGAGGGCAATTGTTTTGCACTCCTTGATTTTTTAGACTGCCAGGTCTGGTTTCCCCGACATCCCTAGTTGAACGCTCTACGATGGTGCTGAATTCAATTTCAATTTGTTCAACTGTTGAATGTTCTAATGCATTATCTGGGGATGGTATTCTTGTGCTTTCTAATTGGGCCAGGTCCAGAGCAGAGCCTTGTAGAGACGGGCCAATCGATGCCCCCCCCCCCCCCCCCCCCTCCATTCGTAACAGCCTCTGTATACGTTGCCTGTGTATTGCCTGTCTCACATGTACTATGCTGCCACCGTCTACATCCAGTTCACTGTTATGCTTGCTGGTGTGGTCTTACTTTACTCCCACAGTGTATGCATGTATTATAAGATATGATGTCAATCGTAAAACGTTCAACTGCATGCCTCATAAATTTATAGAATCTGACTTGAAACTGTTAAAACACAATATATACACATACAAAACAAACTCAATCAACCAGTGAGTATTTTTTTTAGAACACGTCGCAGTGAGAGAAATGTTATCACAATAACTCAGCAGAGTTTAATACACTGCGAGTGGTGTTATGTTAATTTTTAAATTGGATGTTTAATATAATAATTTATTTAATAATTTAGTTTAAACAATATTTATTCAATAAGTATGCTATATGTTACAATATTGAAACCAAGAAAAGTGGCAATAAAAATAGAGAACATGAAGAATATAACATACACTAACAAAATACCATATTATTATGTAATGAGGGATCTGACAGAAAGCTGGGAGTTTATGTTAGTCATCTCCCGGGGTCATTCATAAATTTACACAAAAAAGGTGGCATAATATAGTAGATGGACTCATATATCGCCGCCTGGAACCCATGGTCGGTCGCCTGCGTGATCATCAGCCACGTGCCAAGCCGGGGCACCGCATCCATGCACACAGCGAGAGCTGCCTATAGGCCCTAAGAATGTAGACCTGGGAGCAACTTGAAATACCAGAGAGATCATTCAGATTTGATTTGTCAGCATCGTTGTCGACACTAGCAGGTAACCTCGAATGCACGGACACGACATCCCGGCCAGGGACAAAACCGGTGAGAAAGCTGGTGGGAAATCTAGTCGAAGAAAGGTAAGCACATGGAGTCAAACTACCAGGCGGCGACACATGATATTGTTTAAACCTTGCTTGTGAATGAAGGAAAAGGTGAAAAGAAAGTACAAAGAAAAGGAGCAATAGAAAACAGGAGATGCCAGCTTGAAAGCACAATACATTGCCTTCGCATTCAAGACACTCGCAATAAGACAGCGGAAGCACTGCTAGTGAGACGGAATCAACCTTGGTGGTGATCCATGCGAAGAAAACGGAAAGGAAAGCAGGATTATAGGATTGGCGGTAAATTCGTCATATAGTAGTCGTACCTGATGGTTTAATCCTTAGCAGTCTCGAAACGTCCACTTGACAAAATGAACTCATGCACCACTTCAAAAACAAGATGGTTTTCCCGACTATTCAAATATTCAGATCCAAAAAGAAGTGTCGATATGTGTACAGTAAATGGCAGAAGGTTGATAGTACTATTACGGACATTTGAGTACATTGGACAGTGTAAGAAAAAATGCTCTGGTGTTTCGCACACCCCGCACCGACAGAATGGGGTAGGTGGCAGATGATTGTCATATAAATGAGAGTTAAGGTTACTACAATGCAATGGTAACCTGCAGTGATATATTTGGGCTGCTCGTTATTTTGCGCCACTGTAAAACACAGGTGGTCGCTGATTTCCAGCATTTTGGAAAGTCTTGAAATTGATCAGTGATGAGTTTTCGCGGACAGATAAAGGCAATTTGTTCCATCAGTTTGATCAGTGACACTCGAAATATAAGACGACTGATACAAATGAGTCCGACAAAAAGGAACTCTGTGGAGATTAAGCGATAAATTTGACGATGAGACGATTGGAGGAACTTTATTGACAATATATAAAGGCGACATGCGGTGATACATTTTGAAATACTGCAACAGCTTATGTTTGCGGCGTCTGTCTTGTAGAGAGTCCCAACGTGTTTCGGAATAAAGCAGAGACTTGCTACAACTGACAGTTGCCCCGGTAACGATCCTGGCGGCTGTGATCTGTATTTTCTCCAGCTCGGCACCTTGAGCTGCTGAACAATTATCCCAGACAGCATCGGCGTATTCTAGTAGAGGCCTAACAAAGGCAAAGTATATTTCTTCAAGGACGCTGCGATCGAGATTAAATTTCTGCTTCCTCAGTTGGTCTAAGCGGGACCAGGCTGTAGAGCAGATATGATCAATGTGATCGTTCCATGAACATATGTTATTTAATATAACGCCTAAATGTTTATGATTATTGACTTCGGATATCCGCGAATTACATAGGAATAGAGGTGGATGGGCAGTAGGGTTGCATTTACGTGATATGAGCATACTCTCAGTTTTACTGGGATTAAACTCAACCAACGAGGTCTTAGCCCAACGTTCTATTGTGGCAAGGTCATGGTTGATTAATCTCGAGGCTTGCTCAGGATTCTCTGCAATTAGATACGGGGAAGTATCATCTGCAAATAGGCATATGCTACTGAGTAAGTTTTCGGTTATATCATTAATGTATATAAGGAACAATAAAGGCCCAAGTATCCAACCTTGTGGTACACCAGCATTAATGGTTCTCCAAGTAGATGCATCTGACCCTAGCACAACTCGCTGCGCCCTATCCGATAGGTACGATTTTAAGAACAACAGAAGCTCATCCGAGACACCAGTTTTCATCTGCTTATGGATAAGACCAACATGCCAAACCTTGTCGAAAGCCTTACTGACATCACAGAAGACCACCCTAACTTCTTTGCCTTCATCAAGAGCTCGACGGAATTTATCGTATATGTCAGTCAGTCGGAGGACAGTTGAATCACCACGTGTAAAACCGGATTGGAATTGAGTAAGGACATTGTTGTCAATCGGAAATTGTCACAAGCGTTTAATAATTTGTTTATGCAATGGTTATTACTTGGGCGACAAAAATGCTCGATGACGAAATCGTCAGATGGCGAAAGGGCCGAGTGGCAAAAACGCCAGATACCGAGTGGAAATCGGAGGAATGGAATTGTCGTCGCTAAAACTTGTTGTATGCTTTACTTCCCCCCTTTGGACCATCTAACAATGGGATTAGCAACCAGCAACCTCATTACAATTACACGGTGTCACTAAATACCAAATCTGACTTGAAATACCGAATTTGACCCAAAAAGGTTAATTAAGACACATTCTACTTACTTTCCTTGCTATTCTATGGTCTCGTGAATATAAAAAATCATTTTAAATAAAAAAGTTACTGTACTAATATTTACAAATTTTGTGTTTTGAAGTCATTGGTGAGGTGTCGCAAGTGAATGAGTTCCATTATCTAATTTATCAGACACGTTCAACTAGCCTCTTTGATAATCGCAGACTTGACTTGTTCTTTCTTCTCCTATTAGTGGTGATAGTAATAACATAACTTTTAAGGGCATTATGGTTCATTCGCGGCCCAAAGGAGATAATTAATAGCCATGCTGAGGTCTCAAAAGCGACCCAAGACAGGGCTGCATATATGACCTCAGTGTGTTAATCATTTCTGTTAGGCCGCTAATGAACTGAAATCCCCCTAAAATCGTGTTATTATTATATTAATCGGTTATGGTCCTATTAGTGGTGATGGTAATAAAAGACTTTTAACGGCACTGCGGTTCATTCGCGGCCCAACGGAAATAATTAATAACCTCTGGCCTTAAAAACGACCCAAGACAGGGCTGCTTATAAGACCTCAGACTGGTAATCATTTCTGTTGGGCCGCTAATGAACCCTAATTCCCTTGATCTAGTGGTATCCAGTAATCTCGACCCACTGTAATTTCAACCCAAGGGAACTTCGACCCAAATCGGCGATTTCGACTCAAAAAAGTAATTTCGACCCAAAGTAATTTCGACCCAACTTCGGCAACTTCCGCCCACTATTTTCCCGACTCAGACGCCAACTGACCGCCTTGTCGATCGGTAATTTTGACCCAAAGTAATTTAGACCCACTTCGGTAAATTCAACCCACTATTTTTCTCGACTTTTTCGATAAATATAAAGCTTTATTCAAGTAATGAACAGCCTGGTTAGTCTAGTTTTTCAATGATGCGCATTTTTTTGTAAATACCGTTCGTGTTTATTACAAAATTTGTTGTGGTAAGTATTTGCAGAATAGTAGTTACCATTAAAGGTTTATTCCCAACAAAACGAATGTCGAAATTGGTCGTCCCAACAAGACGAATTTAAGTAAAATGAATGTATAACCCATTTATTTGAGGTTTTGAGCAAAAATGTATACCAGAAGGGTTCTTTGAAGTGGAAGTTTATTTTTCAGAAAAGAAAATGCATTTGTGCTATTTTATTTATTATAAAACTGGTCGAAAAACGCGATAAAATCACACTAGAGTAACAAAAATAAAGGAGTTTACATCTTGTACCATATAAGATAATTATTTAACTTTTTTCCCCATTTGCACGGTATTTATGCTGTATAAAATTGTTATGAAAATTTTCAGTTAATCAACGCTAGGCTAGTTTGCACTGCATTTAGTGAACACAAAGAATTGTTGCCGTGACAATAGATAGAGAGAAAGGCGTTGTATATTCTTTGTAAGTTAATATTCCACCATAAACTGCTAAAACGGAGATAGATTTTTCATTAACAAAGGCGCCATGTATTTTAATGGGATCTTTTAATATGTCTTTTTAACAATCAAACTTTTAAAAAAAAATCATAAAATAAGAAAAGACAGAAAAAGACTTAAATATATAACCATAGAAATCACTGCGGAAACAAACAATTGCTCAAGTTGGACAGGAATGTAGGCGATCGAGTGATGAAAAATTAAAAACAAATAATAATAACTGCTCAGCAACTACTGAAACGTATGAACCAATCACCCCAAATTACCCCAAATAGCGTAAATATACACGTTATAAATCTATTTTTTTTATTATTATTTTTCCCATTACAAAATCTTCATCTTGCATTTTTAGCTTTTATATTCTGTTGATTTTTTTTTGTCGATTGATACGAATAAAAATTATAATTCATATGTGGGTCGAAATTACCGATCGGCAAGGCGGTCAGTAGGAGGGCTCTTGACTCGGAGAAAATAGTGGGTCGAAGTTACCGAAATTGGGTCGAAATTACTTTTTAGGGTCTAAGTTACTTTAGGTCGAAATTACAGTAGTCTGTAGTTACTGGCATTCGATCCTGTATGGCCAATATCCACGACTCGCAAATACGTATACATTTCCCTGTAAAACTGAACGCTAAAATAAGCCCATTGCCGATTCTCCACCTTTGTCGTTAATGATATGCAAGGTCAGAGGTTGCTTCGGTAAACACTTCTATCAGACTGTCTGCTTAGACCACAGGTACTCGAATTATTTATAATAAATCGGATAATTGTCGCTCGTAAACCTCATTTCACTGCTCACTTTTTTGTCCCACTAAATGTTTTTCGGCCTTTTCTGTGACTTCTCCCAGTTATCATGAACAACCCAAGAACACCCAACGGTCATGCAATACACCACTGTAAAGCTTATTCATTCCCCTTTCCATTGATACTGGGTATTGTTGGATACGTTGTGTGAATCAAATTTGAGGGGGGGGGGACGAAGATGAGTGCTATCGTTTTCGAAAAGCGAGTTGTTTACCTTGTTAATATTTATATACCATTACAGGGGCACGTCAGCACAGATTCACAAATCGTATCAAATATAATTTTTCTTTCGATTTCCCAGCTTGTGCCGAGTACCTGTGGTTTAGACTGCCGTGCATGCGATAGAAACAAACAAAATGTTTCGCTTAAAACGAGAAAATGTGCGTTTTCGATTTAATACTAATGAAGATAGAAATAATAACATACTTTCAACACCCCATTTAATGGACAGCACAAAATAATATTGATATTTTCGTCAAATGAATATCGCAATGAAGCCCTTCCCATAGGCGAAGGCCCATTCGGCATCATGTTTTGTTTTGTTTTGTTTTGTTTTTGTTGTTGTTGTTGACGAGTGGCAAAACGGCAGACAGATCATTCAAACGACACGAAGATGAGTGCGTGAGTGACAAAGTATCAAAGCAACCAATCAATACAAAAATTTACAAGCATATAATAACACAGAGATGTTCTACTGGAAGAGGTGGGGGGGGGGGGGCGTGGTCCCTAAAAGGTGAAAATCATTTGCTCGTAGCAGTGTTTTGTGTCTAAATATTTTGTCCATATGCTGTACATGTCAAAATGAGTTGAAGAATAAGCACTACCGGTCTAAACTGTAGATGTAATGTTTCCTAATAATAATAATAACACTTTGGCCAGCCGCTGATTTGTCGCGGTTCTCGGACGAGAAGGCCATGGTTACCCCTGTACTCCCAACTGCCTCCCTATTCCCACGCTTCTCCTCTCCTCCCAACACTCGGAGACGAACTGCTTGATGATATCCCTTGTGCCATTCTTCCCAATCTCTCCGATTAGCATATTAACCCTCTCCTTTGAGTCTCCCCCTAACCACATGTCCTTCATTCTCCCATCCCACTTCCCCATTATACTCCCAGTGAATCTCATTCTTTTAGGCTGATACTTTGGGCATTCCAGAAGAAAGTGTTCCAGGGTCTCCACCATGTCCAAGTTACACATCTGGCACTCCCTTTCACCGTCTTTCCCAATTTTTCCCCTCAGCTCCAGGGATCGCGACCTCAGCTTGAACAACAGTGACCCCCCAAAGGTGCCATCAAGGTACTCTTCAAAACCTGGCTTCTCTTTATCACGCAGGCCACCCAAAGACCTCTTTGATTTGACCCCCTCTCGACAATTACGGTTACAATCCTCCATGACCCTTTCTCTGACGATTTTTTTTTACCCTGGTTTGCCCCAACGTCCAGGTCCGAGATCTCCAATGAGTAGTTCTCTGCTAGCTCCCTCATTTGGACCATCCACCCCGTTTTGATATTTGAGTTGAAAATTCTCAGGAACATTACTTTACACCATCGGCTGTCGGGGAGATTTACCAAATAATTAAGATAACCGAGCTTCAACAGGTCTATCCTGTCCTTGATCCTCATCCACCCAAGCTCGCCCCTGATTGCTTCTAGCGCTGCGGCATTACTCGACCCCGTTATCCATCGGCCTGCATCGTTCTGCAGGATTTCCAAGCTCTTTACGGCCGTCTGGTTTAGGGGTACCACTTCCGTATCGTATGTTATACTTGGCAGCCCCACCATTTCCCAAATGGTTTTCCCTACGAAAACCTTATTGAAACTGTTTCTCCCTATAAGTTTCATTTGGTTAAGGATTCGCTTCCCCTTCAGAATCAATTTATTTGTGTGGTTCCGGTAGATGCCTCTTCCTGTAATGTTTATATTTACCCCCAAATACTCGTAATCACCCGTCTCTCCCACACTGAGAAGTTTGCTGCTCCCTTCCGGAATGCAGAACTCACCCACTCTCCACCTTCGAGTGGGGTCCACTTTGCGGCCCACAGGTATAACTTTGCTCTTGCTTTCATTAAGTTCGAGTCTCCATTTGCTCCCATATTTCCCAACAATTCCCAGCATTTTCGTTAGCCCCTCTTCGCTTTCTGACACTAGAACCATATCGTCTGCAAAAAATAGCCCTGGGATCTTCAAGTCACCAACTGCTACCCCATCCTCGCTACGCAGGAGTTCATCTCCTAAACCTTTGATGTACAATGCAAACAGGATCGGCGAAAGGATACACCCCTGTTTTAGGCCTATCTCCATAGGCACACGTTTCGTTGTAATGTTTCCCAGGCTAAGTTCACTCTGTACATCTTTATATAATGCTTTCATAATTCCAACAAACTCGCCCCCTAAGCCCATAGCCTCCAGCTTGCGCCACATACCTTCCCTCCATACTCTATCGTATGCCTTCTTGATATCCAAAAAGGCCATAAACATCTTTTTCTTTTTTGCTTTCGCGGATTCTATCATTTGGGATAGTGTGAAAAGATGGTCAGTAACTCTCCTTCCCTTCCTGAAGCCATTCTGGATTTCTCCCAAAAAACCCTTCTCCTCAATTACCTCCTCTAGTCTCCCATAAAGGACTTTACAGAACACCTTTCCAATGTTGCTACTGACAGAGATCCCTCGATAGTTATCCAAAACATCTTTTCCCCCCTTTTTGTGAATAAATGTCACTTTGCTTTCCCTCCACTCCTTTGGGACCTCTTGTTTTTCTATGGCTAAATTGAATAGGGCAGTTAGGCTTTCCAAGAGTTCCTCTCCCTTTTTTTTGATAAACTCGTTAGGAATTTCGTCCACCCCTCCCGCTTTTCCATTCCTCAGTTTTGAGATCACCCTTCGCACCTCCTCAGTTTTGATTTCGCTGCACACGAAGTCCGAGAGATTTTCTTCGACCTGGTTCGGACACTCCGGTGGGTTCCCCATGCCCCATCGCTTATCGTTTACCTTTTCCCAGTGCTTGACTAGTTCTAATGCGATTTGATCTCGCTCTTCTGTAACTCTGCCATCTACTTTAATGCTCTGTTGGTTATTCCCTTTGTTACGTTTGTTCACCCATTTCCAAAATACGCTCGAACTCGACCCCCCTGTCGTTCTTATCGTCTTAATAAGACTGCTATTTCGCACTCTCCGGTTGTCGTCTTTTATCTTGTTTACTTTATTTCGTGCTTGTTGGTATTCTTCCTTTGCTACCATGGCCTCATTGCTTTCCACCCCCTTAAGTTTTCTACTTCTCCTGTATGCAGCACATTTAGCTTTTCTAACCTTTATGGCCCTTTTCAGTTCTTCGTTCACTCTGTACCCAAGTTCCCGTGTTGGCACCCTAATCTTTCCTACACTTTACTTCCCTGCCTCCACTAGGCTCGCAACTATGGCGTCGGCCATCTTCTGGACTCTACCCCCCTTGTGTACGGCTGCAAGCTTTGGTTTCAGTTTTTCTTCGAACTTCACCCAGTCGGCATCCTTTTTGAGTTCCCAAATATCCTTGAAGCTTCCTTTCCTTTTCTCTAGGTTTTTGGCCCTCATCGTCACTGTAATCAAGTTGTGATCACTATCCAACTCCATTTTGCCCTCATCATCCACTTCTACCCTTATCACCTCCCTCCATAAATTCATATCTATGAGAATGTAGTCAATTATTGATTTTCTGTCGTTTCTCTCCCAGGTCCATTTCCCCTTACATCTAGCGTCCCTGTTCAGAATCTTCAGACCGAGCTCATTTCTGAAGTTCAACAGCTTCCTTCCATTCCTGTTGACTTTCTTGTCCCCACCCTCTATGCCTTCTTCCTTGTCACCTATGTGTCCATTAAAGTCGCCCATCTAGTTCAGTGATATTGGACCTTAGTGTTGAGTATATCGAGTCATTCCACTCGGGTTTACTTCCATCCACCGCACAGTACACAACCCCAAGGGCAATACTTTTGTTTCTTAGACTGATCTTTACCCATCCAATTTCTTTTGACACATCAGCCGAGGTGATGATATCTTCCAGATCTGTAATCAGCGACGGTTTTAAATCCTCTTTAATGTACATGCCTATAGCAATAACACAAGAATCGGATAACCTTTTTGTGAATCTCTAACAGAGGGCTTCCCAGAAAATGACGTAAGATTCTTGTACTATCAGTGTAGAAGCAAAAGCAGCTGGATTCCTAATTTATTGTAGTTATGTTACAACCTATTTTGACCCTTTGAGTAATAATGTACATGTATTCTGTAACCTTTTTTTACATGTTTTTGAAAAGCTGTCTGTGAAAACTTTCCCGAAAATGATGTCAGGGTCTTGTGTTATTGGTGTAGTTGAAGATGCATACTAGTAGTTCATAGTGGTTACTCTACAACGTATTTCGACTCGTGTTGTAAGTCAAGTGATTTCTAAATTCCACTCGGAGGTCCGCTAGCTGGAAGTTTGCTTATGCAAAACAACGCACATGGGCATCATCCACTGACCATATCTGACAGCCAGTAAAAACTTGTGACTCACAAAGCAAATCTGCAGTTCAAGGAGCACTGATAAGTTAGTAATCTGGTGGTCCGTAAACTGCAGATTAGCTTGTTGAGTCCCAAACATTCTACAAGACTGGCAAGAAATATATGGAAATTTATGTATATCCATCTAAAGTAAGTACAGAATCACCCTGTGTATTCTGTAATATAATATCCATGTACACATTTTGGTAATGGTTCCGGGGCCGGGGAGGGGGTGGGGGCCCGGAGTAGTAACCCCCAGAGCCTGGAACTGGGGGGGGGGGGCGGTTGGACCAGCAATCGAGGTGTCTTGGTTTCGCCAGCACACCCCACCACCTAGTCCAAACATGACCCGAAAGACTGTATTTTAATTGTTTTTGTTTGGTACGTTCTTTCAAAGGGCGTTCCAAAACAAAAAAAATAAAATAATGGCTTTCAGGCCATGTTTGACCTAGTTCCCCTCCCCCAAGGTTCTGACTCCTGTGGCAACAGTTGAGAAGGGGGCCGTATCGTAAATGAGGCTATGCACTTGACCAACGGCTGTAATTCTGGACTGCATGTTTCTTGTACTAATAACTTTATTAAATCAACTTGACGTAACCAAGTTATCACTTCAAGAATTATGCAATCAATAGCTATAGCTCTAGGTCACTGGATACTCATTGATGAACTTGGAAATGTGAAACATGCTGCTAAAAAACGTCTTTTTGGCGGCCACAATTATGTGATTTTTTAGCCCAAAAGCCGCCAGAAGACTCCATTTAACAACTGATTTAAAAGTTTTGTTGGGAAAACCTCATCCCTCCCCCTTCAACCACTTTGTGGTGGATCACGCCTCCCACACTCGCTACAAATGCCTTCACCATCTGTACAATATCTCGAAATCTTTGAAAGGGGAGCGTCACAGAATTAACCCCTCGGTCCGAATTTCCTTTCCCCGGCCCTGCGTGGATCATCCAAATTTGAAGTGTTTTTGTAATAAGACAGCTTCCACTGTGTAACATGTAAGTTTGAGTTGAAGGAGAAAATAGTCAAACGAAGAATTTATATATTTTTATTTAAGATTCTTGTGTGATTAGTATTGGAAACATTACATCTATAGATTATACCGGCAGTGGTTATTCTTCACCTCATTTTGACTTGTACTGTATATGGACAAAATATTATTAGTAGACACGCAACACTGCTATAGCAGACGATTTTCACCTTTTAGTGACCACGCTCCCTCCCCAGCCTCTTCCAGTTGCAACATCTGTGTGTTATGCTTCAAAATATTTGTATTGATTGGTTGTTTGGATACTCAGGGTTTGAATTTTCGTTCACGTACACATCTTTGTGTCGTTTAAGTGATCTACCTGCCAACACAAAAAAAACATGATGTCGAGTCTGCCATCACTTATGGGGAAGGGGTTCATTGCGGTATTTATTTGACGAAAAAGTTATACTATTTTGCTCTGTCCGCGAAATGAAGTGTTCAATTTTGTCTGTGTTTATTAGTATTAAATCGAAAATGCACATTTTCTCGTCTCAAGCGAAACATTTTGTTTGTTTCTATCGCATGTATGACAGTCTTGACAGATAATCTGACCGAAGTATTTACTCGAAGCGACCTCTGACCTTGCATATTATTAACGTCAAAGATGGCGAATCGTCAATAGGCTTATTGGTATCTCGAGGGTCCTCCTAACTGACACGGAATGGCGCGGAATGACATAAAAATGATGCGGAATGACATTTATTTTACGAATACTCGATCATAGAATGTATTGTGTCTATTAACGAACAAAAGATATAGAGCGGAAATCGTAGGAATGGAACCGTCTTCACTAAAACTTGTATGAACTATCCGGAATGACAGACTCCGACAATGTTATTTCGCACACTTGTAAGAAAGTAATACTTTTTTTTATAAAGGTCCGAAAAAACAGTAGCAGATAAAGAGTGGAAATCGGAGGAATGGGTTTATTTTGACTTCAAAATAATGAATGGTCATTGGGTAGGGAGATATTCTTTCCGGGTCGCCAATGACAATTTTCATGCGAACTCTACTCACCACCCCCTATTGGAGTAACCACAGTGAACCAGGGTTGGGGCGAATACATTGTAAATATATTGAATACGAATACTTTGAAATTTTATGAATACGAATACACAAATTTCAAATGTATTTGAATACGAATACGAATACTTTACAATGTATTCATGAATACAAATATGAATACTTGAATACTTTTCAAAATTATTTCTTGTAAATGAATGATAATTTGATCATTCTTATTGGGATTAAGGGTATAAGGGATTATAGGTGAAGAATTAGTTTTTCAGAGGGTAGATCTCTTAATCCTTTAGCATCCAATCAACAGACATAAGTTGGTATTAATGACAAACAAAAGAAAAAAAGAGTGTAAAATCCACTTACACAAAGCCCCCCACCCACCCTCCTCTCCCCTACACCAAAATTTTTCCAACACTTCTATGTAAAAATTACAGATCAAAAATACCAATTCTTACCATGTTTTCTATATGACATTTTAACTTTTTGTCTGAAAAACATAGTTTATGACCCCTCATTGGAATGAGCTCGTTTTAAATATATATCGCCATATACATACTATCAACGCCAATTTTTTTCTATTTTTTAAGGATTTTTTTTCTTCTAAACTGCATCTTATGACCCCAAAGTAGGGTCATAAGATGCAGTTTGGAAGGAAAAAATGGAAAAATAAAATCATGAAATAGGGAACTGTGAGAAATTAACACAACTTTTTGGTATTTTTTTAAGTTTAAGTTTTTTTCTTCTAAACTGCATTTTATGGCCCCCAATAATGTCTATTAATTGTGGCCAATTATGGCCTCTTTGCTTCATGTCTTTTATTAATATTTAAACATACATTCCTGGTGAGAAAAAAAATGGCCAGACCCAGTGCTATTCACAAAAATCAATTAAGCATTTACTGCACTATTGGGAAAATGTTGTTATTCAAGCACAATAATTTTACAGATCTATCAGTCTGCACCTTATTTCTACTATTACTGTAGAAAAATGTTAGATTAGTATTAATTGGATAATGGAGTTGTTTTGGGATTAAAACTGAATACTTTGGCCAGATTGATATCCTTTGTCCTAAGAATAATCTGTACAATTACAATGTTAATTTACATTGAAACATTAGGGAGTTTGCGATTTCAAACGTGTACGGGTACGGGTACGTGTAGCTACACGTACCCGTACACGTTGGGGTTTGAGAAAAATTGAGTTGCGAAACGACTTTTTAATTAACGTGTACGTGTACGGGTAACGGGTCAGTAACTCTGTGAGTTCAGGGTCATTATGTTGTTGACCAACAATGGCTTCCTCAGATCTGCTGATGTTCGGTGAAGACGACGTAGAATTAGTGTCGTTATCCACAACTGATGAACGTTCAGCTTCTAACATTAGGTTTCATTATCCAAGCTTTGAACTGTCACGATTTACAAATGATGAATGCCGTCAAATGTTTAGGTTTGACAAGGACAGTTTAGCCAAGTTAACAACCACATTCCAATTACACCAATCAATCGTTTGTGAGAATGGCACCGTTGTATCTGACACAGAAGGGTTGTGCATCATGCTGCGCAGACTTGTATATCCAATTATTTCATAACACCATGTGGCAACCCATGTAAAACCCGGGGGGGGGGGGGGGGGGGTTGCCGGTTGGATGCTACCCGCTCCAAATATGCTCCATACCAAATATCAATGACCTGATACGTACAGATTTAGCAAAAGTTGCGTTTGATTTTTTTTTATTTTGTATTTTGAGGCCCATGCATGGGCCACATTTTTCCCGCTAAATGTGCCCCAAAGGGATCAATTTAAATAGACCTGAAAATCCTACTTACAGTGATGCCATATATCAAATATGAATCATTTGAGGCAGTGGTTTAGAAAAAAACAGATTTTTAAATGTTTTTTTCTATTATCCACAGTGTTAAAAAAATGCGGACTTAGCATTTTTTTCGAAGTCCAGAAGCTGTATTCTACGACAAAACTAATGACATTTTTTTACTATTCCTTTCTGTTGGTTGGTTCCAAAGAAGCTTCACACCAAATGAGAAATCTCAGTGCATTGTGGTTTTGGAGATATGGACGTTTAACAAAAAATATTTCTATTTTTAGCTGCCGCGGTTCCCACGGGGCTACTGGAAATTGTTGAGGGCATAAATACTTATGACCCATTAATATACTTCATAATAAATTTGGTTCAAATCGGCCAGAGAATATAAATTTTTGGCGGGGCAAAAATTCTTGCCCCTCCCATAACGACGGTGAATATTGCCCCTCGAACTTCTCTTAAACAAATTGGGTTCTACACCCCAAAGGGAAGCAGCATAACGGTCTCTGCTACCGCTGGTTCAAGAGAAGATGTTTTACCAATTGGCGCATTTTGGCCCACACCAGCCCCCCCCCCCCCCCCTCAATAGGAGCAAAAATATTATTTTATAAAATGCCCCTATATAACCGCTACTCAAGTGATATTTCATTAAAGTGCTCCCAAACATCACCTTCACGACGGACGACGGACGCGCGACGGGCAAAAAGTGAATAGAATAGCTCACCCTGATTTTCAGTCAAGTGAGCTTACACGCCACTTGCCAACAGCCACAGAGCATGACTAAACGCAAGCCAATGATTGAAACTTGTCTGCCTAGGACAAGTGTTTGACTCCCTAAATAAGGAAATAAATATGTCCACAACCAGCCCACAACAAGGGCATGTGGTGTATGTGAGGGGTCATAAGGTGGGCGTGAGAATGTTTTCTGGTTGCTGTATTTAGTCATCGGTTCTCCCAAAGGGAGACTGAATTGCCAACCTTTCATTCTCTATTATTTATTTATTTATTTATTTAATTTATTTATTTATTGATTGGTATTTAAGGTCACATACTTATGCACAATGGCTAATCGTGACCGTGACAGTTTTACGGGTGGAGGAAGCCGGAGTACCCGGAGAGAACCACCGAGCAACGACGAGCAGCTGGCAGCTCTCCATCATCGTAACTCTGAACTCTGCACCGCAGCACAGGCAGGGTTAGATTGGTTGAAGACATGCGCACCATCGACGTGCAGTACGCCTCAGTACACAGCGTCATCGTGCCCCCGTGTAGGCAATCGGGGTGAAGTGTCTTGTCCAAGGACACAACGCGGTTGCCGCAGGTGGGATTCGAACCGAGGACCTCTCGGCTTGCAGCCTGCACCTCTACCAACTGAGCCACCGCGCCCTCTTTCATTCTGTAAGCTAATGGAAGATTCCAGCTTTTACAAACCGTCATATTGGTCTGTTTTGGTTGCGTTCTTTCCATTTTGTAACCTCTATGGAAATCATGTTGGCGCTACTCCCAAAGCAGCGTTCTGTTTGTGTTTTTCTTCTCTCTTTAACGAAGATTGTTTTGCGGCATTGATTAGATGCCATGACTTCATCCCAATAAACGCATCACACCTGTGTGTGCCTCGGCACCTAGCAAATGAACCACTGGTCGATTGGAATCCTCATGGTAGCTTGGTGAGCCAGACTGCATAAATCTCACATCCTAGAATAACGTGTCTGGTGGGGGCTGGACCTCCGGTAAACGCATTCAATGCAATGTGCAATCTCTTTTCACGAGCTGGATCTTGGTTGCTATCCGGCCTCCTTGGTTCTGTCTGACACTATAAATCCAATGATAGCCATTCGGTTCGCAATGGTTTTAAAATCCCACGTCGTACCTGCGCCCCTTTGGCACATGAAAACTATTTTTTTTTTTTTTTGTTTTGTTTTTGTTTTGCTTTCCTTATGCTTATGCCTTGCTCTCTACCTTTCAACAGGTCCCTGCTACAAACACCTTCCATCGGAAAGCCATTACTCAGTGACGTAGCCGGGCCTGGGAGAGCTCCCCCACTCCCCCCCCACACACACCCACGTCATGACCCGTTCCCATTTAAAATGAAGAGCGCATTTAAAAACACAAAAACAAACAGGGTATAAATAATTTTGAAACAAACAGGGTACATAAAATAGTTTTCAAAAATAATTCAGTAGTTCGATTGTTATCAATGGGGGACTTGAATCTCCCTGGGGAGAACCTCCTGATTATCCACATTGGGAGGGGCACCCTTCCCATACTCCTCATCTCAGTTTTGTGCACTTTGGGATCTGCCTCCGGCTCAGTAATCAACTTACGTGCCCCCCCCCCCCCATATTGTTCCTAGTTCACAACCATCGTAGTAAGCCATCTGATTCAATCGAACTTCCCCACTACAAAATCAATTCGCCACCCCCCCCCCCCCCCTCCTCACCCCACCCAGCCCCACACACACACACACACACACCCTCACACCACACACTCACCCCGCACACGAAAATAAATAAATTAAGAATAAAATAATCAAATATATGATAGTGACCGTTCATAGGCGTAGTGGCAACGTAACAGAAACATCCTCGTGTGATAATTCATCGTTGAAAGAAAGGGAAAATATATTCTCCAAGACTGTTCGAGAAAACAGCTGCGTTTTAGATCTTAAATATTCAACCCACAACAAACACAACAACAATTTCCCCTTGATATCCGCGAAGAAGTCTTCCCGAACACAAGGATTACAACGAGAATAACCTGTTATATTATATATGAAGAGAGAAAATGAAACCATTATTATTTAAACAAATCCATATCTACCCGTTCGTCGAAACTTGTAAACCTACTTCTACACGTTGGATATAAACGTGTACGTGTGGAAGTAAGCGAACTTTATGATGTTGTCGACAAAACTTTCGTATACCCGTACACGTACACGTAATGACTTTTCCTGACCAAAACGAATTATTTCGTGATTAATGCCAGTGTTGACATGTCCTTGTCACAACAAAATTAAACTAATTTGTTTCACAAACACGCTCATTATTTCGATTGTTGCAATTAGAAAGCTTCTAGGAACCACGGGATTGTAGCTGGCACGAATTTGTGCATTCAACTGAAACACATTTTGTCTTTTTAAATCACTGGAATTTTCAAATTTCAACCCGGCAGTTTTACGTGTAGCAAACGCGTAAGCGTGTGCAAGAAGTGTGACGTACTTCACAAATTATCTGCTACACGTACCCGTACCCGTACACGTTTGAAATCGCAAACTCCCTAATATTTGAACAATGAAGAGTTTGCTATCAAAAGACAGATAAATAATTGAACTTACCTTCATGTGTAGTATGAAGTTTGATGTACTATTTGATGGACCTGATATGAATGTTGGACGATCCCGAAAGAAATGATTTCGCGCGCCGAAGGCGCGCAGGGACGGTATGAGGGACAAGCCCCTTTCGACCCTCGCTAGCTGTATATGATGGCTGTCAGAATGTTGGACAGTGCTTACATTGAACTTTTATAGTACCAGAAGGATTATCTGGCATTTTGTAATGAATAAAAACTAGCGATTTGTTCCTTGATGACATCTTGGACAAAAACAAGAAAAGTATTCAAATCGTATTCAAAAAGTATTCATGAATACACCTCAAATTTGACTGTATTCGAATACGAATACGAATACTTTAAAATTGCATGAATACTGAATACATTCGAATACTTGAAAAAATGTATTGAATACGACTGAATACCGAATACGAATACCTCAACCCTGCAGTGAACAATTTCATTCCGTGGTCAATTTACTTTATGCTGGTCGGGTCATGGTGTTTGGTTTTCATAAAAAAATAAAGGCCCTTAAAAACCCTCCCACCCACCCTATTTATATTTTTCTTTTGAAGATATCTTATTTGCAGACTGTTATCGAGAACGATGAATTTATAAATGAAAATCTATAAATGTATACTCAAAATATATTTATCTCCACGTATAAGATGGACGTTGTCAAAAATGTAAGTTTAATATTTATTCATTTTTGGTTGTATATTTATGTGAATTGAAATTAAATGATATTGCTCATCAACAGTTGAACTATTGTCATCCTTTCCTTTTGGTTGGTTGGACATAGTTCAACTTTTGATTGGATAATTGATGGTCTTATTTCATTCCTGTTAATTCATCATTTTATTTATTTACTTATTTCAGTATAATTTGTATCTATTGGCCACATTAAAAAGCATTAACTGCTAATTTTGAATTTTTATAATTTCCTCCCAAAGATGATCATTGAATTCTCATCACTAAAACTTGCTGGGCGAAACGTCCGGAATGACAGATTCCGACATTGTTATTTCGAGCCCTTGTAAGTAAAGTGATACATTATAGTACATAGTTAGTACAGCATGATGTGTCACAATAATTTTTTATAAGGGTCCGAAACAACAGTGGCAGATCAAGTGTGGAAATGGGCGTTTTCGCAGATCGGCAACGTTTCCTCTAGTCTTTTTTCCGCCATTCAAGTGTTTAAATACAAAAAGATCTCCATAAAGATCTTAAAATAAATCAAAGAATGGGTTGAAAACAATCAGTGGTGAAATCCAACTCCACGAATCATAATCAGTGAATACGGATTCGTGCAATATAAAAACATTTACTTTCCCTTTTCGGACCAACAACCCACGATTAACTCATTGTGTATATTTCACAAACATAGAGGATATTCACGAAAATTTGATGAATACCGAAAATATCTCGTTCGTGGCTACAAGAAATATGAGGATCTTCACTCGCGACTGCGTCGCTCGTGAAGATCCTCATATTTCTTTGTAGCCACTCACGAGATATTTTCGGTATTCATCAAATTTTCGTGAATTTTCTTTTTATTTAATGCTCTACGACTACAAACTCTCCAATTTGTGGCCTTTATTTGCCATTAAGGCGCAAAATTTATGTGCCGAACCGGCGTCCATACAAAAATTACAACAACCAAACTCCAACCATTGGAATGTGTGAATATCCGCACAAAAAGTAGTCCCGTCTTATTTCTCCCCTAACTTTACGATTTACCAAGGCTGGCGAATTGAAATAATCGCAATGTGTTTCGAAGAAATAGAACAATAACAAAAAACACCACTTTCTTATTTTCAATAACAAGACACGTCATTTTATTTTTTTTGAACTCAATGCACTGAAGACGTGTGAAGTTGAACTGAAGAAATTTGAAAGTGATTTCGGCTTTTCGCTGGAAGGTGAATGAGAAAGTCAAACTTTGAAACCGCTGATTTAATGAATTGATTTAGTCACTGTCACTATCAATTATTCGAATTCGTTTGTATTTGGGACTCTGGAATTCATTACTGATGTGCTGACTCGTTTAAAGTACATGTGATTCGTCATCCGAACCTACGATGAAATATCGATTTCTAAATATCATTTTGATATTTCGTTTTGCCGACCGACAGGGGAATATGACTTAATTTTTCAGCGTGAATTGATGCCTGAGCATTAAATAAAATGTGATTCGCAATCAGCCACCTCAATGCAATTACGGCCAATCAAGTTCTGACTGCGTTAATCAAACACTCTCACTGAGTATCTAAACTCGCCTACTTGTCTGTTTGGGACAAAAAATAGAAAAAATGGCCACTTGTGATTAAGATCTCGGCTCTGATATGTATTAAAACCAATTTTCTACAGTCATTTTTTTATTTTTGAATGTCATTCCGATGTCATATCGTGTCATTCCGTGTAATTCCGATGTTTAGGAGAACCGGTATCATCGAACTAAATATTTTCCCATAGGCGAAAAAATTATGATCGCATCACTTTAATTTTGGCATTCAAATATCTCTGTCAAGTATAGCCCTTCAGACAACTTTTTCTCACCCGAGAACAGGGAGCCATGCAACAAATAAGAGAGAAAAACTGACACGAATGGAAGTACCGTCCACGTGCACATATTTTCCAGGGAATTCCCAACAAAAACACACAAAAAGTAAATTGTATTTTTCAAGTCCAAGAGTCATCAAATCCCCCCCCCCCCTTTTTGTCAGGAATATTCAACAATAATGCAAGATGCCAATAGAATGTTTCAAACGTTTATTGAAACAATATATTTCCCCAAGGCTGTTTATTTTTAGAGATTGCATCATTTCCGAGTGCAACATATCATGGCGGGTAACTTTAATTCAATTATTTAGTTCCCTGATACCAATTAGAACGTCCCCAATAATGGAGCTTTTTACCTAAAAACAAATATTTGCCGGGACTTTTTCATTTGAAATATTTTTATCATTACTGAACATCCATAATAGTAAGAAATCAAGTGAGAAATGTATATAATCACCTTGGGGGGGGGGGGGGGGTGCAGATTCGGTATTTCAAGTCAGATTCTGTATTTAGTGGGACCACAATTACGCCCAATCAAGTTCTGACTGCGTTTTTCAAACACTCTCACTTATATCTAGACTCGCCCACTTTTCAGTCTGTTTGGAACAAAAAATATTAAAAAATGGTCACTTATGATTAAGATCTCAGCCCTGGTATGTATTAAGGGCCTATATAAGTAATGAAATTTTGTTTATTTTTAAAATTCTCACCTCCGATATTCCTTCAATTCAAATTAAATATACACAAAATGTACATCAAAATGAAGGTTGGGATGTATAGAACAAGAAACACATGTGTAATCAACTCATAGAATCGACTGTAGGCACCACTGGTTCCTGGAAGTCTGCTGCCGTATTCGCATCAGAACTGATAATTTAATAATATTTCACGAAAACAACTTGTGGCCAAATGTGCTTTACATATCCAAGAACAAAGCTAGGGGATAAAAATTCTTCAAAACACGGCGACAGAGCTGCATTGGGGAAAATTCCAACGCCTTTGCTTTTGTTTACGTGTGGGTATACTTTCGATTTCCGGCGACGTC
Source organism: Pictodentalium vernedei (assembly GCA_031216915.1). NCBI lineage: Eukaryota > Metazoa > Mollusca > Scaphopoda > Dentaliida > Dentaliidae > Pictodentalium > Pictodentalium vernedei. Next base: position 259,331,707 of record CM062297.1, read on the forward strand.
ATCGGACAGAAAAAGCGTGTAAAAACAACGCCGTCTAAAATCAAATAATGAAAAAGATCGCCTTCATACAGTATACTGTTATTAGATAGAGATTGCACAGTTGCCATATTCAATGCAAGATATCATGATACCTGTTGAAATTTCTTAGAATTACGATTTTGTTTTTTGATGGAAATTCGTGGTAACGAGTGATTTACGCATGTCTGTCGAACATGGAAACCATTTTCAATAAAAAATGCAGACAGTGTTGTCCTTTTCCAAAATGCAGACCTATCGCTGTATTCGAAAGTGTTTTGAATGCCTAGCTTTGTTCTTGGATATATGAAGCACATTTGGCCACAAGTTGTTCTGATGAAATATTATTTTATTATCAGTTCTGGTGCGAATACGGTAGCAGACTTCCAGGAACCAGTGGTGCCTACAGTCGACTCTACGAGTTGATTACACATGTGTTTCGTGTTCTATACATCCCAACCTTCATTTTGATGTATAATTTGTGTATATTTAATCTGAGTTTAAGGAATATGAGAGGTGAGAATTTCAAACTAAACAAAATTTCATTACTTATATAGGCCCTTAAAACATATTTTTTACAGTAAAATTTTATTTTTAATATCATTCCGGTGTCATTCCGTATCATGCCGGGGTTTAGGAGGGGTACGGGAAGAATCAGCCGAGAAGATTCAGCTCCAAAAAAGGCCGAATCTTCTCACTTCAGCATATTTAGAGGGCCTAATCTTCTCTCCTTAGATAATTTTTCCGTGAAAATTTGCTGTTTTTATTCTTTTTATTGCATTATTTGCTGCGGTGCGTCGATTTACCACATTACGGCTTTTTATTCACCAGAAAAAATATCGTATCTGCCCTGAACTGTTGCATCGCCAATGAAAATGACGACTGTGTCGCGACCCGTTAGAAGTTATCTTTCCGCTTTCTTCCTGGCATCATTACGGCTTTTTATTCACCAAAAAAATATTGTATCTGCCCTGAACTGTGACATCGCCAATGAAAATATTTAGTGTGTCTTGCTAGGTCAATCATTTATACCCCCCCCCCCCCCGGCTTCTTATTCACCAGAAAAATATTGTATTTGCCCTGAACATTTGTGGTGTGCATTAATCGGGGATAGGTAAATTCAATCGGATGACGACTGTGACGCAATCCGATTGAAGTTATCTGTCCGCTTTCTTTCTGGTATCATTACGGCTTTTTATTCACCAGGAAAAATATTGTATCTGCCCTGAACTGTTACATCGCCAATGAAAATACTTAGTGTGTCTTGCTAGGTCAACCATTTATACCCCCCCCCCCCCCCCGGCTTCTTATTCACCAGATAAAATATTCTATTTGCCCTGAACATTTGTGGTGTGCATTAATCGCGAATAGGTAAATTCAACCGGATGACGACTGTGTCGCAATCCGTTCGAAGTTATCTTTCCGCCTTCTTTCTGGCATCATTACGGCTTTTTATTGGCCAGAAAAATATTGTATCTGCCCTGAACAGTTACATCGCCAACGAAAATATTTAGTGTGTCTTGCTAGGTCAATCATTTATCCCCCCCCCCCCCCCCCCCCCCCCCCCCGTCTTCTTATTCACCAGAAAAAAATATTGTATTTGCACCGAACATTTGTGGTGTGCTTCAATCGCGAATAGGTAAATTCAACCGGATGACGACTGTGTCGCAATGCGATTGAAGTTATCATTCCGCTTTCTTTCTGGTATCATTACGGCGTCTTATTCACCAGAAAAAAACTATTGTATCTGCCCTTAACTGTGACATCGCCAATGAAAATACTTAGTGTGTATTGCTAGGTCGATAATTTATACCCCCCCCCCCCCCCCAATAATGCATTGGTGTGTCTTGCTAGGTCAATAATTATACCCCCCCCCCCCCCCCCCTCAGTAATGCACTGGTGTGCTTTCAACCTTTCAACTATCGCGAAAGAAATTATTTAGCGTGTCTTGCTAAGACAATGATTTATATCCGCACCACACCATATATGCATTGGAGTGCTCCCAACCGCGGTCAGGTAAATGCGATTGAATTTATGTTTCAGCTTTCTACATTATATTTACATTATGGCGTATTTTCCATCGGCTATACTTATTGCACTTGCATCCGAACTGATACACCCCTAATGCACACTAGTCGTGTGTTTTACGAATGCATTTATCATTATTTAGGCCTGTCCATCTTATTATGCAATGAATTGCGTGACTGGAATCGCGGATGGGTAAATTCAACCGGATGACGACTTTGTCGCAATCCGATTGAAGTTATCCATCGGCTTTCTTTCTGGTATCATTACAGCTTCTTCTTCTTTTACACCAGATTAAATATTGTATCTGCCCAGTACTGTGGCATCGCCACCGAACATATTTAGCGTGTCTTGCTCTTTGAACACAGGGCAGCCTGTACACCGTGTAAGTTAATGTGTTGGTTCAATATTATGATTACCTCCGCTCTAACCCCACCCATCAGCATGCAGTGTTATAGTTCATAAACTTCTCTGCAGTCCCCATGCAATGGCCCGATTTCAATCGCCGACAGATGGGTTTGATCGGGTGGCGATTGTGTTGCGGTCCGAACAAAGTTGTCTCTCCGCTTTTCACCTTGTGTCACTTCAACATTTTACTCTACGGTACAGAAGTCATTGTATTTACATGTAAACCGTGACAACCCTCATCGCAACAGTGTCGCAACCCGTTTGAACTTTTATTTCTTGTTGTTCTTAAATTCGGTATTGTGTTTCCGTCATGGCTTCAGTGTTATAGTAAGTTATGACAGCCTGGTTGCGACATAATATCGGAATTATCTCTTTTTGAACATAGGACAGTCTATACACTGTGCATGTTAATGTGTTGTTTCAATATTATGATTACCCCCCGCTCAGACCCCACCATCCACATGCAGTGTCATAGCTGCAAAGCCGGATGGAAATCAGTAGACAGAACCAGCAGAACCAGCAAGACAGAACCAGTAATTGGCCTTGCTGGTTCTGTCTACTAACCTCCATCCACCAATATCAAGTGCTATAGTTGCAAAATGGAAAACCTCCGTTTTTCTCCCGAAAATACTGTTGCAGGTTTTGACTTCTGACTGTATTAGGGAAATATTGAAAACAGAAAGTGTTCTTCGAACCACATCAAGAGAATTGCAGGTTTGCGTCAGACTCATCAACTATAGGTGGGACGCCCTTGTTTTCTTCTTGTAAATGCTTTTATTGTTCTCATCCCTATTCACTTTGAGACATCTGTTGCAAGATGAACCTTTTAACATGGGTTGGTCCCCCTTCTCCATGCCATTATCCATACCATTCTGTTACATAGGCGTAGAACTTCCTTCCAGCCAACTTTCGACACCTTTCGTGGCAGGAAGGATTTGTTTCTCCTTTTCACTTGTGACACGTTTCTGTGCTAATGGTATTTAATCCCTGATGAATCCCGCGCAACACATACTTACCATAAACAGTTCACTTCTTGTATTACATCAGTCACCAGTGGTCCAATGAGTATTTTTTTGCAGTGAGGACACCGGGTCAGGTGTACCATCCTTCACTGATTGTCAAATTGCTCTTAAACTGATACAACGAACATCATCCACGTCTCAAGGGTAAGCTTTGGCTTTGTATAAGCAGAACTACAACCCATACCTATACATAGCACAGTTATTTTGTATATACTTACTTATCCTCGTCTCCTTTTTGTTTATTGACTCTTGTATCTTCTACCATCAACTCTAATATTTCAACACCTTATATTCTACACTACATCATTCTTTCTCAATACAACTTGAACTCAGTTTGTTCCGGAAACTAAATGCATTTACAATGTGTGCACTGGAACTATACCGCGCCAGGATTGGCAATTTCAAGCTGACTGATTGTCAAATTGCTCTTAAACTGATACAACGAACATCATCCACGTGTCAAGGGTAAGCTTTGGCTTTGTATAAGCAGAACTACAACCCATACCTATACATAGCACAGTTATTTTGTATATACTTACTTATCCTCGTCTCCTTTTTGTTTATTGACTCTTGTATCTTCTACCATCAACTCTAATATTTCAACACCTTATATTCTACACTACATCATTCTTTCTCAATACAACTTGAACTCAGTTTGTTCCGGAAACTAAATGCATTTACAATGTGTGCACTGGAACTATACCGCGCCCGGATTGGCAATTTCAAGCTTACAATCTATTCCAGCAGCTTAAAGCATTGCTTGCTAAAAGATATATCTACTTGTATCCTGTTTTACTTACTCTTGCGTCTCAGTGGTGTTGACCTGCACGATAGCTTTACTGCTATGTCTGCTCTGTTTTTCGTGCAATCCAGAGAAACTGATACCTCCCTCTTAGATAAGTCTGCTGAAACATTACCAAGCCGTTGCAAGTCTCCGAATCACCAGAAGGCTACGTCAATATTGAAAGCAGTAACCACGGCTATCCTGTTCACTTTGTTTTCCCTCTATGTGATCATAAGCCTATTATTGTCCGGAGACATTGAAACCAACCCTGGTCCAACCACTCTTAATTCAGATCACGACCGGAATATTCTAAAAATTGTTCATCTTAACATCCAAAGCCTTAAACCTAAACTTGATATTGTACAATGTGAATTTGCACCATTGACATTTTGGCTCTAACCGAGACATGGCTGCAAAATGGCGATCCAACTTCCGATCTTCAACTCCATGGCTTCCATGAACCATTGAGATACAATCGCTCGTCAAGGGGAGGTGGGGTTGCCATTTATATTAAAGACGGTATCTCATTTCGACACAGACCGGACCTTGATACACCGAATACAGAGTGTCTATGGGTCGAAATATTTACAAGACAGAGCAGGTCCTTACTGTTAGGGGTATTTTACCGTCCACCTAATAGTCCTCCAGACTCATGGGATGCCATATCAGCATCCATCGAAAAAGCCAGAGACACGTTAATTAGTAACCTAATTATCACAGGTGATTTTAACGACAACCAAATGGTATCTTCGAAAAGTAGCTTTTCTGAATTAACCAGTTACTTTCACCTCAAACAGATTGTGAGTGAACCAACTTGTTTCACCGAAACATCAGCTACATTGTTAGACCTCTTTGCTATCAGCGACACAATCAACGTGAAAGCATGCGAGGTCCTTGAACCACTTATTCCAGACATGATTCGCTACCATTGTCCAATCTCAATTGAAGTCGAATTCTTAAAACCTAACCCTTCCTCTTTTAAGAGAAGGATGTGGCTTTATTCTCAGGGCAATTATGAAGAATTGAACCAGGCTCTCTCCAACACCGAATAGAACTCTGTCTTTGATAATCCATGTCTTGATACTATAGTCTCTAATCTCACCGACAAAATACTTGACACTGCATCCAAACATATACCGAACAAAATAGTTACATCGAGAATGGGCCAACCGAAATGGATGCATAATGAAATAAGACTTCTGATAAGACAGAGAAAACGCTTGTATCGCACTGCTAAACGAACTAATCACCTGCACGCCTGGGATAAATATAAACTTAAACGGAATGAAGTTATATCGGCTATTAGAAAGGCCAAAGCCCTGCATCTTTCTAAAGTCCAGTCCACATTGAGAAGCAACGAAACCCCAGCTTCACTGTGGTGGAAGACCCTAAAATCACTAATCAGTAGCAGTAACGCAACAGGATTTCCTACTTTGGTCTATTCAAATAAAATGTACTCATCAAGTGTTGAGAAAGCTGAAGTGTTCAACGAATATTTCAGTTCTATCTCAACAGTTGATGATTCGAATGCTTCCCTTCCAGACCCACCACCACATGCTTCACAACGTATTGATAGTATCACCCTACAGTGCAGCGAGGTATATGCTGCAATGAAGTCGATAAAGGTGTCCAAGGCGTCTGGTCCTGATAAAATAAGCCCGCGTCTCCTTAAGGAATGTAAATCCTCTCTATGCGAACCACTCTCAATCTTATTTAATATACTTCTGAAAAATTCATACTTTCCTGCACTCTGGAAAAAAGCAAATGTCACCCCTATCCTAAAAAAACAACCTTCCAACTCAGTTACTAACTATCGTCCTATATCATTGATCAGCTGTGTTGGCAAAATATTCGAAAAATGTGTTTTCAAACGCTTGTGGCAGTTTTTGATTGAAAATAATATTCTTAGTCAATTTCAGTCAGGTTTTACATCTGGAGATTCAACTGTCCTCCAACTGACTGACATATATGATGAATTTTGTCGCGCACTCGATGAAGGCAAAGAAGTAAGGGTAGTTTTCTGTGATGTTAGTAAGGCCTTCGACAAAGTATGGCATGCTGGTCTTATCTACAAGCTGGAGAGTATTGGTGTCTCAGGGGATCTACTGTTGTTTTTAAAATCGTATCTGGCAGATAGATCGCAGAGAGTTGTGATAGCCTCGGAGACATCTTCGTGGAGACCCATCAATGCCGGTGTTCCCCAGGGGTCGATACTTGGGCCTTTACTGTTCTTGATATACATTAACGATATAACCAGAGACTTACTTAGTTGTATACGCCTGTTTGCAGATGATACTTCCTTATATCTAATCATTGAGAACCCAGAGCAAGCCTCAAACATAATCAACCATGATCTGGCGTCAATTGAGCATTGGGCCAAAACATGGTTGGTTGAGTTCAATCCCAACAAAACAGAGAGTATGCTAATATCACGCAAAAGCAATCCCAACTCTCATCCACCTTTATATCTGGGAAGTTCTCAGATATCGGAAGTTACCGAACATAAACATCTGGGGGTCATACTAAATAGCACATGTACATGGAACGACCACGTTGTCCACATCTGCGCGAAAGCCTGGTCTCGCCTAGACATGCTGAGGAGACACAAATTTTATCTCGATCGAAGTGTCCTAGAAAAAATATACTTTGCCTTTATTAGGCCCCTTCTGGAATATGCGGATACTGTCTGGGACAATTGTTCTGTATCCAATATTGCGGACCTAGAAAAAATCCAAATTGCAGCAGCCCGAATCGTCACGGGAGCAACAGTCAGTGCTAGTAAATCTTTGCTGTATTCGGAAACACGATGGGACACCCCACAAGAAAGACGCCGCAAACATAAATTAATTCAGTTCTTCAAAATGTATCATTGCATGTTACCTCCACATATCTCCAACAAAGTCCCCCCCACTCGTCTCCGAGACGAGCTCGTCACTTAGTCTTCGCTCGAGTCATAACCACCGCGTTCCCTTTTGCCGAACCCACTTGTATCAGTCATCTTTCATCCCAAACGTTACAGATCAGTGGAACAAGCTCCCCTTACCTGTTCGCGAGAACACATCACTGATCAACTTTAAAACTTTTCTGAGCGATGGGAACCAAAGACCCCCAAAGTTCTTCAGTAACGCGAAATCTCGCGCGGCTCAAATATATCATTGCAGGCTGCGACTGCATTGCAGTAGTCTTAACTCTCACCTATATGAAAATCATTTATCACCCAGCCTCTCTTGTCAGTGTGGCGAGAGCGAAACTACTGATCACTTTCTCCTGCATTGTCCAATGTTCTCTAACGCTCGTAACTATACGATTAATTTACTCCCCTTTGAAGTAGACTCATCCTCACTCTTGTTTGGCTCTGAGTTCTTGAATAATGAGGACAATCGCCTTATTTTCGAAGTGGTCCATGATTTCATTCTATCAAGCAAGCGATTTCATTGAGATGCAACTCAATACTACGTCCCACCAGGCCCCATCGGGAGTTCCGTTCTGTCCACCTGGTAACATAGGATCAAATGACCAATATCATGAGTGGAAGGACCCTTCACGCGTTATGGCTCGACACCACTGAGGCTAGTATGCAAAACGCTTATCAAAGGAACTAAAAGTAAGAATCAAGTCGCGTAGTTATTACGGTATGAAGTTTTAAGTCAATATATCCTGTATTCAAGTTGGCGGAAATAATTGTGTTCTGTTCTTTTCTCTGAACTTTCTCTTCTCTTCCTTTTTTCATCGTTTATTCCGGGACTTTCTTGTCTTTTCCCATTCAACTTAAAGTCTAAACAATCCCACGTATCGTTGCCGGACGGCCGAGGCGGCCCTCGTCTCGTATTTAAATATCATTGGCTTCCAGCAACTTTGTCTAGATTAGTGTAGATTGAAGGGGAACATGGGGGCCTCGGCCTTCATGCAACGATACGTGAGCTCTTTTGCCGATTTATACCACCTGAACGAGTAGTTTTTTAATGCGTTAGGGAGACGACTTATATAAGCTTTAAGCTTTCTGTCGAATCCCTTTTCTACACATCAACTATCTTTACTACTTCTATTTATTGGTTTCTTGTATACTACTGTATTTTGTATCTTGATAATTTATTTTTGGAACAAGTATTGTGAACTGTATACATTTAACTTATTCTTCAATAAATACTGTTTAAACTATTTACCACATAGAACTGCATAGAAGCACAAAGAAGCACAAAGAAGCACATAGAGTTAGATCAGACTGTTCCGTGCTAGTACGTCACATCCCCCACAGAGAACACCAGACCTTGAATCTGAGTAAATTGTTTGTCTTAAAAACATAGCTTATGACCTCTCGTTGAGAGGTCATAAGCCAAATTTAAAAGGGCGACTTCAACAAATAAACTATTTTAGAATTTATCTTTCAAGTGTCGTCTTCTATCGACTTTGGGTAAAGGGTTAATTTGTTTTTGTTTTTTTATTTTTTTTTTTGGGGGGGGGGGGATTCGATTGTCTGTATGAATCATAAAAACTAATGCACCGGTCGATAGCCGAAAATGAGCTTTAAAGTTAGTCCGTCGATCCGAAGTTTCTCCGAGTCCAATTTTTCGATTAATCCACCACTGGATCGGACAAAAAAACCCTACTTCTCTCTGTCCTTTTGCAGCAGTCTTTAGTAATTTGTCTACAAATCTTATCTATGTTCTATGTGCTTCTTTGTGCTTCTATGTGCTTCTATGTGCTTCTTTGTGCTTCAATGTGCTTCTATGTGCTTCTTTGTGCTTCTATGTAGTAAATCGACGCACCCATTTGCTGAGCCAATTACATATGATTTTTATGTTCAAACGTTTTGTATTTTTACAAATGTTTTTGAACCCAGTTTTCTGTTCTAAAAATTTAGTTAGCATGGGTTCAGTAGATTAAGTTACAATTTTTTTTTAACGGGAACCATACAAATATAGATGTCACTGGAAACAATAAATTTAATTGGTTTCAATGGCATCCATATTTGTGGTATTACTAAGAAAGTTTAGGTTCAGTTCAGCAGATTAATCTTTCGACGCAAGCAGAGAATATATACTTAACGTTATTTTATGGTTAATTCCTTTGGGGGGTTTTTTATCAAAGAAAAAATTTGGTAAGGCGTTAATGTGCGAAGGAAGTAATTTGTTTTGTTGTTAAAGATTTGGTATAATTACTCGTGTGCTTATTTATTATGTAACTATTGTTTTGATAGAATAATAACAGTGTTATTAATGTAACCATCTCCTTCTAATTTGTATATCCCACCATACTGTTTCCCGGGAAACAAACTGTCCTTCAAGACGATAACAATTTTATGTATTTGCCAAGAATAAATAGCAATATACACGTAACAGAGTTTTAAATTTTATACTTATCCTTTATTGATACCCGGCAACATGTCCGCTTTCAATGAACGATAAATGCAAAATAATTTGGTTATTTTATATGTTGAATGTGGACAGCATTCAATATGTTGAATGTGGACAGTATGCGGAAGAAGAATTATACTACAATTTATTTCAAACAGAACTGTATTCCCCTATTAAGCGAAAACTATAAACTGCTGCCAGATAACTTTAATTAAGACATCATATACCGGGGCCGAATCTTCCCGAAGCCGAAAAAGACAAGGCCGAATCATCCCGAGGCGAATCTTCCCGTTCCCTTTAAGAGGACCTTCTACTTCTACCAATGAATGGCCACCATCAAGGATCCATGAAGATTCGGCCTCGGGAAGATTCGGCCCCGGGTAAATAGGTGGGAAGATTCGGCCCCTCCGGAGGCCGAATCTTCCCGACTTTTGAGGCCGAATCTTCCCGATTTTTTTTTCATTTTTTTAAATTTTACAATTTTTTTCATTTTTAAAATTATACATTTTTTTCATTTTGTATTTACTTTAAAAAAACGACTCACCTTGAAAGAAATAAAAACATCCCAAAATAAATTTCCGTGAGTCCAAGAAAGTAAATTTCGACAGATTAGAAAACTCAAGACACGATGTGTACTAGAAGAGAGACACTGACTAAATGCTTCCAGTTGCACCGATGATTGAAAAAAATTTTGAAACAACACGCATTTGGGTCTCCCTATTTAGCGACAAGAAGCGTCAAGAAGCGTCAAGAAGCGACAAAAAGCGTCAAGAAGCGACAAGAAGCGTCAAGAAGTGCCAAAATTCCTATATAGCGTCAAGAAATTAAAAATAATAATTTATAAAGTACTTTTTATCCCTTTCCTAATTGTTTTTAATTTGTTTTTAATTTTTACAAATTGTGTATGTTGTCGCCCTTGTTGCTAATGTTATGATTTTTAACTACTCTCTCTCTCTCTCTCTCTCCCTCTCTCTCTCTCTCTCTCTCTCTCTCATATACACTCTCTCTATCTCATTTTTCTTTGGATCCAGCTATAACTTTGTAGTTTGCATATAAATTATTTGATGACCGCGGTTATTGTGATTGGGCTTGGATAAGTGTCTGATCACAGCGGCTGTTAGAATTGTTTAACCTTAATGTTTCACAACACTTCTCTAGTTAACTGTGTGATGACTGTGTCATCAAATGACAGATGATCAATGGAATTACATGGCTCTAATCCAGCATAATAGATCAGAAAAATCACACTCAATTTGTTTATTCAGTTGTAACCCACACTCGAGTATAAATTCATCATCGACTTTGTGTTCTTCGGATCGTGCGGGCATTCTCGTGCATTCACGTCAATGATTCAACACCTACCAGTCAATTAACACCTTTGAAAAACACCTTATACTTTCCAGAAAGTGAGTACTCTCATATCTGGAAAAAGAAAAGAGCTAACTTATCTTGTATCCTTAATTAATCTTAACTTATCTTGTATCCTTAATTAATCTGACCAACTTGAAGCAGTTTCTCATCTTGAGTACCATGTCTACCATGTCTCAAACTTACAAGAATGGCACATCACCTACTGCCATGAAAGAGAAAAGGAGGGTGGAAAAGAAAGAGCAAAGGAAAGAGAGAAGAGAGAGGGAGAAGGCGGCGAGAAGATCAGCTTCTTTCTGTACCAGTAACCAGGTTAGTGATATTTCATTCAATTCTAACCTTATTCCTTATTCTGAGCTCATGAATTTGCTAAGTTCTCTCCAAAACACAGTCAAAAATCTCAATGACAAAATCTCCAGCCTGGAGGCCTCCATCAAGGAGAAAGATGAGCGCATTACTCAATTCAATGCTGGCCAGGAATGTCCCAGCAGGCACAGCAATCCTGCTGTGGTGGCTTCGGGGGTCATTCCACTCACCCCTGGCTCCCCTGCCAAGGAGGTCCAGGTGGTGGCGGATTTCCACCATCAATTCATAAGCTTGCAAAACAGTACTGAGGCTGATATTGCTCCTTCTACCACTCCTCATCCTGAGTCCTGTCTTTCCGCCAAGAAAGTCCAAGAGGAAGTAGTCTACTCCTCCTCTGTCCAGGACAGTGTACTATCGGAAAAAACATCTGGCCTAACCACTGCGACAGAAATTCACTCTGCTCCACCCAAGGCAAATGAATTATGTACAAATACAGTCAAAGCCACTGGTGGCCCAGCAACTCCAGCAACCCCTGAGTCGGAAAAGGGCGGAAGCCCGAGAACCTACGCAGAGGTCGCTCGGGCTACTGGGGCTGCCAGGACAACCAGTTCACCTTCTCTCAATGATCCGAAAGACCCCTTGAATACCAGGGAATTCAACCCTGACAAACCACTATCACAGTTATTTAATCCTGACTTCTCCATAGGGAACAGGGGCAGCAACTGCGTGCCTGTGGTCCCTGCCTCCAAAGTTCAGGGTCCTACATGCAATAGAGCCAATCAGAAAAGAAAGCAGCAAAGAAGAGAAAGCTCAGATCGCGACATCGAACTGCAGGAGAGTACGAACGAGGAGGGCTTCGAGACCATGACTGAGCGCAAAGTCAAAGGGTGTCGAAGTCTCATTCCTCGTCCGTGCCCTCCTGGTTCTAACCTGGTCTCTAGCCTGACTAATCAGAACAATATCCCAGAAAAGGCACCTGGAAAGGCTTGCAATTCCAATAATCCCAGTAATTCGAGCCACTACACATGTCCAGCAGCTAAGGCACTAAGTCAGCCGGTTCCGAGCAAACCGGCCTCTAATACACCAACTACGTCGACAACGCCTACCCCTCTCATGGAACTTAACTTTTCTGAGGCAGTCAAGAAAAACGTAGATCGTCCGCTCAGTAAAAACAGGAGACAGGGGAAAGCGACACCTTGCCCTCCTGTCAAAAAGCCAGTCCCCTTCATAATAGTAGTAACAAGGGTTCACCCGGAAACTCCCAAGGATGCCATATCCAGGGGATTGCCGAACTGCGACTGGGAGAGGTTCACATCTAGGGCCACGGGCAAAAGCACGTGGAGACTTAAAGTGAACTGCCCTAGTAAAGAAACTAAAGAAAAACTAACTAAGAGTGGAGTAACTATTAACGGTAGAAAACATATGGTAGAGGAGTATAGAACTTCCCCTCCACCCATCCAGTGCCACTAGTGCCAAAAATTCGGGCACTTAGCCAATAAATGCAGGGGGAATCTTACCTGCATGAGATGTGGAGGCAATCACCTCACACAGGGATGCAAGGCGGACTCCCCCTCATGCCCAAACTGTAAGGGGAATTACGTTAGTAGCTATCGCGGGTGCCCCCATTTTAAAAAAGTCAAACAAAGTATCGATTTAAAAAATCTAAACCTGAAAAATCCCGACAGCGCCTCCTCCCCCTATACAATCTGCTCACTAGTTGCGGGAGCATTGTTCACAGTATTAGATAAACACGTCAATACAAATCTGTCCGACATCTGTCGTGATGTTAGCCGGTCAGCGTCCCGGCTTTTCAAAACACAAATTTCGGACTCGCTAATCAAAGCCTCAATCAACACCCAATAAGGCAGCCACTTAACTCCTAACAAAACACCGTAATTAACTACACTCCCATCATGAATAAGTTACAAATAGCCGTGTGGAACGCTAGAAGCGTTAATAATAAAAAACTTCAAATCAGCCGATATTTCGAAGACACAGACATTATCTGTATCTGCGAAAGTTGGCTTCGACCCAATAAAAACTTCTCGGTAAGCGGGTTCAGCACTATCAGAAGAGATCGATTAACCACCAATGGTGGCGGCGTCGCTCTTCTACTAAAGCAGAACATCAAAACCAAAACCATAAGAACTAATCACCTCGATGCAGAAGTGATTGCTACTGAAATCACTGTTGATAATAAAAACATCGCGATTGTCTGTTATTATAATGACCCAAGCAAAATTGTTTCGGACACTGTATTTGAATTCTTCACGAGGAAATACAAACACTGCATTTTCCTCGGCGACTTCAATGCCAAACACCTGTACTTTGGCTGCAACAAAACTACCCCAAACGGCAAAGCCCTCCTCGAAATCACAAAAAACATAACCTTCATGTGGTTATGAATGACAGCTCAGCAACTTATATCAGTAATAACCCATTATTCTCATCCGAAATCCTTGATCTAATTATCGCTAGTGACTCCCTGATAAACCATATAGACGACCACTGGGTCGGCGACGATGACCTAGGCAGTGACCACCTCCCGGTCCATGCCTCTCTGCAGCTTGAAAATGGCCCCCTCAGGTACCCCCCCCCCCCCACTCTCCGTAGAAACTTCAGGAAAATTAATTGGAACCTCTACCGCGACATCATTGATGTCAAACTCACTAACTCCCCCCCCCCCCCCCCCCCCCCCCCCCCCCATCCAATGCAGCGGAACTTGAAACCCAATGCGAGAGCATTGAAAAAATCATTAACTCAACCCTAAACGAAATATGCCCTAAAGAAGAAGTACGCCCCTGGAGAAACACTGTCTCGGGCGATACTCTGTTACTTATCAAATCTAAACGGAAAGCTCTCCGCGCCCTCAAAAAAGAAACTGACCCCAGCAAGAAAACCGAACTCACAAAAAACATACAATCGCCTTCATGGCGAAGTCAAAAAAGCCCTCAAGGCTGAAAAACAAGCCAACTGGGAAAAGGCAACAGCCAACCTAAACGGGACCCAAGATGCTAAAAAATTCTGGGACTCTTTCAAAATTCTCACCGGGCAAAAAAACAAAGGCGGCAAAGCCGCAGCAAAACCTCTTAAAAAGGAAGATGGCTCTTTCACTTGCACAGACAAAGAGAAGGCCGACACCTTTGCCGACCTCCTAAGAAAAACGCATCGCCCGTATCAAGGCACGGGCAATGATGACGCCGTCATCAAAGCGATTGATGACTTCATCAACGAGCACCCTGATATCCACCGGGACCCCAACTTCGATAACGAGCCAGAAGAAGGGGACGACGATGACCTTGTCACCCCCATCTCCAATGACGAAATCATTAATGTCATAAAAAAATGCAAAAACTCCTCCTCACCCGGCGAAGACGAAGTAAGCTACAAAATTCTAAAACAAAGCCCAAACTCCCTAATCGAAAGACTAAACAAACTATTCAACTCATGCCTCACCCATGGCTACTTTCCCAAATGCAGGAAAAAAGCCATCGGTGTCATGATACCAAAACCCGACAAGGATCCCTCCGATCCAGCCAGCTACCGCCCAATCAGCCTGCTCAGCTGCATTGGTAAGACTTTCGAAATTCTTACCAATCGGCTCAGGGGGCACCTTGAAGACATCGACTTCTTCAACAAATGGCAAAGAGCCTATAGAAACCGTAAAAAAGGCATCGAACATGTCTACCGACTGGTCACCCAAATGAAAACCGCTATCAACAATCAGCAAATAGGCGCGGCAGTCCTGCTAGACGTCGAAAAAGCATTCGACTCTGTTTGGCATAATGGAATGCGCTACAAATTATCAAAAATGAGACTCCCCGTGAAACTGATTAGATTACTATCCTCTTTCTTAAATGATCGCGAAATTAAAGTCAGAGTGAACAAGGAAATGTCTGACAGTGTCCCCCTCGAAGCAGGCATCCCCAAGGATCCGTCCTAAGCCCCATCCTATACATCTTTTTCGTAAATGACCTTAGCTTCTCCGATGACCGCGTTCAAGTTTCCCAATTCGCGGATGATAAGGGTCTCTGGGACTCTAACAATACGGCCAATCTGCTCCCAAAACCCCTGCAACGCGCTCTCGACGAGCTTGAAGAATGGTGTGCCAAATGGAGAATTAAGCTAAATGCCAAGAAAACCCAACGAATCACCTTCACTCGCAAGAAAACTAAACGGGATTTTGACCTAAAACTTATGGATAACACACTCCCAGAATGCAAAGAAGCGAAATTCCTGGGCATCACTATTGATCAGAAACTGTCCTTCAACAAACATACCGACGACATGGCGAAAAAAGCTACCAAACGAATTAACTTACTGAAAATGCTCAAGGGAACTTCATGGGGGGCCAACCAGTCCACCCTACTCAAACTATACAAATCCTTTGTGCGCCCAGTACTCGAATACGGTGCAATAATACTAACTGACCTCAACCAAACTAATATGGGAAAACTCCAAAGGGTCCAAAATCACGCGCTTAGAGTTGCCCTCCGCGCCCCATGGGACACACCCATCAAAACACTCCACGACAGGGCCGATATCCCCACCATTAAAGACCGCCTAGCCACCCTGGCCGCGAAAAATCATGATCGTTTAACCAACAGCGAACTAATCTCCGAACTGGGAGTAATTTGCGAAAGCCGACAAAAGCCCAAAAACTGTAACCAAAACTAAGACCGCTCGAATAAAAACTAGGAATGACAAGGTTAACTGCGATCCCTGATGCCCCCGAATACCCCTAAACTAAATTAAATAAATAAGTCCGCAAAGGGTACAACAGGATTGGGGTCCCAAAACTCCGGCGATACCCGGCACCTTAAAACTAAACAATAAATAGGGAACGATTGGGGTCCCAAGCACGAGAGGATGTTACTGCCCTTACGAATGTAAAAATTCGTGCATTTCATACTCTCCCCCTTAGCGACAAGCACACACACAGCACAATACCACACGAGAGTATGTTACTGCCCTTACGAATGTAAAAATTCGTGCATTCCATACTCTCCACACACACACAGCAGACACCACAAGCAATAAATAGGGAACGATTGGGGTCCCAAGCACGAGAGGATGTTACTGCCCTTACGAATGTAAAAATTCGTGCATTTCATACTCTCCCCCTTAGCGACAGGCACACACACAGCACAATACCGCACGAGAGTATGTTACTGCCCTTACGAATGTAAAAATTCGTGCATTCCATACTCTCCACACACACACAGCAGACACCACAAGGACACGCAACCAAAGAGGTGCTACCTTTATCTTTACAGTTTACATATTCTAATGAAAACTAATTCTACTTTCTTCTTTTAAGCAGGTACACAGAAGATGTTTTTTGGACCAGCACCCCAATAAACGCTACAGATAACCTAACCGTTATGGAAACAGTCACCCCACGGTTCCAGAACATCCTCCGTTCCATCCCTAAAAGTGGTCAACCACTTTAAGGGAGGCGAGCGTTGGTCCTGCGTCCCGCCTCTGCCCCTTTTTGTAAGCGCATTGCGCATCTTTTTGTCCCAACCCAATAGGAATACAATGCAGGCCTGCCCCCGAACCAGGGAAGTTCGGGTCTTCTTCTTGGTGGTCCCCGAAAGGGGTCGTTGTTGTTTTCCTTCAAAGAGTCCAAGTATAACAGAGACAGCCTGAGGCAGACTATACTTGCCAGTGATGGCCATCACTCACTATCATCCTCGAAGCGGCAGACTATACTTGCCCGAAAATCCAGATCGACTGCACCCTCGGGGAGAGGTAGTACCTTTGTGAGAGGACCCTACCTCCCACACTTGTCCTCACCCGAGGGTCCAACCGACATCAGCCAGCGAAACCGCCTACCAACAACTGGAGACACCTGCTGAGTACCGGATCCTTTTCCTCCTTCGACACGCCTAGACATGTGACAACCATCATATACAGCTACCGAGGGTCGAAAGGGGCTTGTCCCTCATACCGCCCCTGCGCGCCTTCGGCGCGCGAAATCATTTCCTTTCGGCGTCTTGTTCTTCGGATTCTTCCAAAAGTACTCAATCTGTACGGTTGTCGGAATCTCTCTAACAGTGTAATTCACACGCTGTATTATTACTCTGTAGTAAATCTTGATATCTTGATTGAGAATAAAAACCCTTAGGAACAGGGTCATTTTCCCCTTATGCAAGGGAAAATTCTGTTGCTATTTTTATTGAAAGTCGGCGTTCGTTGAAAATGGCTTATCCTTGTGGAAATTGTGAAAAGAATTGCACAAGAATGTGCGTGTTCTGTGAAAAATGTGAAATGTGGTTTCACAACAAATGTCAAAATTTGACAAATGGGATTCCAAATCAACCTCCACAAAAACCACTTATTTTGTGCGACATGAAAATGGTATATTGGCATCCTGTGTAAAAAAAAATGGTATTTTTTGCAAAGAAGTGAAAATTTTTTTTATTCCTTTGGAACCACAGCCTGATGATTCCAATTTGCATATTTTAAAACGTTATTATGCATCTCTCAAAAGAGATAAAACATACAAGAAAAGAATCAGTTGGTTCGAAAAAATGCCAGGCTATTGCACAGAAACAACGACAAAAGCAATTGCTGAATATATAGGCATATATCCTGTTGAAACTGTGTGCAAACATGGCAATGCGAAGGTAACAAGCCATGAATATATAAGAACTTCTCCAGAAACAGATACTACTGTAGATTTCACTTCCAAATCGTCTGATATCGAACGAAAATACGAGGAGCTTGTAGGTCCATATCTCACTGAAAAGGTCATTCCTACAATAAGGGAACATGTGTATAAGGCTCGCAGGGCCAACCTGAGAATTCCTTTGCACTGGAAGAATAACAACTGTGAGTCGATGAATCACATTTTGAAACTTAATCAGGAGTGGAAACCTGAAAAGCTACCAGAGCTGTTGAATAAAATATATAAAGAAATAAAATTACAGGAAAGTTTAATAAATGGTGCTTTATACGGTCATGGGGATTTTGAATTAAACCCGTCCGTTGTCCACTTGCAGTGCTCAAAGGCTCTTTGGCAGGGTAAATCTGAGAAAGAAAAGCAAGCAACTCTGCATAAATTTCTAACTCATGGCGCTAAAAATCCCAAGCAGCCAGAATCTACTACATCAACGGATGGCGCACTCACTATTCCCAAATCGAGTGCTTTTGCACGAAAACCCGGGCAAAGAAAAAGGGTCAGGAGTGAAAAAACGATGTCAACAAAACGACTAAAAACCAAATAAACCTGCCAACTCCTACCACATTGTACTCTCTGTATATACTGTATATAAGTTGCAAAAAAAAAAAAAAAAAAAATGTGGATCCCGGTGTAGAACTACGTCCTCGTCGTGGGATCTGGAAACACGCCGAGATAGGCGTGGCTAAGAGTTCTATCAACAACGAATATAATATTTCATTTATAAATATATAAATTATAAATATGTAATCAATATTATTTTTAATTTCTTGACGCTATATAGGAATTTTGGCACTTCTTGACGCTTCTTGTCGCTTCTTGACGCTTCTTGTCGATTCTTGACGCTTCTTGTCGCTTCTTGACGCTTCTTGTCGCCAATTAGGGAGACCACGCATTTCATAGCTTGATGACCGGGGATTTTAATTGAACTGTTATAATTTTTAATCTTCTTTGAAGTTCATAGCTGCAAGTGATGTATGTTTATACTATGTTTATACTGTGCAACCAAACAAAACAAATTTATTCTTCTAGTGTCCAGTGATAGTCTTCTTACGGGATCAAGGTAATATTAGTTTTCATTTTTATTCATTTATTCTTCCTCTCATTCAATGTATTTACACAAATAGGTTTTATGGTGTTATATTCATATATCCATTCATTCTTCCCCTCATTTAATACATTTCTTTTGTGTATTATTCATGTATTCGTTTATCCTTCCGAGGCCGAATTTTTGTAACTAATGTTACGTTATTTCTACTTCACTTTCCCGTCTGTTCTGACGATTCAATCTTCCCGGACCGAATCTTCCCAGGCCGAATCTTCCCGGGCCGAATCTTCCCGAGGCCGAATCTTCCTGAGGCCGAATCTTCCCGAGGCCGAATCTTCCCGTTCCCCACCATCGACACATTGATTATTCTGCCACTTGAGAAGATGCGCATGTTTTTTTTGTTTGATAGTGCTATAAATTTCAAATACAGTCCGAGGTTAAAAGCATCATGATCTATGGCTAAAGAATCCTGTGTGAAGTTATCAAGACTCATGTTGGTGGTGACGCTAGCACTTGGTAATGTGTTCCAGTCCTTTATGGTCCTGGGGTAGAAGGAATTTTTCCTAACTTCAGTACGACAGGCTGGTAATTGGAACCCATTTACATTTATCCCACGTGATGTTCTCTCTGATGGAATGAACATTCTTCTTCATCACGGATCCATTTCAGCGTGACTGACCACAAACATCGCAGTTTGAAATTTTTCTTATTTACTGGAGCAGTCACTCTTCTCATAATTCCGTGCATTCTATCCAGTTCAGATGGATCGAAGCAAAGAATTTCAGCTAGGCGGCAGTTTTGAGTGAACTTGTTTGCGATTGTGATCAGTAAAATGAACGACCACAGCACTTCGAGTATTTTTGAACAGCAAAATCCATGGACAGGAGATGACAGATCAGTTATTGCTCTCCGAAACTCTCTTCTACTTGCAGAAAACAGTGGCCATCTGCGCAGAGTAATGTCATTCACATTCAAACGTGACCCCACTAATGCACTATATTTTGCCATAGCCATGGCATTGGCAGTAGTCCAATAATATTAGCCTTCGCCTCGCGGCCTGTGCTCCGAATTTATTATTTTTTGATTTTTAATATGTCGCACCGTCGAAGTCTAATCTGATCTTTCGTTTTTCCAGCAGCAAGGTTCAGCGAGAGACTCTCGCTGAACGGTTGGACCACGATTAAGGGCCTATATAAGTAATGGAATTTTGTTTATTTTGAAATTCTCACCTCTCATATTCCTCAAGGGCCTATATAAGTAATGGAATTTTGTTTATTTTGAAATTCTCACCTCTCATATTCCTTAAATTCAGATTAAATATACACAAATTATACATCAAAATGAAGGTTGGGATGTATAGCACACGAAACACATATGTAATCAACTCATAGAGTCGACTGTAGGCACCACTGGTTCCTGGAAGTCTGCAACCGTATTCGCACCAGAACTGATAATAAAATAATATTTCATCAGAACAACTTGTGGCCAAATGTGCTTCATATATCCAAGAACAAAGCTAGGCATTCAAAACACTTTCGAATACAGCGACAGGACTGCATTTTGGAAAAGGACAACACTGTCTGCATTTTTTACTGAAGATGGTTTCCATGCTCGACAGACATGCGCAAATCACTCGTTACCACGAATTTCCATCGAAAAAGAAAATCGTAATTCTAAGAAATTTCAACAGGTATCACGATACCTTGCATTGAATATGGCAACTGTGCAATCTCTATCTAATAACAGTATACTGCATGAAGGCGATCTTTTTCATTATTTGATTTTAGACGGCGTTGTTTTTACAGGCTTTTTCTGTCCGATGACGTCGACCGGAAATCGAAAGTATACTCATACGTAAACAAAAGCAAACGCTTTGGAATTTTCTCCAATGCAGCTCTGTCGCCGTGTTTTGAAGAATTTTTATCCCCTAGCTTTGTTCTTGGACATGTAAAGCACATTTGGCCACAAGTTGTTTTCGTGAAATATTATTAAATTATCAGTTCTGGTGCGAATACAGCAGCAGACTTCCAGGAACCAGTGGTGCCGATAGTCGACTCTATGAGTTGATTACACATGTGTTTCGTGTTCTATACATCCCAACGTTCATTTTGATGTACATTTTGTGTATATTTAAGTTGAATTGAAGGAATATCAGAGGTGAGAATTTTCAAAATAAACAAAATTTCATTACTTATATAGGCCCTTAAAGATCAAATTTCCCCACCTGGTTCCTACTTCTGATTGACAGTTGTGTAAAACACATTTTTCTTCATTCTGGTGGTCATTTTCTTGCAAATAAATCGATATTTTGAATTATCTAGGCGTTATTTGCACTGCAATTTTTTAAACTCGAAACAAACTGTTGAACCGGAAGATGGGTTGATAGGAAAACTCGAAGTGAAAAACGGAATACCGATAATGTTGTGTACACCAAGTCAAACGATGCGGCAGTCGTTGCAATACCAATGAGGTCTGTTCCTGGAAATGGGATACGATTTTTAACAATTTTCCAACCGCTGTAACATTACCGCTTGAAAAAATGTTTTTATTTAATTATTGGTATTTAATACGTAATTCGACAGTAAGTATAGGAAATTTATACATCTAATATGAATGTGAAGGTATATTATTCTTGTCAAATGTGGGAACATGTATGGAGAATGAGTATTCATCATATTAGTGTTATGTCGCCTAATTTCGTACTTTGCTGCTGGAAAAACGAAAGATCAGATTAGACTTCGACGGTGCGACATATTAAAAATCAAAAAATAATAAATTCGGGGCACAGGCGAAGGCTAATATTATTGGACTACCATGGCAGAGGCGACCATTAAGCCTTAAGGGCCTATATAAGTAATGGAATTTTGTTTATTTTGAAATTCTCACCTCTCATATTTCTTAAATTCAGATGAAATATACACAAATTATACAACAAAATGAAGGCTGGGATGTATATAACACGAAACACATGTGTAATCAACTCATAGAGTCGACTGTAGGCACCACTAGTTCCTGGAAGTCTGCTATCGTATTCGCACCAGAACTGATAATAAAATAATATTTCATCAGAACAACTTGTGGCCAAATGTGCTTCATATATCCAAGAACAAAGCTAGGCATTCAAAACACTTTCGAATACAGCGATAGGTTTGCATTTTGGAAAAGGACAACACTCTGCATTTTTTATTGAAGATGGTTTCCATGCTCGACAGACATGCGCAAATCACTCGTTACCACAAATTTCCATCAAAAAACAAAATCGTAATTCTAAGAAATTTCAACAGGTATCACGATACCTTGTATTGAATATGGCAACTGTGCAATCTCTATCTAATAACAGTATACTGTATGAAGGCAATCTTTTTCATTATTTGATTTTAGACGGCGTTTTTACATGCTTTTTCTGTCCGATGACGTCGACCGGAAATCGGAAGTATACTCATACGTAAACAAAAGCAAAGGCTTTGAAATTTTCCCCCATGCAGCTCTGTCGCCGTGTTTTGAAGAATTTTTATCCCCTAGCTTTGTTCTTGGATATGTAAAGCACATTTGACCACAAGTTGTTTTTGTGAAATATTATTAAATTATCAGTTCTGGTGCGAATACAGCAGCAGACTTCCAGGAAGCAGTGTTGCCTACAGTCAACTCTATGAGTTGATTACATGTGTTTCGTGTTGTATACATCCCAACCTTCATTTTGATGTATAAGAGTCTTTCTGTATACACTTTTTAGTGCGTTTGAAAGACTTTTTCCACGATATAAGTCAGAAAATGGAAAAAATCGATTTTCTTTCACTATTTCGAAAGAAGATGGGTTTATACGACATATAGATAAAAAATATCTCGTCAGCACCTCGGCATTAATGAGATATTTGAATAATTGATATGCACCAATTCTGGACTCGGCCTCGGTATACACTTTTTAGTGATAGCCCATTATAACGTTCAGGCGGAAATAAATATGATCGCATCACTTTAATTTTGGCATTCAAATATCTCTGTCAAGTATAGCCCTTCAGACAACTTTTTCTGATCCGAAAACAGGGTCATGCAACAAATAAGAGAGAAAAACTGACACAGAAGGAAGTTCCGGTCACATGCACCATCAGACCAGCAGTGTCACAGCAATGACGAAAGATCTTGCATGGGACGAACTCTGCTTCAGAAAGCTCAAGCAAAAACAATCATGCTTTATAGGATCCACAACAAGCTGGTTGACATCCCACCAGAACAATACTTGGTAGCCACCGGCAGTCACACCAGAGGCCACAACATCAAATTTCTACAGCCACAGACCAGAATCCAACCATATAAGCATTCGTTCTTTCCCAGCACCATCAAATACTGGAATTCTCTCCCCATGTCAGTTGTGGAGACTAGCTCTCTTGAAGCCTTCAAGCAGAGACTAGTTGACATCCATGTCCTATAAATATCGGCCTGCTTTTAATTTTTAAATGTAAATAGAAACGTACTGTGTGTCACGGACACACCCTAGTGCAAATATACTCGGAAGACGAGAGATGCACTTAATGAAGAAGAAGTGCACATATTTTTCAGGGAATTCCCTACAAAAACACACAAAAAGTAAATTATATTTTTTAGATCCAAAAGTCATCAAATCACCCTCTTTTTTATCAGGAATATTCAACAATAATGCACGATGTCAATAGAATGTTTCAAACGTTTATTGAAACAATATATTTTCCCAAGGCTGTTTATTTTTAGAGATTGCATCATTCTCGAGTGCAACATTTTAAGGCGGTTAACTCTAATTTCAATATGTAGTTCGCGATACCTAAAGAACGACCACTAACGAACATTTATAAACAAACTCAAGTAAAAAGCGGTCCTCCTAAACACTGAAATTACTTGGAAATACCTGTTTTATGTCGTATTTTTTCACTGTTTGCCTTTTATTTTAAATATTGCAGCTGTGAAAACTGTTACCATAATGTACCAAGGGTTATGGAATGTTTCATCCCCAAACCGATTCGTCTGGGACGTTTCATCCTAAAATGACAACTGGGACGATTCATCCCAAATATCATGATGATTCAAGTTATTCTATTTTTTACTTTATTATTTGGTCATTGTTTATTTACCGTATGTAACAATGTATCACTATCAGCTTGCAAGATTTCATAGACCATTTTAACATTCCGCCATCTTACATCTGGGACTTCATTTGCCCCCCACAAACTGGCTTTATTTATCAACATTGATCACATGTGTACTGAACTGCTGATTGACATTGAAAGCTTTTTTTCAATTCTCAATTTTTCGCCTCTGTTTTATCGATTAAAATCTGACAGTTTACCTAATCGGCGTTTGTTCTCAATTTAGAAAGAAATTTGTGTATTTTGCGTTGTTATATTCCATGCTTATCTGTTATCATTTTCATGTTGTCGGCTTCTTTAAAGCTAAAAATGTTTCGTTCGAAAAACGGCAGACAGGAACACAGTCAAATTTTGTTTCAAAAGAACGACAGCAGTAACAAAAATATTTATAATGTGGAAACAATCTATCAGTGCAGCATTCAGTACTGTACAGTAGACATGTGTGCCATTTTTAGTAACAAAGCCGGGGTTTGTGGGGGGCAAATGAAGTCCAGGATGTAAGATGGCGGAATGTAAAAATGGTCTATTCACTGATAAAAAAATGTTCCCTTTTTTTTAACTAATTATTGAACTTGACACAAAGCCTGGTGGGGAAAATCTTGTCGCAACAAATGGCTACACAATAAAGGTAAATATGCATTCTAAATTAGAAAGGTGTGTTATAAATATAAAAGGGTGTAATAATAATAACTCTTTGGCCAGCCGCTGATTTGTCGCGGTCCTCATAAGAGAAGGCCATCATTCCCCCTGCACCCCACCCCCTCTTACCCTCCTCTCCTCCCAGCATTCAGATATAAACTGCTTAATAGTGTCCCTCACTTCCTCTTTTTCAATTTCTTCAATAAGCATTCCTACCCTCTCCCTCGTGTCCCCCTTCAGCCATCTATCCTTTGTTTCTTCACCCCACTTCTGCATTATTCTTCCAGTAAATTTTATTCTATGAGGTATATACTGTGGGCATTCCAAGAGAAAATGTTCCAGGGTCTCCACTACTCCAGAGTGGCACATCTGGCATCCCTTTTCCCCATCTCTCCCAATTTTTCCCCGAAGCTCCAGTGATCTTGATCTCAGTTTGAACAGCAGTGACCCTCCAAAGGTGCCATCTAGGTACTTCTCAAAAGCTGGCTTTTCTTTATATTGTAACCCCTGCAGTGATCTTTTCACGCTAACCCCTGCTCGCCAGTTTCGATTGCAATCTTCCATGACTCTCTCCTTGACAAACCTTTTGCCTTCTTTCATTCCTACTTCTATGTTTGTGACCTCTATAGAGTAATTGTCCATTAGTTCCCTCACATGTTTTGACCACCCCGTTTCTATATTAGAATTCCAAATGGTATCGAGCATCAATTTGCACCACCGGTTGTCAGGCAGGTTTCTCAAGTAGTTAAAGTAACACAGTTTTCCCAAATCTACCCTGTCCTTGATTTTCATCCACCCAAGCTCCCCCCTTACTGCTTCCAAAGCTGCAGCATTACTCGACCCCGTTATCCATCTGCCGGCATCATTTTGAGTATTTTCCAACTTCTTAATAACGGTTTGGTTTAATGGAATCACGTCCGTGCCATACGTTATACTTGGTAAACCCACCCTCTCCCACAGTGTTTTCCCCACAAAGACCTTGTTGAAACTATTTTTCCCTAAAAGTTTTAGTTGGTTCAGAATTCTTTTCCCCTTCAGAATCAGTTTGGCTGAGTAATTTCTGTACACCCCTCTTCCCGTTATATTTATGCTTACCCCTAGATACTCATACTCTCCCGTTTCTTCTACAGTGATTTGTTTGCTTTCCCCTTCGGGGATTGAGAACTCCCCCACTCTCCATCTCTTCGTCATATCTACCTTGCGTCCAACGGGTATTACCTTGCTTTTATTTTCATTTAGTTCGAGCCGCCAAGTGTTCCCATATCTACCAACAATTTCCAGCAGTTTCTCTAGCCCCTGTTCAGTTCTAGACATTAACACCATGTCGTCCGCAAAGAATAAGCCTGGTATCTTTATGTCTCCAACATTTACCCCCTCCGCACTCTGAATTAGTTCGTCCCCTAAATCTTTAACATACAATGCAAACAAAATCGGTGAAAAGATACACCCCTGCTTGAGGCCTATATCCATAGGGACTCGTTTTGTAGTGATACTCCCTAGACTGAGTTGGCTTTGCACATCTGTATACAGTGCTTTCATGATCCCCACAAAGTCACCCCCCAGTCCGATGCCCTCGAGCTTTCGCCACATACCTTCCCTCCACACTCGGTCGTACGCTTTTTTCACATCTAGAAATGCCAGAAACATCTTTTTCTTTTCAGCCTTTGTTGATTCTATCAGTTGGGTGAGTGTAAATAGGTGATCAGTGACTCTTCGTCCTTTCCTGAAACCATTTTGAATTTCTCCTAAAAAACCTTTCTCTTCAATAACTTCCTCTAGTCTACCGTATATGACCTTACAGAATACTTTTCCGATGTTACTACTAACTGATATCCCCCTATAGTTATCTAGAACTTCCTTATCCCCCTTTTTGTGTATGAACGACACCTTACTTTCCCTCCACTCTCTGGGGACCTCTTGCTTTCGCAGAGCCAGGTTGAAAAGGTTTGTCAGGACTTCAATAAGTGCCTCCCCTCCATTTTTGAGGAATTCGTTCGGAATTTTATCAGTCCCTCCCGCTTTGCCATTTTTTAATTTCGAGACCACGTTCCGCACTTCTTCTGCCGTTATTTCGCTACATACACGATTGGATAGGTTCTCCTCCACCAGTGTATTTCTTTTTGGTGGGGACCCACTGCCCCATCGCCTATCGTTTATCTTTTCCCAGTGCTTGACTAACTCTGAAGCGATACGGCCTTTATCTTCTGTACTTTCCCCATCCACTTTGATACTCTGCACACTACTTTTCCCCCGTTAAAGATATAAAACCAGAGTCTAACCATAATATGCCTATTACAAATATGGTTATCATTAGAACCAGCTCATGGAGCCAATTTAAATGATATCAATATTTGTATGGTTTCAATTCCACCTTCAATCTGCCATCTGGAAATTGGCTTTGGCAGAAGGTCCACCACACTCGAGGTCAGAATTGTTGAATTTGACCAAAGCTCACCAAGATCAAACAGCTTCGGCGTGTCTTGACAAGTTTTAATCAGTCTCGGCCACTTTTGTGGATTACTGAACGCAAGCTCGGATCATTAGCCAATTTGAACGGCGAAAAATCAGACATTCAGTATGAACAGATAATTTAGTGTTTCTTAATTGTCAAGATATCTTGGATTGAAGTATTTGTTCTGTGGCATAACAGGCACCAACAGATTTTCTTCTGTGTCCTATTTCAAAAATCAGAATCGGCATAATCAACAGAAATAATCGGTAATCGGTTCATAGCAAGTTTTGATAATCAGTACTGATAACAAAATAATTTTTCAAACAAACAACTTGTGGCCAAATGTGCTTCAGATATCCAAGAACAAAGCTAGGACATCAAAATTTTTCAAAACGCAGTGACAGATCTGCATGGGGTAAATTCCAAAACTCACCACTTTGTTTACATTGTCAGATTATTTGGACTTATGGTCAAGGTGACAAGGTCATCGGACCCAAAAAGCATTGATATACAATTCCATCTGAAATCAAATAATGAGAAAGATTGCCTTAATAATGCATTCTATTATTATATGGAGACTGCACAGTTGCCATATTACTTGCAAAGTTTTATAACTCTTGGAATTTCTTAGAATTACTATCAAATCAAGTACGTGTGAGCTCCTGGATAGTGCTAGACTCCAGCTGAAATGATATTAAAGAATTGTTCTTAAATACATACAGTGCTGCACGATATTCAAAACTGAATACCGGTATCGGTATTAAAAAAAAATACCTCAGTATACCAGTATATCGAAAACTGTTCAGATATCTGAACATAAGTACCACAATCGAGACTTGAGGCATCAGAGTCGGAATGAATCAGCATGCCCTGGTGATGCGGTTCGAAAAGCCTTTACCCAGCGGAGACGATATCAAAATTTATTATTTTAATTATTAGTTTACCACATTTTCCCCAAAATTTCTACAAAACAATATTTCTACAAACGAGCTCGTTCCAATGAGGGATCACATGATATATTTCTATTGAAATTTTTGAAAATTATTTTTTTCTAATGCTGAAATTGCTTGGTAAAGCAATAATATTATTCATTCCGAGTTACAGTTATAAAACAAAAGATATCTTGAACATTAAATTGTGGGTAAATAAATAATGACGATAAATTGATATTTTTGTAATTACACCAGTATTCACTTGATATTGGTATGAATGCCAGTATATATCGGTTTATCGATGTACCATGCAGTCCAAAATACATATGTTGTTTATTCTAGAACTTTCAAAAAAATTTCGACTTCCTGTTGCAATGGTTACAGTGAAATAAATCCATACAATATTATATGACAATAGAGTTGTTTCCCTTAGTCTACAAATAATGTAATAATGGGGGAACTTTCAATGCACAAACATTACATTCCTCCTTCCTGAGTTAAGACTTATGAGATAAAGATAAAATGTTGATAATAAATTTTCTTAGAGGTGTGCCCGAAAGCTACAATTTGCCAAATCAAGATTGCATTTTTATGGCAATTTTAAAACGGCAACTAGAAACATGGGAGCAAAAGACTTAACCAATCAGGAGGTTTTCTTACTCTGTGATTTACGAACCAAAACAGGTTCAGCTTCATTAGCCAAAATAACATTAGGCAATGGAGATGAGACACATGATGGTTTATTATAGGGCTGCACGATATTCAAAACTGAATACCAGTATCGGTATTCAAAAAAATACCGCGGTATACCGGTATATCGAAAACTGTTCAGAGACATCACAGTCGGAACGAATTAGCTTGCTTTGATGATGCGGTTCCCAAAACCTTTACCCAATGCATACGATATCAAAATTTATTATTTTCAAAATTAGTTATCAGACTTTCCCCAAAGATTTCAACAAAACTAGATCATGTGACCCCCTCATTGGATCGAGCTCAACGAGCTCGTTCCAGTGAGGAGTCGCATGATATAGTTTTGTTGAAATTTTTGAAAATTATTTTTTCAACTTCTGAATTTGTATATTACAAGAGCACAAGCAGACGACGATTCCTTGGATAAAAGGGATAATATTATTCATTTGGGGCTACAGTTAAAAAAGTCAAGACATCTTGAAAATTAAATTGTGTGTAAATAAATAATGACGATAAACCAATATTTTTGTAATTACACCGGTATTCAATCGATATTGATTTGTACCACAATCGAGACTTGAGGCATCAGAGTCAGAACGAATCAGCATGCCTTGGTGATGCAGTTCGAAAAGCCTTTACCCAGCGGAGACGATATCAATATTATCCTTCAAATCTTCTGGCTCTATATTTTTTGAATCAGTTTCTCTCTCTCTCAAAAAACTTAAGAGTCTTCCTTAATTGGTCCTGATGCTTTACCACTGCACCTTAATCCTTGGTTTTAACTTTGAAAGATCCTCGGCTCGTTTGACTAGTAATAAAACTTGGAATCCATTTTTCACCTGTTTGTGCATAATGACGAACAAAAATGGGATCAGGTAGGTCAAATGAACATGCTTTTGCACTCTTATGGTGTTCTTTTTGAGATGACTAGGAGTTGTTAACTTTAGAATGAACACCAGGGTATAATAAGTCAAGGTGCGTTTTCAGTTTTCTACCCATGAGTAGTTTAGCAGGTGTAACACCAGTGGTACTCTGAGAGGTTGTACGGCATTTGCATAAAAAGCATGTTATTCACTCCTGTTTACAACCACTAGACAGATTTTTCATGGCATTTTTAAAAGTCTGAGCACTGAGCAGCGCTTTCAGCTAAACCGTTTGTAGCTGTACATGTATGTATGGCGCAGATGTAATGTGATTACTTTATATTTCAAGAAAAGCTGAAATTCTGAACTAGTGAAAGTTGGTCCATTGTCAGTTACAATAGTATCAGGTATACCATTAGTGGCAAAAATGTTTTGCAATTGTAATGTGGTCTCACCAAGCCAGAAAATAAGCAGACTGTCATCTGCAAAATGAGGTCCCCAGAGGGTGAATTTAGTGATGCTACCCTGCACAGGGTAGCATCACTAAATTTACCCTCTGTGAACCTCAGTCTGAATCAGGGTCTCTCAACTAAACAGAAGGAGGTACCCAGAGGATATTGGCCCACTGTATGGGATAGCATCATCAAATTCACCCTCGGGGACCTCATTCTGCAAATGTCAGACTGCTTATTTTCAGGCTTGGGTCTCACTAGCAGTTATATTTTTCATTACACAAACTTCCAACCATTTGGAATGAGCATCGAACAAAATCAGGTACATACATCCTAGGAATGGTCCTGCAAAGTCCATATGTACTCAACTCCATTGCTTTTCAGGCCATTCCGATGGATGTAAAGGAGCAGATGGTGGCTTGTTGCGATACTGCTGACATTCAAAACATGAGTTTAGTAATTTTTAGCTCCCTTGACTCAGTCAGGGGAGCTATAGTGATCACTCACCATCCGTCGTCCATGAACATGGTGTTGAGTCTTCTCCTCCAAAACCGCTGAACCAATTTAATTGAAATTTGAGATAATAGTTTGTTATGGCATCACATTTTGATTTTGTTCAAATCAAGTTGCCTCGCCCCTCGGTAGGGCAAAGCCCCAAAAGTGTGCTCAAATCTTAAAAAATCTTCTTCTCATGAACCAGCAGTAGCCAAAGTTCCTGTCGATTCTGAATTGGACAATTGCTGAGAATTTGAAAAGACATAATCCGAACGTAGTGGGGTACTGCTACATTCAGATAACTGAACTAGAGAGGAAGTTGCAAATAAATCAAGTCAATCGGGTGGGATAACTTGGGAATACATATCTCTGCATTCCCCCTTTTTTACATGTATTCTTTTGTGTTCATTTGAGTTCGTTCTTTAGTAGGACCGAGTTCAAATGGTTCTTACCCATTGCCATTGATGATTGACATTGGCAACCTTGGTACATTTTATTACTCTCTCCAGAAGATCTCTGGGAGATCTCCAAGTAGATGGATCAAACAAATGCAGAGATATGTTTTCCCAAATTATCCCAAGTTATCCCACCTGATTGACTTGATTTATTTGGTAAGTTCCTCTCTAGTTCAGTGATCTGAATGTAGCAGATACAGTTAAAACTAAAAGTCCTGTCCAGAAATGTGCACAAGTAGCACAGCGATATGCACGTTAATCTATGCGATATGACCATAGTAAGGCTATCAAATTCTGCAAATATGGCCTGTGCACAAGCAATGTTTCAGCCAATGGACCTCCGGGTAACCCGGAGGTCCATTGGCAGAAACATTGCCCGTTTTGCTATAAGTAACCAGGAGAACCTGCCATGCTTTGGATGCCATTCGATATGGCAATTGTATGCAATTCATACGCGCAATTAAGCCTAGATAAGCGCACGCAGTTCGTGACAGGACTTCTAGTTTTAACTGTACCCCACTATGTTCAGATTCTGTCTTAAAATTCTCAGCAATTGTCCAATTCAGAATCAACAGGAACTTTGGCAGTGAAAATTGGTACTATATGACAATTGTATGTCCTCATCCACTGGTCAGAGTGTCTTGATATCTGATATTCAGCATTCTTAGGGTTGTCAGATTTAGGTTTGTTCAAATCAAGCCCTGGGTTCATATTTATACCCCTGGCAATCAAAAAGCAGTGGGGTGTGGGATGTATACAGGAATCACTTTTTCCATCCATCCATCCATCCATCCATCCATCCATCCATCCGCCCATCTGCCTGGCTCAGAACTTTTGATGGCCTTAAAGGATGTTAATACTATTTGGTATTAATATTGCCCATCACCAGAGGGTGTGTCACGAATAATGTTGGAATGCCTGTTGACCTGGTTATGGTCACAGACTTGGTTCATGTTCACATACTCATATCCAAATATACACAAGTCATGTCTGGCTCAGAACGTTTGATAGTCTTGAAGGATATTAATGATACTTGGTATTAATGTTGTCCACCACTAAAGGGAGTGTTGCGAATAAGGTTGGAATGCCTGTCTACAAGGTCAAGGTCATTGACTTAGGTCAAGTTTACATCCAAATCCAACTATAACAAGTCGAGTCCAACTCAGAACTTTTGAATGTCTCTAATGATATTATTGTTGCCCACTATCAGAGACTGTGTCGCAGGAGGTATTCTTGGTCCCAAGTTTGGAGAGGCCACATCTCGTTTAACTTGGTGCAATATGAGGAGTATTCTTCAATGATCGTCTTCTGATCCACTATGCAGAATCCATTGATATTTTTATACAACCAATGGCCCAGACTTGGGTCAAACACAAATTTTGCCCTCTGGGGCAATCACCAAACTTTGCATGCATAACTGAATATCAAATTCCATACTTTTCAGATCTGCACATGCGCAGTATCCAGGAAGACACCAAAATCTCATTTTTAGCTTAACTTGACAAAGTCAAGATAAGCTATTGCCATCACGTGTGCGGAAGTCTGAGTCTGTTCACATTTTCCTTTAGCACAGGCTACACCATGTAGTTCTTGTCTGATCGTCACAAAATTTCATATGCAGGTTTGGGTCATGTCTAGATGAGAACGTCCCTTTTTGGTCGCGATCGGTCAACCAGTATGGCTGCCCGAGCCCAAAACCAGAAAACCATTAGCACAGCCTACAGGTTGTATTTATGAAGGGATTTCATTGTAACTTGGTAGGATGCCTCTGTATAATGCCTAGATGAGAACGTCCCCTTTTGGTCATGATCTGTCAACTGTGATGGCTGCCCAAGCCCGAAACCCCAAAACTTTCAGCTTAGTTTGTAGGTCATATTTAATATGGAGGGATTTCATTGTAACTTGGTAGGATGACTCCGTATGATGTCTAGATGAGAACTTCCCCATTTGACGTGATCTGTCAACCGTAACGACTGCCCGAGCCCAAAACCCGAAAACCTTTAGCACAGTCTACAGGTCATATTTATGGAAGGATTTCATTGTAACTTGGTATGTTGACTTCTTATAATGCCTAGATGAGAATGTCCCCTTTTGGACGTGATTGGGCAACTGTGACGGCTACAGGAGCCTGAAGCCCGAAAACCTTTAGCATAGTCTACAGGTCATATTTATGAAGGGATTTCATTGTAACTTGGTA
This sequence comes from Pictodentalium vernedei, assembly GCA_031216915.1. Lineage (NCBI taxonomy): Eukaryota > Metazoa > Mollusca > Scaphopoda > Dentaliida > Dentaliidae > Pictodentalium > Pictodentalium vernedei. The sequence goes on from CM062297.1 coordinate 259,365,017, forward strand.
GGATGATTCCAAATAATGTATAGAATGAGAACGTCCCCTTTTGGTTGCGATCATTCAATCATGATGGCTGCCGAAGCCCGAAACCTTTAGCACAGTCTACAGGTCATATTTATGAAGGGATTTCATTGTAACTTGGTAGGTTGATTTCATATAATGTCTAGATGAGAACGTCCCCTTTTGGACACGGTGAAGTGGTTACTTCGTCCGTGGGTACCATGATACCGGGTACGTCAGTTGCCGTCTTAAGAAGTGGATTGGGTAGAGCAAGAACTTGAAAACATCTTGCTCACCCAGCGACAACGGAACAAGGGAAGAAGCCAGCAAGTGTTGTGGAAAGTTCGGTGAGGTCTGAAAGGACCACGAGTGAGAGAGGTCCCTCTCTATCACAGCAACATCTGGGGCCAGATGTTGTGATAAGAAACTTAAATGAGTCGGAACATACATCCACACCTGCTGCTCGAGACGCTCCATATAGATTGCAGTCGGCCTTGGCTACAGTTAGGGCTTCTTCCACTTCATCTACTAAGCACGCTTGACTGCACTCTAGCTGCCCGACTTCGGATATCCAGTCTGTTATGTGAAGAAGGGACCACTCTTCGCCTGTGGAGTCGGACCATCCGGTAGCTAGGGAGACAAAGCCTCGATCGTCGGGATGTTCGGAGAAAAGAGCCATCTCCAACATATCGTCCCAGGAGCAGCAAGTGGCAAAGAAACAGAAGACTGCTGCTCCTCAGGCCTCTGTGACGGACTTGCTGTCGCAGATTGCGAAGCTGATCGCAGCATCCCAGCAAGTGCAAGAGCAGCCTCCTCCAGACTCAGAACATGAGCTGTCGTGACGGTGCTGGATCGGTCCAGTCTTCTGCTCACGCAGATGCAAGGGACCAAGATTCACAACTGATTCTCTCAGATGGAAGAAGATTACCCTTCCCTTTCAGAACAACACATGGTTGCAATGGATTTCATCCATCAATGCTACCTTGAATTTGTTCAGTTGAATCAGAATGCTGTGAAGACAAGGAAGAAACCACTGACATTGGACACAGGCTTTATCCAGACAAAGGAGGAGGTCCTTTTTTTTCCGGTTCCGTCTAGACAGTTGTCGCAGGCCTTCGGCCATATAGACGCCGCCGTATTTAATCTCTCAAGTACGAGGAAGAAAGGCGGTTTCTTATCGTCATCTTCTATAAACATACCGTTTCTTGAACCATGTTCATTTAAAATGGTCGATGAAGATGTTCAGAGAGTTCCTCTGCGTTTGGATGAGCAGGTCGAGGATCTAGAGGTATCCTCCCTGGATCATTCACAATTCCATCAGACACAATTGAGATGGCAGTTTCTTCAAATAGAGTGAATTTGGATGCTTTGTCACCTTAAAAGAGCTATGGCGCAATGTCTCAACGGAAAGGAATTTGAGGACATTCGTACCTCTTTCCAGGGCAATTATGTATACCATGTATAACTCCGCCCTAACAGTGGTCTAATTTGGAGCTAATCAAACATGATGGTGCCCTTGCGTCGTCATCACTGATAGATGACAAGGTGAAAAACTCTCTCTGAGTCGCTCCGGTTTCTGGACATATGAGGACAAGCTTTCGTCTATGACCAGGCTACTAAGAATGCATCTAATGCTCTGCTTTTAAAGTTGGCATTTAATTGACCGGTGCAGCAGATAGGAGTGAAGGAGGACGTTCCAGGCAGAAATCGTCAAAAGGAGACTCCTCACGAAGGTATAGGAAACCCTCTTATTCTTATTCTGGAGGTCATCAGTATAGCGACTCGGGAAAGGGGCGGAGGTCTGATCGGGACTATCAGTCAGATGCCCATAGGCCGATGGGATGAGCACTTCGTGGGGAGGACGTGGTTTGTCCTCCCGTAAGCCTCGCAGGTCGTACAGGCGATGGTCAAGACCTCTATTGCTTGCCAGTTGGCGGAAGGTTATCAAGCTTTGCGAAAAACTGGATAACAATCACGGAAGACTAGTGTGTAAGAAGTGTAGTCTTGGACAGCCTACGTCTATCATTCAGATTAAAACCCCCATTAACAAGATGTCCGCGTTTGACTAATCTTCCGTCAAATCCTTGCAAAAGAGAGTCTCTCATAGAGGAGGTGCAAGCTCTCTTATCAAAGGAAGCAATAGAGGGCGTCGTCGAGAATCAAAATTCTCAAGGTTTCTACAGTCACCTGTTCCTCGTACCAAAGCCAGGCAGCTTGTTCCGACCGGTTATAGACCTGAGCTGAATAAAGAAGCTCATTGTGGCTCCGAAATTCTATATGGAGACCATTCGGTCGGTAAGGGCAAGCATTTGCGTGAACAACTATGTGGCAAGCATAGATCTGAAGGATGTGTACTTTCATGTCCTGGTACATCCAAAGTACCTGCTGTTCTCCGTACAAGAGGTGTATCAGTTCAGAGCAATGTGCTTTGGTCTGAACCTGGCGCCCTGGGCATTCACTCGAATAATGAACTCGGTAATGTCACACTTCTGAGCTCATTCGTCTGCGGTAACGTCGGCTAACTTGGACGACATTGTACAGAGATACGGCAACAGAATTATTCTTCAGAACGATGTTCAGAGTCTGTTTCTATTACTCAGATGCCTCGGTGTCATCGTACAAGAAAAAGTCGGATCTAGCTCCGTCCAAGTCGTTCATTCACTTGGAAATGACCTTCGAGACTCACATCAATGGTTTGTCTGCTGTTAACCAGACCAGAGTGAAATTAGTCAGTTGTTATGCTCGCTTTTGTCTACACTCAGACTCATCATCAGCAAGTGAATTTGTGCAACTGTTAGGCCTGTGCGGATCAGCTGCGGATCTTTTTCTGTTCATTCAATTGCTAGATGGATTCAGTTGGCAATACGCATTGCCTATGAGAATCTATCTTCGGATCAACGTTCTGTAAATAAGATATCAGCGCACGAAGTTTGTCCAACAGTATATCCACTACTGATTTCATGAAGGCTGCATACTGGACACAACCCTCTACATTCACCAAGTTTTACCTGAGAAATTTAGAGTCCATCTCTGGTGACCTTAGATCTTTGGGTCCTCTTTCTCTTGCTCAGAACGTCGTCCATTAATGGTTACATCTGCAGTATAAAAATATAAATTCTAAGTAATTTATATATTTTTTATACTTATCAATGGCTCAGACGGGTATGGCCCTCCCATGAGTGGGCACTCATACCTCCCCGCTGTTTACAACATTTAACAGGCAATTATAGAAAGAATGATGATTGGCGCCAATTTTGGTGTCTTCCTGGATACTGCGCATGCGTAGATCTGAAAAGTCTGGAGGATCAGATGGGACATAGAATTTTCGGTTTTTGCATGCAAATTTTGGAGATTGGGGGCAAAATTTGTGTTTGGCCCTGGATTAATTTTTGAGTTAGCACCAGGCTACCAGTAGGTCTGGGCCATTGGAAAGTATAAAAAATATACAAATTACTTCGAATTTATAATATTTTTATACTGTACCAATGACCCAGACTTAGCTGGTGCTAACTCTAACAAAACCAGGGCCAAACACAAATTTTGCCCCCCAATCCCCAAAATTTGCATCCAAAACAATAAGAAATCATGTCCTAAAGGACCTCCATACTACGCCTCTACTGCGCATGCGCAGTGACGCAGACGTCCCGAAATTGGCGCCAATTATCATTCTCTGTTTGGCCCTTCATCAGTCAACATCTCACTGATCTTTGTGCTTGTAAATCTCAGTTTAAAGGATGCCAGACACGTAATTTTTGGAGAAAATGTGATTCTAAGGAGGATAGAAGGAGGAGAGGAAAAAGAAGTGACAAAAAATAATCGGGGCTGTACTTAAAATTTTTCGATGAAATTATGTTAAGTTGCCTATTTTCGAGGCATGGGCCTCTTGTTGTCATTCTTGCTAATTGTTGCACTGCTTATTCAGTGTTTCCTCTCCCCTAGCCTTCTAAAGTCCCCCCTTGCAATTCTCCCATGCTTTTGGCATATTTTTGAGATTTCATTTCTAAAATTTCCTGGGAGAGTTGCTTGGTTACAGAACGTTTTCTGTGATTTTCCCCATAGTTACGTTTTCACCCATGGGTGTATAACGTTTGTGTTCTGCATCTTCCATCTGATGTTCTGCAGATTCTCCCCTGGGAGTCTCTGTTTTGCATCAGATAGAGTGTAATTGATGACTGATTCCGGGCCAGTTTTTTCAGTGCCTGGAGTCATGTTTTCTGGTGTTTTTACACTGTTTGTTTTCATTGGCAACAGCCTTTTTTGAGGGGGGCTGTTTGCCTTTGCTGTAGTTTATCTCACTATAAGATACATTTATATTATCCGTAAGTGTCTCATTAATTATTTAATATAAATTTAAAATTTTTGACCACACTTTGCCATCGGATCCATCGGGGCTCAACGTTACTTTTCAGCAACTTGGGCTTCGCTGAAAAAATATTTTTTCAAAATTATTTTGTTTTGCAATTGTTTTTTCATTTATTAATGGATCATGTTATTATGTATCTTTGTGTCAGGGGTTTTTGCGAGTAACTAGGACTTATTGTTGTTCTTTCACAATGAAGGGACGTTGTTCAAATTGTAATAGGAAGAAATCTTCCTCTGACTTTCATGATCATTGTATTAATTGTAGTCAGTGTTCTCGCATTAATCCCTGTCCTATATGTGAACATTGGGATGAGAAACATTGGAAACGTGTGTCACGATATGTTGTTTCTGGAGAAAGAGCGATGCCGGCTCTTTCTCCGCAAGGTCACTCTACTCTCTCAGTTTCTATTTCAGAGGAACCAGAACAGGGTGATGTTTCCATGTTATCTTCTTCAAGTGTGCGTCAGTCATCACAAATGAATTCAGAGCTAGCGGCAAAAGTGCTCATGGAGATTAGACAAATGTCGTCCGCTAGCTCGCCCGGTGTAGCGTCCATTCACCGAATGGTTCGGCAGCCGGGTTCGTCCGATGCGGTCCAAGAGGGAATTTTGGGTGATGCGAGCACTATAAACATAATAGATGCACACCCAGTGACGGCGGATAGTAAGCGAGAACGGAGGAAGCCTTTGAGTCCGGTTCCTAGCTCGTCCAGGTCCAGCCGGGCCGCGAGCGAGAGAGGCCCCTCTCTCGTACAACAACATCTGGGACCAGATGTTGTGGTACAAAATGTGTCTTTAGCGGAGCATACGTCCGTCGCTCGGGACGCTCCGTTGTATAAGCAGTCCGCAGAGACTGTTAAGGCTTCCTCTTCTCGTCAGCGCACACGACCGCACCTTGGCTGCGTGACCGCCGATATATTACCAGCTTCGCCGATGAAGGATTCTTCGGCAACCAGGTCACACCATCCGGCAGCCAGGGATTCGAGACCGATGGACTCCGGACGTTCGCATAGGAAAAGTATGCGGGAGCCATCTGATGCGGAGCTGCCCTCGGCGAAGCAGCGAAAGACTGCGCCTCCACAGGTCTCGACGCCGGACATTCTTGTGCAGATAGCACAGCTTATCGCAGCATCCCAGCAGCCGACAGAAACGGTGTCGGATCGAGAATTATCCGACGGCGCTGGGTTGGTACGCTCCGCCGAAGCATCGGGGGCGGACGACCGGGAACATCATGAGGTCCGACCGGATGGTGAAAGGGATACGGATGACTTGGAGCTATCCCTTTCGGAACAACATAAAGCTGCCATGGACTTCATCCGGCACTTTCTCCCTCAAGTTGTTCCGTCGGGCCAGACTGCTGCGCTTCCGGACAAGAGAATTATAGCGTCATTGGACTCTGAATTTTTTGAGCGGTTCAGGGACATCGCTCCCGAGTTTCCGTCGCAGTCCAATAATGTTGCAAGAACATTTGAATTATTGAACGACGCTATATTTAAACTTGCTTCCAGGACGGGGAAAGCAGGTTTCTTGTCCGCTAATACTCTCAACCTGCCTTTCATTAATGCAAGGAATAAATTCGATACGGCAGGACAGGGTATACCGAGAGTTCCTCTGCGTATGGACGACGAGGCGGAAGACTTAGAGCTATCATTACCGTCGTCAGCTTCTATTCCAACCGCGGTGTTGGAAACAGCTATTGCGTCTAACAGAGCCAATTTAGATGCCTTATCTTACGCAGATCACCTTACTAAGGTGTTATCACTGCGCCTTCAGGGGAAAGAGTTTCAGGATATACAATCCTCTTTAAGACTTCTTTCAAGGGCAGTAGCTTATTCCACGTGTAACTCCGCCCTTTCAGTGGCAAATCTGGAGTTGGTTAAACGTGACGCAGCCCTAGCTACATCCACACTAGTGGATTCTAAGGTGAAGAACTCTCTTAGAGTCGCTTCGGTCTCAGGAGAACTTCTCTTTGACGGCAAGCTTTCCGCTATTTATGATAAAATTACAAAGAAAGCTAAGGATTCTCTGTTGTTCAAATCTGCTCCTAAGAAGTCGGATACAGCAGACACGAATAAGACAGGCACTTCTGGGTCTAATGCGCCCAAGAGAGGTTCCTATAGAGGTTCCGATGCGTCCTCTTGGTCTTATTCGAGAGACCGTCAGGATAGCGAATCTCGTTCGGGACGTCCTTCAGGCCGGGACAATCGGTCGGACGCCCCGAGGTCGACGGGGCGAGGTGCGGGTCGTGGAAGATGTGGTTTCTCCTACCGCAGGCCTCGCAGGTCCAGGAGGTGATGGCTTAAACCTCTATCGCGTTCCGGTTGGCGGAAGGTTGTCGAGCTTTTCACAAGAATGGGCGTCGATTACGGACGACCCTTGGGTGAGAGGAGTGACTTCCGAAGGTCTAAAGATATCCTTCAAACAAAAGCCTCCATTAACTCGAAGTCCAAAGTGGACTCATCTTCCGTCAAATCCGCAGAAAAGAGACGCTCTGTTATCAGAGGTGCAGTCTCTTTTAATGAAGAACGCGGTAGAGGTCGTAGAAAACCAGGAATCTCCGGGATTCTACAGCCATCTGTTTCTGGTTCCGAAACCAGACGGCTCGTTCCGTCCAGTCATAGATTTGAGCTGGATAAACAAGCTGATCGTCGCTCCGAAGTTTTATATGGAGACGATTCGATCGGTCAGAGCGAGTATTCGGGTGAACGATTATGCAATGAGCATAGATCTCAAACATGCGTACTTTCACGTCATGGTACATCCGACATTCCGAAAGTATCTACGCTTCGCAGTCCTAGGAGTGGTGTATCAATTCCGGGCGATGTGCTTCGGATTGAATCTAGCACCCTTGGCTTTCACTCGGGTAATGAACTCGGTAATGATCTACTTCCGAGCTCATTCGTCTGCGGTAACGTTGGCCTACCTGGACGACATTCTTCAGAGGTACGGCAACGAGTTAACGCTTCAGAACGATGTTCAGAATCTTCTTCTATTGCTCCGACGTCTCGGTTTTATAGTAAACGAGGAGAAGTCGGATCTGGTGCCGTCCAAGTCATTCACTCATCTGGGAATGAGCTTCGAGACGCACAACAATCTCGTTTGTCTGCCGTTAACCAGAGCGAAATTAGTCAGTTGTTACGCTCGCTATTGTCTGCATGCAGACAAAGTCACGGCGAGAGAATTTATGAGACTGATAGGTCTGTGCGGAGCCGCCGCGGATCTCATTCCGATGGGGCGGTTACGCACACGTCCTCTTCAAATTTTCCTGACTCAGAATTGGAGTGTGAAAATTCATTCGCTCGATGTAGACGTTCTCTTGTCAGATCAAGTGAAACAAGAGATTCAGACTTGGGCAAACATTCAGTGGTTAACTCAAGGAGTTCCGCTGCAGTTGCCGGATCCGAGTTTTACCGTTATGACGGATGCCAGTCAAACAGGTTGGGGTGCATCATTAATCCCAACGGATTCGAGATGCTAGGGTCTTTGGGATCCGCAATTCCTGTGCAAGCACATAAACATCAAGGAAATGATGTCAATTTGGCTTGTGTTACGTCACTGGATGGACATTATTCACGATGCTCATGTCCAAATCCTATCCGACAATACGACAGTAGTGGCGTATATACAGAATCAGGGAGGCACTCATTCAGTTCCGTTGTTCAATCTAACGGAAAGAATCCTTCTGTTTGCGCTAGAACATCACGTTCTTCTTTCGGTCCGTCACATACCGAGTCGTCTGAATGTGCTAGCAGACTCCCTTTCACGAAAGGGTCGCTTGTTGCCGTCGGAGTGGACTCTCAACAAACAAGTATTCAATCAGATTTGCTACCAATGGGAACGGCCAATGATAGACTTATTTGCGACACATCTCAACAATCAGTTGCAGACGTATGTGTCTCCGTGTCCGGATCCAAGAGCATTTGCAGTAGACGCTCTGTCGATCCCTTGGGACGGAATGATAGGATATGCGTATCCTCCAGCGCCGTTAATTCAACAAGTATTGCTAAAGATAAAACAATCTCAATGCAAGATTCTGTTGGTAGCATCTCTGTCGCCACAGAGACCATGGATAAATCTACTCAGGTGTCTGTTGTGGGACCTACCGCGGAAGCTTCCTCCACGGGAGGATCTTCTTTCGCAGGGGAAATCGCGCCAACTCCATCACAACCCGCAAGGTCTCAACCTTCACGTTTTTCCGTTGTGCGGTCCTTCTTGCATGGCAAGCACTTTACAGGACGAGCAGTGGACGCGATTTCTAACTGTAGGAGGACCTCCTCTTTGCTAAACTATGTGGCTAAGTGGAAGGTTTTTCGTCGTTGGTGTAGGGATCATTCTGTAGATATATTCGATCCCTCTATACCAGACATTGCAAACTTTCTAGTATACTTGTTTGACGAAATCAAACTGCAGCCTGTTACTATAAAGGGTTATAGATCTATGTTATCTGATACCTATGCACATCATGATAGTTTACAAATTGGATCTAATGTCTCTTTATCGAAGTTGGTTAGAAACTTTTCGATAAATAGACCCAGAACTCTTAGATTAATTCCTAAGTGGAATTTAGCTTGGGTTCTTCTTAAATTGAAGGAAAAGCCATTTGAACCTCTTGGAACAGTAGATTTCAAATTCTTATCTTATAAGACAGCTTTTCTCTTAGCTTTCTCTTCTGCTAGAAGAGTCAGTGAGCTTCATGCACTATCGGTGGATGATTCTCATTATCGTAGTGTTGGGAACACTATCACCTTCACTACTAATGTGGGTTTTTTAGCTAAGAATCAGGCTCCTAATAAATATCCGGAACCTATTGTTATTAAGGCTCTTCCGTCTTCAGATGGGCGTAGGCCTTTACTCTGTCCTGTTAGAGCATTACGTATCTATAAACAGAGATCTCAGTTTATCAGAAAGGGACGGAAACGTTTCTTTCTGTCTTTGATGCCTAATAGAAAGGACATTTCAGTCCATTCTATTGCTAGATGGATTCAGTTAGCTATCCGTACTGCTTATGAAGATTTATCTTCTTCTCAGCAGTCTGTGCTTAAGATTTCTGCTCATGAAGTAAGAGCTCTTTCTACTTCCTGGGCTTATGCTAATAGTGTTGCTATTACAGATTTAATGAAGGCTGCTTATTGGTCTCAGCCATCCACATTTACGAATTTTTATCTCAGAAATATTGAGTCCATTTCTGGAGACCTGCATTGTTTAGGTCCGTTATCTGTTGCTCAGAATGTCGTCCACTAAACAGTTGCAACTATAGTTATGCAGGCTTTCTGTTCCGGCAGTGACTCCGTCCGGCTGCCCTCTTCGCTCTGGGCTATTTGACCCAGGGCAAGGGGAAGAGGGGGGGGGGGCGGGTGTTCCCTTAGGTCATCGGCTTTATAGTGAAAAGCAAGGGAATGCCTCCTCCAAGTCAGTATTTCTGAGTCGCTTCCGGGATGGTTTTAAAGTGTAATATTAATGTTAAAATTCATTCATGTCTTATTTTTAAAGTGTAGCTCGGTGTGAAGCATTTGTATATGTCAAGTGTCAAACGGGCTTTAATATACAATACTCGGACACTTTTAAATGACTATAAAGAGTCTCAATTCTCTGGACTACTTTATTTATTGGCTTACTTTAAAAATAATTAGTATAAGGGTTATACTGGATGTTAATAGAGAACATGAATGTTATTGTGCTCAATTATTAAGGGTAGTGTATCTTTCTAATTTATTATTAAATAAGAAAGATACATGTAAAGCCTAATACTCCTTTTCTCCTTAAGGGGTTACCTCTTTACTATATAGTTGAGCTTATTGGATTTTCCTCTATGTCCTAGGCCCTCCAGCCTGTTTACTATTCAGCTAAGTCTGGGTCATTGGTACAGTATAAAAATGTTAAAAAATTTATAGTAATTTATATATTTTTTATACTTACCAATGACCCAGACGGGGATGGCCCTCCCTGGAGTTGGGAACTCTTGCCTCCCCGCTGAGTACATAGCGCTGACCAGGCACTGCCAGTAAGAATGATAATTGGCGCCAATTTCGGGACGTCTGCGTCACTGCGCATGCGCAGTAGAGGCGTAGTATGGAGGTCCTTTAGGACATGATTTCTTTTTGTTTTGGATGCAAATTTTGGGGATTGGGGGGCAAAATTTGTGTTTGGCCCTGGTTTTGTTAGAGTTAGCACCAGCTAAGTCTGGGTCATTGGTAAGTATAAAAAATATATAAATTACTATAAATTACTATAAATTTTTTAACTTTTGGTATATATACTGTAGCATTACTAAGGGTACATTTCTGTTGTCCAATCCACAATGCTAGTGTCATTCTAGCTAGTGATGAACCTATTATCTGCATCGGCCATCGGCATCGGCCGATAATGGGGTAATCGGTGAATCATCGGCATCGGCAGAAAAGGGCATCTTTTGCCGATAGAGGTGCACCGATTGTTACAGGGTCAAAATAAACCGTTTTTTTAAAAATTTTTTTTACTCACAGCCATATCGTCGAAAACAGTGTTTACACGTGAAACGTCCGGGGAATGTGCCAACACTACTGATTCCAAAATTGTGCGTTTTAATATTCTATGAATAATTTAAAGCTAAGCCACAATTTCAATTTGTCACAGAGTCATGTTTGATTCTTATTACATGGAAATCTTGGCCCAGTTTCTTAAGTTGTAACATCATTGTTTAAAATTTAGCTTTCCTAATTTACTCCATTTTGGAAATCGCACAATTCTTATTAAAACAAATATCAGACTGTAGGTGCCGGTTTCATTTTTCATTTATTCATAAGTACTGTATTACGAAAAAAAATCTGGTGGGAGACAAGTGAAGTAAATTATACAAGGCAGCTTCATATACAGGGTTTTTTTCTCATGCATAAATTATACAAGTTAGACAAACTTAAGCTTTTTTTTCAGTCACATTTGAAAATGTTATGTTGGTGTATCCTGTTACCACCTGTATCTCAGAGGCACTTTGATCCTTTTGTTTCAAATTTTCAACAATGATCAGACATGAAAAGTTGATGCATGTCAAATTTTTTTCTAAAAGAAATTCAGAATGGCCGACTGGCTGCCACTTTTGTTGGAAATTGCGTGTAATTAGTTTTCTGCCTAGAACTTCTAAATGGCATTTCCGATTTCAATAATGTTTGGGATGGAGGTGTAGTAGCATAAGATAAATAACATTGCATACAGGTTTTTTTCAGTCATGTTTGTACATATTATGTTTGTGTGTTCTGTTACCACCTTATCTCAGAGACACTTCTAATTTTTACCAGTGATCAGACATTATACACAATTGATGCATGTAATTTTTTTTTAATTTTGGTAAAAAAATATTTAAAGCAACATTTCAAACTTTGGTGAAACCACTTACCATGGGGGGGCTATTGTCTGATCACGGGCAATCGGCATTGCACTTGTTATTCTTGACTTGCACAGTTCAGTGTTACTAAAATTTGTGTAATAAAGGGGTCATGGTGGCTCAGTAGGAGAGATGCAGACTGCAAGCCGAGAGGTCCTCGGTTCGAATCCCACCTGCGGCAACCGCATTGTTTCCTTGTGCAAGACACTTCACCCCCATTGCCCACAAGGGGCACGGTGGCGTTGTGTACTAAGACGTACTGCACGTTGATGGTGCACTTATCTTCAATCAGTGCTAACCCTGCTTGTGTGGAGTTAGTATGTTGGGGAGCTGACAGTTGCTCGCCATTGCTCAGTGGTTCTCTCTGGGTACTCCGGCTTCCTCCACCCGTTAAACTGTCATGGTCATGATTAGCCATTGTGCATAAGTATGTGAGCTTAAAAACCAATAAATAAATAATTTGTGTAATATCTTGATGATATAATGTGAGATGGATAACATTTACTTGCACATGAAATCTGATAATGTGGAATTAATAAATAAATTTAAAAAAAGGAAACGTTTTGTGTATCACTTTACAGGTGCCAAGAGACTAGGGATTTGTGAATCACAATTTTTTTTCAAATCGAATCTTATCTATATGATACTGAATCGATTCTCGAATCGAATCTGAATAGACAAGTTATTTGCTTACATGCAGAAAGTGACCTTAAACACCGATAAATAAATATTTTCTGTAGCACTGTCGCTGAAACATGTTGGCCTATTATCCAAAGTTTTAGTTTTTGAAGGCTCAGCTTGTTACTATTCCCCATAATCTGTGACAACGTCAGCTTCTAGTGAATGTGAGCCACATAGACTTGCAAAATTTCACTTACTTAGCATCAATCAGTATTGTACCTTTGATTTGGCACATGGAAAAGTGATACATCCTGAGATAAGACAATGCAGGAAGCAGGTTAGGATGTATATTTACTATATTAAATTGTGCATTTCTGCTTCTGTTCTTAGTTATATCCAGCATTCCATCCGTATTTGTATTTTTAATACAATAAGGCTTCACCTATTTGTGGCATCAATACCACAATTGATGGTGCCAGAGAATGTTCGGTCATCATGGAATCTCTCCCGGCCGGAGATCAAACCTGTGACCTCCGGCATGAGAGACCAGTACACGTATCCACTTAGTCACCACATTATTATTCCAGTCTATTTGTATGGGTATGAAACGGCTCAGTGCTAAGCAACTCAATACGAAATGGTAAAGGGCAAAATGACAGGTTTATATATTTTGCAGTGTTCATGTGTTATTATCACCACACAAATGCACAATCAAGTCATATCAAACTATATTCTGAACTCTCCCAACTGAAGATCATTATTCATTCATAAGTAAGTACAAGAAATTAACTGCATGCCATGTGCGACCCGTGGACGTTCTGTAGTATGTGCTACTAACCAAGCAATTAATCATTGCCAATTACTCAAGTAAATATGAATTGAGCCTACATGAATGAACTGCCTAATGTCAGTTTTATTCAATTTTTGTTGGAAAAGTGACAAATTGCATTGAGCACAAGAGATTAAAAGGAATCAAATCTTGAGACTGATTCGAGATCGATCTCGAATCAGACATATGATATCATCATCAAATCAAATCTTGAATATTCGCAGGGCCCAATAAGAGACAAATGAGACAATGTGGGGAGATCAAGTTTCATTAAAGATAAACATTTAAAAATGCAAATGACTTCTTCCTCGAGAACTGAAGAATTCACCAGAATCTGACATTTGTAAAGAAATGGGAGGTGACAAACATAACATTACAGGTCTCAGTGTTAACGATCAATCAAAACCTGATAATATGTTTACAGCACTGTATCGGCATTATTTCACATTTTTATATTGAAATGGTGTCTGTCTGTCTGTCCGTCTGTCCGTCCGTCCGTCCGACCGACCGACCGACCGACCGACCGACCATCCATCCATCCATCCGTCACAAACTTTGCTTAACTCCTGCACTTTTCATCAGATTTTTACGAAACTTGGTGTGCAGTATGAGTATGTGTACATGAGCACATGGAGTGGAAGTTTCGATTCGAGTACTTTTTCTAGAGTTATAGCCCTTGTCAACTTTGAATTTACCAAAATTGCATGTTTTTGGAGGCTATCTTTAGTTTCTATTAAAGAAATTAAATGATTTATCCTGTTCGTCTGTTCATCCATCTGTCACAAACTTTGTCCGCTTAACTCCTGCTACAGTTTTCAGTGAATTTTTATGAAACTTGGTCTTAAGTACATGTATCAGTATCAAGTGTAGATGTGCATGTGGTCAGGAATTTTCGATGTGATGAATTTTGCGTGGTTACGGCCCTTGGTACTACCAAAATTTCGATCACAGCTACTTCTTCCTATCATAACATAAAACTCGGTGGGGACTATGAATGTCTTTAGACATTCTCTGTTCTTACTTAAAAGGCAAAGAAAGGTTTACCTGAAGTCTGAAGAAGGGACAACCAGAAAAATATTTGGTAAACTGTTTTTCTGACAGCTTTAATTTCTTATTTTTGTACAAGCCTATACTTTTGTATGCAAGAAATTAGGCATCAGCAATTTTGATTTTTCTTGGCAGAATGATGCAGAGTTTATGCAAAAGCAAGAAGACATAGCTACATCACCTTCAGTTGTACTTATCAAATTACAAAAAGAAATATCTGCAAAGAAATCAGAGATTAACAAGGTAATATAAATCTTTCTATAACTCACTCTTCATGATGCCTGGAAATAATTAATCTGTCATTTTCAGAATGAGGTCCCCAGATGGTGAATTTGCTGATGCTGTCCCATACAGTGGGCTAGATTTCCACAATTTGTCCTCTGGGTACCTCTTTTTACGCGTGAGACCTCAATTCAGATTGTGGTTCACAGAGGGGAAATTTGCTGTGCAGGGTAGCATAACCAAATTCACCCTCTGGGGATCCCATTCTGCAGATGGCAGTCTGATTATTTCCAGGCTTGCTTTTCATCATGTTTTTTTATGAGCTTCAGATATGATTGTTTTAAAGCTTAATCAGGCATGTACTAGTTGGTCAAACAAATATTTGCTTGAACTTTTGTTTTTTCTAAAAAAAAAAGAACCCAATTTTCTTTTGTTTACATTATGAGTGTTACTTATAGTACCTTGATCACAAAAGCAGTCTCTTTTGCGATCAGATTGAAATTTAATCATGATGCTCTCTGGCCTGGGAATAACACACAAATGATTGTTTAGGTTACGTGAGGATTACAGTATGTCCGTCATGGACTGGTCATTTTCCACGAATGGGCAATATTTCCACGGATGCAATAATATTAGATTCCAAACACTAATTATAGGATTAATCACCAAACATTTAATGAAGCTCTGGGTACAACCCGGTGCTTCAGTAATTCAGATATTGCTAATGATGATTTTTATTACCTGGTAAACACATGTGTGGACATCACTGCCCACGCGTGGAATACGACCAGTCCGCGGCGACTGTACTGTACATCAATTGTAAAATACTCCAAAGCAGAACAGGTTACATTAAAGCAATGCAGCTTAAATTAACTTCCTAATCCTGTACGTTTTGCCAATATCTTTTGAAACAAAGTGTACATTGCATCCACATATGATCAGAGTGCTTGCCATTTACATCTTAATGGAATTTGTCAAAATAAATAGCAACAACTAAGACACAATTGCGCCAAAGTGAGATTATGCGTACGTTCTTGCTATTTATTTTGGCAGAAATTCTGTCAAGACATAAGCAACATAACTTGGGTAGTAAAAACAGAGAAAGTGGAAAAGCATTACAACACTTAAGGTCACCACCATGTTATATAGTGTAACCTGTTAGCAGGTTATGATGTAAGCTATTTATTTCCAGGCCTGTACTCTTAACACTTTACCCAACGTAATGCACAAAACCGGCCAGTGCTGTTCTAAAAAATGACCAATTAATTTTCAGTATTTTTTTCTCGAAAACATATGTTATAACCCTTCGTTGAAACGAGCTTGTTCCAACGAGGGTCATAACCTATGTGTTTGAGACAAAAAATGAAAAAAATTAGTTATTTAAGAATTCTTTTTACAAGTTTCGTCTGCTTTTCATGTTAGGTAAAGGGTTAAACCAGTGGGGGGAGATTTCCAAAACAAAATGCTACGAAATCAAGCCCGCTTAAAGTAAAACAAATGAAAATAATTTCAGTGTTCTCACGTTTCCTTTTTGACAGATGAGATTTTAGAGTTTTGTGGGGAAAAAAGTGGACAAAAACATTCTGGCCGAAATTCATTGTCTTCTTTTGTGATCACAGTACATTCAATGCTGGAAATGAACAAAATTGACGGTTGCAGTTTTAAGCTCCTGCGAAATCAGAAACGAGAGTAAATTGCACCCGTAAAATGTTAGTATATGAATTTTCGAGGGAATACTGTCACCAAACACCAAAAACCTTTACCGTTTGAACTTGAGCGGCTTTTTTCCGGCAAGGAACATCATGCGTCATAACGCCATTAAATAGGATAGCTGTTCAGTAAATGTGTGGGCAAGACCATTCAGTATTTTCAATGTGCAGCCCCGAGGCTGCACGTTGAAAATATTGATTGGTCTACCCAAAATAATGAATATGGACTCGTCTAATTGCTGCCATTGAACTTGCATAGCAGATACCACTAGTGGTGTTCAAAGGGTTAAATGTATAAGGAATTGCTGAATTATGACAGTCACTTGCCACTGGCCACAGTGTGCTGCTTTCTCAAAACAACACAACATTTATATGCTCTCTCAGTATATTAATGCTTCACAATATTTTTAAATGAGTGCATATTTTTATACTGTACCAATGACCCAGACTAAGCTGGTGCTAACTCTTCAATTCTAGGGCCAAACACAAATTTTGCCCCCCCCCCCCCCCCCCCTCATCCCCAAAATTTGCATCAAAATCCAAAAATTAGATGTCCTATGTGGTCCTCCATACTTTGTCCACTGTGCATGCGCACTGTCCAGGAAGTAATGAAATTGGAGCAAAATCCTCATTCTTTGTTTGGCCCTTCAATTAGTAACATCTCACTGATATCTGTGCTTATAATCTCAGTTAAAATGATGCCAGACACAAAATCACGAAAGAAATGGTGGATCTAAGGATGAAATAAGAGGATGAGAGGAAGAAACAGTGGAAGGATGTGTTCAGGGCTGTAACTTATAATTTTTATGCAAAATAATTTCATGTTCCTTAGTTTCGGGGCATAGGCCTGATGTTTACATTCTTGTTATGAAATTTCCACAGTTTGTTCAGAGTTTCCTCTCTCCCTTTCCTTTATACCCCCCTTGCTATTTTCCCATGCTTTTGGCATAATTTTTGTAATTTTTTTACTGAAATTTCTTGGGAGTTTTGGCTTGGTAACAGAATGTTTATTCTGTTTTTCCCCATGGTTACGTCCTCACCCTAGGGTGGTTAGGCGTTTCGGTCTTGCATCTACTATCCAATGTACTGCAGTTTCTTCTCAGGAAGCCTCTGTTTTACATCGGATAGTGTTAAAATTGGTTACTGATTTCGGGCCATATTTCAGTGCCTGGAGTCTTGTTTCCAGTTTTTATTCACTTTTGTTTATGTTGACAATGGTTACTTCTTACAGTGATTCCTTGTCTTCTATTAGTTCTACTCATAGCGAGATACATTAATATTGTCCGTAAGTGTAAGATTCATTTTTAGCTCAACTTTGGCGAAGCCAAATTTGAGCTTATGCCATGGCCAGTCGTCCGTCTGTCTGTTTGTCTTGTCAACAATTCAATACGGCTCTGGCTAGAGGCCGCATTTATGAACCGATCTTTACGAAACTTCTTGGGTACCATTGTTATCAACCTTGGGACGAGAACGAGTGTTTCTGGGTGCTGTCTAAAATTCAAGATGGCTGCCAGTGGCCATTTTGTACAATATTAGGTGCAATCAGTTTTTTGTGCAGAACTTCCATATGAAAGCTCTGATTTGAATAATTTTTTGTATGAATTTTTAGTACCATGGGATACATCACATATAATACAGGTTTTTTTCTCGTGCGTAAATTATGCAAATTAGACTAACTTGATGTTTTTTGGCGTTACTTTCAGCACTATAAGTGCAAATGCCAATACGGCTCGGGCTAGAGGCCGTATTTATGAACCGATCTTTACGAAATTTCTTGGGTACCTTTGGTATCACCATGGGACGAGAACGAGTGTTTTGGGGACCGGTCCAAAATTCAAGATGGCCGATGGCAGCCATTTTGTACAAAATTAGGTGCAATCAGATTTTTGAACAGAACTTCCATATGAAAGTGCTGATTTGAATAATTTTTGGCTCACCAACGTTAGTTGTGTGAGCCTATGGCATAGCCCTGATGTCGGCGTCGGCGTCAGCGTCGGCGTCCGCTCTCAAATATTTTGAACTTTTGTGTACAGGTTTTAATTTTTTGGCTTTTTAAAATTTTGTTTAGTTTCTGCATATTGCTATGGTGGTTCACTATAACATTTAACTTTTTTCCAGGGTATTTTGTCTTAATTTTAACCCTTTGAATCAAATTTTAGACTTATTTTGATGTTTGCGTGCAGTTTTTGATGTTTTTTTTTTCCTTTCTTCCAAGTGGAGATTTACCTTGCAGCATATGGCCATGCTTTTTATTGTGTGTAAACATGCATCTTAGGGCTAAGTTTGTATTATTTAACCCTTTTCCTGCTTAATTACTTCAATTTTGGACTTTTATGTACAGGTTTTGGACTTAGGCTTACAGCTTTTTACTTTTATGTACAGGTTGTGATGAAAAAAAAAAAAAAATTTAAATTGAGGTTGACCTCACTGCATATTGCAGTGGTGGTTACTATAACATTGATATCTTTCCAGTGCATTTTTTTAAAAATTTTAACCCTTTCAATCGATTTTTATTGGCTCACCAACGTTAGTTGTGTGAGCCTATGGCATAGCCCTCATGTCGGCGTCGGCGTCAGCGTTGGCGTCCGCTCTCAAATATTTTGAACTTTTGTGTACAGGTTTTGATTTTTTGGCTTTTCAAATTTTTTTTTAGTTTCAGCATATTGCTATAGTGGTTCACTATAACATTTAACTCTTTTCCAGGGTATTTTGTCGTAATTTTAACCCTTTGAATCAAATTTTAATAGACTTATTTTGATGTTTGCGTGCAGGTTTTGGTGTTTTTTTTTTCCTTTCTTTCAAGTGGAGATTTACCTTCCAGCATATGTCCATGCTTTCTATTGTATGTAAACATGCATCTTAGGGCTATGTTTGTATTATTTAACCCTTTTCCTGCTGAATTACTTCAATTTTGGACTTTTATGTACAGCTTTTGGACTTAGGCTTACAACTTCTTACTTTTATGTACAGGTTGTGATAAAAAAAAACAATTTCAAGTGAGGTTGACCTCACTGCATATTGCAGTGGTGGTTATTATAACATTGATATCTTTCCAGTGCATTTTTAAAAATTTTTTAACCCCTTCAATAGATTTTTAGACTTATTTTGACGTTTGCGTGCAGGTTTTCATGGGTTTTTTTATTTTTCCTTTCTTCCAAGTGTAGAGTTTCTGCATATTGCTATGGTGGTTCACTATAACATTTAACTCTTTTCCAGGGTATTTTGTCTTCATTTTAACCCTTTGAATCAAATTTTAGACTTATTTTGATGTTTGCGTGCAGGTTTTGATGGGTTTTTTTTCCTTTCTTCCAAGTGGAGATTTACCTTGCAGCATATGTCCATGCTTTCTATTGTATGTATACATGCATCTTAGGGCTATGTTTGTATTATTTAACCCTTTTCCTGCTGAATTACTTCAATTTTGGACTTTTATGTACAGCTTTTGGACTTAGGCTTACAGCTTCTTACTTTTATGTACAGCTTGTGATAAAAAAAAACAATTTCAAATGAGGTTGACCTCACTGCATTATAACATTGATATCTTTCCAGTGCATTTTTAAAATTTTTTTAACCCTTTGAATTGATTTTTACACTTATATTGCCGTTTGCGTGCAGGTTTTCATGGGTTTTTTTTTATCCTTTCTTCCAAGTGTAGAGTTTCTGCATATTGCTATGGTGGTTCACTGTAACATTTAACTCTTTTCCAGGGTATTTTGTCTTAATTTTAATCCTTTGAATCAAATTTTAGACTTATTTTGATGTTTGCGTGCAGGTTTTGATGTTTTTTTTCCCTTTCTTCCAAGTGGAGATTTACCTTGCAGCATATGGCCATGCTTTCTGTTGTATGTAAATATGCATCTTAGGGCTATGTTTGTATTATTAGACTTATTTTGACGTTTGCGTGCAGGTTTTCATGTTTTTTTTTTTACTTTCTTCCAAGTGTAGATTTACCTTGTAGCATATGCCCATGCTTTCTATTGTATGTAAACATGCATCTTAGGGCTACGTTGTATTCTTTAACCCTTTTCCTGCTTAATTACTTCAATTTTGGACTTCTTTTGTTTACAGGTTTGGAGTTTTGTGCTTTTCAAAAAAAATTTTTCTTCTTTGCATATTGCTATGGGGGTTCACGATAACATTTAACTCTTTTCCAGGGTATTTTGTCTTAATTTTAACCCTTTGAATCAAATTTTGATCTTATTTTGATGTTTGTGTGCAGGTTTTGATGTTTTTTTTACTTTTATGTGCAGGTTTTGAGGTTTGTCTTTCTTCTCTTCCAAGTGGCGACTTACCTTGTAGCACATTGCCATGGTTCCTATTTTATGTTAGGATGCTTCTTGGGGCTATTATTATATTATTTAACCCTTTAGCTGCTTATTTACTTTAATTTTGGACTTTTGTGTGCAGGTTTTGTACTTTTGTGTGCAGGTTTTGATATTTTTTTCAAGTGGAGTTTTATCTCACTGGCATATTGCCACGCTGGTTATTGTAATATTTTCAGGGTATTTTCTAAATTTTAACCCTTTGAAACAAATGTGATACTTTTTTTGACTTTTATGTGCAGGTTTTGAGGTTTTTCTTTCTTTTCTTCCAAGTGGATATTTTTCAGGTAGGGTTTCACCTTACTGGCATATTGCCATGGCAGTTATTGTGACATTATGATTGTGTATTTTTCTCAATTTTAACCCATTGAAACAAATGTGATACTTTTTTTTTTACTTTTATGTGCAGGTTTTGAGGTTTGTCTTTCTTTTTTTCAAAGTGGAGACTTACCTTGTAGCATATTGCCATGGTTCCTATTTTATGTTAGCATGCTTCTTAGGGGTTATTATTATATTATTTAACCCTTTAGCTGCTTATTTTCTTTAATTTTGGACTTTTGTGTGCAAGTTTGGAACTTTTTGTTTTACTCCAGACACCCCTTTACATTGGCCACCTGTTGGTGAGCCGCGGGGTACTAATACCCCCTCTAGTTAGACATATTTTGACGTTTGCGTGCAGGTTTTGATGCTTTTTCTTTTCCTTTCTTCCAAGTGGAGATTTACCTTGTGGCATATGTCCATGCTTTCTATTGTATGTAAACATGCATCTTAGGGCTATGTTTGTATTATTTAACCCTTTTCCTGCTGAATTACTTCAATTTTGGACTTTTATGTACAGATTTTGGACTTAGGCTTACAGCTTCTTACTTGTATGTGCAGGTTGTGATAAAAAAAAACAATTTCAAGTGAGCTTGACCTCACAGCATATTGCAGTGGTGGTTATTATAACATTGATATCTTTCCAGTGCATTTTAAAAATTTTTTTAACCCTTTGAATAGATTTTTAGACTTATTTTGATGTTTGCGTGCAGGTTTTCATGGTTTTTTTTTTTTCTTTCTTCCAAGTGTAGATTTAACTTGTAATATATGCCCATGCTTTCTATTGTATGTAAACATGCATCTTAGGGCTACGTTGTATTCTTTAACCCTTTTCCTGCGTAATTACTTCAATTTTGGACTTCTTTTGTTTACAGGTTTGGATTTTTGTGCTTTTTATAAAAAAAAAAATTTTAAGTGGAGTTTTACCTCACTGGCATATTGCCATGGTGGTTACTGTAACATTTTCAGGGTATTTTTCTATATTTTAACCCTTTAAAACACATGTGATACTATTTTTACTTTTATGTGCAGGTTTTGAGGTTTGTCTTTCTTTTCTTCCAAGTGGATATTTTTCAAGTAGAGTTTAACCTTAGTGGCATATTGCCATTGTGGTTACTGTGACAGGGTATTTTTCTCAATTTTAACCCCTTAAACAAATGTGATACTTTTTTTTACTATTATGTGCAGGTTTTGAGGTTTGTCTTTTCTTTCAAGTAGTGACTTACCTTGTAGCATATTGCCATAGTTCCTATTTTATGTTAGGATGCTTCTTGGGACTATTTTTGTATTATTTAACCCTTTAGCTGCTTATTTACTTTAATTTTGGACTTTTGTGTGCAGGTTTTGTACTTTTTGTGCAGGTTTTGATATTTATTTTAAATGGAGTTTTACCTCACTGGCATATTGACATGGTGGTTATTGTAACATTTTCAGGGTATTTTCTAAATTTTAACCCTTTGAAACAAATGTGATACTTTTTTGACTTTTATGTGCAGGTTTTGAGGTTTTTCTTTCTTTTCTTCCAAGTGGATATTTTTCATGTAGGGTTTCACCTTACTGGCATATTGCCATGGTGGTTACTGTGACATTATCAGGGTATTTTTCTCAATTTTAACCCATTGAAACAAATGTGATACTTTTTTTTTTACTTTTATGTGCAGGTTTCGAGGTAGGTTTGTCTTTCTTTTCTTCAAAGAGGTGACTTACCTTGTAGCATATTGCCATGGTTCCTATTTTATGTTAGCATGCTTCTTAGGGGTTATTATTATATTATTTAACCCTTTAGCTGCTTATTTTCTTTAATTTTGGACTTTTGTGTGCAGGTTTTGAACTTTTTTTTTTACTCCAGCCACCCCTTTACATTGGCCACCTGTTGGTGAGCCACGGGGTACTGATACCCCCTCTAGTTTGTGTGAATGTTTAGTACCATGGGATACATCACATATAATACAGATTTTTTTCTCGTGCAGAAATTATGCAAATTAGATGAACTTTGTTTTTTTCAGTGCTACTTACGCACAGTAAGTACACATGTCAATACGGCTCGGGCTAGAGTCTGTATTTATGAACCGATCGTCATGAAACATCTTGGGTACCTTTGTTATCACCTTGGGACGAGAACGAGTGTTTCTGGGTGCGGTCTAAAATTCAAGATGGCTGCCAGTGGCCATTTTGTACCGAAATTAGGTCTAATCAGTTTTTTGTGCACAACTTCTATATGGCTCAGGCCAGAGGCCATATTTATGAACCGATCTTTACGAAACTTTTTGGGTACCTTTGTTATCACCGTGGGATGAGAACAAGTGTTTTTGGGTGTTGTCCAAAATTCAAGATGGCCACCAGCTGCCATTTTGTACCAAAATTAGTGCAATCAGTCTTTTGTACAGAACATCTGTATGAAAATTCTGATT
The DNA here is from genome assembly GCA_031216915.1 of Pictodentalium vernedei. Taxonomy (NCBI): domain Eukaryota; kingdom Metazoa; phylum Mollusca; class Scaphopoda; order Dentaliida; family Dentaliidae; genus Pictodentalium; species Pictodentalium vernedei. The sequence continues at coordinate 259,388,208 of CM062297.1, forward strand.
TGAATAAATTTTTGTATGAATGCTTAGTAATATGGAATGCATGATATATAATATGGGTTTTTTTCTCATGCAGAAATTATGTAAATTCGATTAACTTTGATTTATTCAGTGCTACTCATACACTGTAAGTGCACATGTCAATACGGCTCTGGCTAGAGGCTGTATTTATGAACCGATCTTCACAAAACTTCTTGGGTACCTTTGTTATCACCTTGGGACAAGAACAAGTGTTTCTGGGTGCGGTCCAAAATTCAAGATGGCTGCCAGTGGCCATTTTGTACTGAAATTAGGCCCAATCAGTTTTTTGTCACAACTTCTATACAGCTCGTATTTATGAACTGATCTTCACGAAACTTCTTGGGTCCCTGTGTTTTCACCTTGGGACAGGAATGAGTGTGTTTTGGGGTGCCTTTGTTATCACTGTGCTATGAGAACAAATATTTTGGGGTTCAGTCAGACCCACTCTGGGACTCAAAGATTTCTTCTCTAGTTTAGCATCTGACTGTCACCCACCTTTACAATACTTTACCTATACATTTGTTACAGGCTACGGTCAGTATTTATGTACAGACCGTTACAATACTTTATATGTACCTTTGTTATCAGGTCATTACCTAGATGTTTGTCATTGCTGTGTCACATACTATACATGTACATGTCTTTGTCTTGACAAGTTGAGCTACAGTGTCATTGATAACTTTCATTAAACATGTTTTAAAAAATTTTGTCCACACTTAGGCTTTTTTGGGATCCATTTGGGCTCATCGTTCTCATTGGGAACTTGGGCTCATCTTGAAAATTTTTCGAAATTTTTTTTTCTTTTTTCTTTTGAATTAATTTTCGAAATGTTTGTAATGGATTATTATTTATTTTTATACTGCACCAATGACCCAGACTTAGCTGGTGCTAACTCTTAAATATCTAGGGCCAAACACAAATTTTACCCCCCCATCTCCAAAATTTGCATCAAAAACTGAAAATTACATGTCCTATATGGACCTCCATACTTTTACTCCTCTGCCCATGCACAGTGTCAAGGAGGTCTCGAAATGGGTGCAATTATCATTTTTTGTTTGGCCCTCAATTGAGTTACATTTCACTGATATTTGTGCTTGTAAATCTCAGTTTTAATGATGCCAGACACATAATTATGAGAGAAATGGTGGTTCTAAGGAGGAAATAGAAGGATGAGAGGAAGAAACAGTGACAGGAAATGTTCAGAGCTATAACTTTACTTATAATAATTTTTTTACGAAATTATTTCATGTTGCCTATTTTCGAGGCATAGCCCTAATGTTGTCATTCTTGCTATGAATGTTCCATTGTTGTTCAGTTTTCTCTCTCTCCCTTTCCTTTATATCCCCCTAGCTATTCTCCCATGCTTTTGGGATATTTTTTGTAATGTTGATTACTAAAATTTCTTGGGAGTTTTGGCTTGGTAACAGAATAATATTCTGTTCTTTCCCCCATGTTTACGTCCTCACACTTAGGTGTTTAGGCATTTTGGTCTGCATCTACCATCTGATGTTCTGCAGTTTCTTCTCTGGAAGTCTCTGTTTTGCATCAGATAGTGTTTAAATTGGTAACTGATTTCGGGCCATGTTTATCAGTGCCTGGAGTCATGTTTCCGGTTTTTGTACACTTTTTGTTTATGTTGACAACGGTTGCTTCTGATAGTGATTACTTGTCCTCTGCTTAGTTCAGTTCATAGCAAGATACATTAATATTGTCCGTAAGTGTTACATTAATTTTTTGAAATGGTTTTAAAATTTTTGTCCACACTTAGGCTTTTTTGGGATCCATTTGGGCTCATTGTTCTCATTGGGAACTTGGGCTCTTATGAAAATTTTTTCAAAATTTTTTTTTTTTTTGAAATTATTTTCTTTCGAAATGTTATAATGGATTATATTATATTATGTATCTTTGTTTCAAGGGTTAGTGCGAGTACTATGACTGTATATATATTTTTTCTTGATGAAAAAATGTTGTTCAAATTGTAATTTGAGGAAATCTTCCTCTAATTCTCAGGTTCATTGTGTTCCTTGTAGTCAATGTATTCGCACTAATTCTTTGCTCTGTGTGTGTTGATTGGAATGACAACGTTGGAGACGTGTGTCACGGTATTTTGTTAGCAGTGAGGGGTCCATGCCGGTCCTCTCCGCGGGGTCACTCTACTTTATCAGTCTCTTTTTCAGAAGAACAAGAACAGGGTGATGTTTCCGTGATGTCTTCAACAAGTGTGTCTCCATCGTTGCAATATTAGGGCTAGCGGCAAAGTGTTTAAGGTAATACGACAATTGCCGAAGAGTTCCCTAGTAGGATAGAAGGCATTGATCGTCCGCTAGTCCGCCCAGTGTCGAATGGCTCGGCAGCCAGGTTAGTCTTAGGGAAGCAGTTTGGGTAATGCGAGCACTATAAAACATCGAATGTGCACACCCAGCAACGACAGTTCCGAGGATAGCTAGCTCGTCCAGGTCCACCCGGACCGCAAGCAAGAGAGGCCTCCCCCCTCTCTTACATCAACATCTGTGCCGCGATGTTGTTGCATGTTCGTTTGTTAGTCGGAGCTTACGTCCACTCCTCCTTCTCGGGACGCTCCGTCGCATAGACAGTCCGACACGGATGTTATATTGGCTTCCTCATCCACACGTCAACACACTCGACCGCACATTGGCTATGTGACCACAGATTTCCAGGGGACTTTCACATATTATATAAATGTAGGAATGAACGTCCGTCTTGCTCCTGCTTCGCCGACCAGGGAATACACGTTGACCAGGTCACTCCATCTGCTAGCCAAGGACACGAGGCCTTTCCAGTTGGGACGTTCGCATATTATATAATGCAGGAATGAATGTCCCTGGAGCTTCCACTGGATAACAGGGTTCGCACAGCTCTTGAAAAACCCTTGAAAATGAGTTTTTCCTTGAAAAACCCTGGAATTTGAAATTAGCCCTTGAGAAACCCTTGAACTTTCAGAAATCTCTTGAAAAACCCTTGAATACTAAGCTATTTCCTGGGCATTGTAAATATATGTGTACTCGCCTTTTACTTGTTTGTTGCACTTGTGTCGTTCAGTTAAAAAAAAACATAAAAAAGTATGGAACGTTTTACCATAATTGGGCCGAGTTGACTGGGGCGAATTAATAGCGGGCAGTTGTGCTTGGGAATTTTTTTATAGTGAAGAGTCAGAGAGTAAGCGTGTATTTTTTTTAAGTAGTGTATTTACAGCAGCACACGTGTTCAATGGCAGGTTTTATTTTCGTCTTGACTTCTGTTGTTTGTTTTTCCAAATATATATTCAAATGGGGCGTTGTGTTTTCAACAAGAGCTGGCTGACTGACAAACGATATGAAAATTGGATTCGTGAGTTGAAAAGCGATAAGTATTCAGCTTTCTGTACTTTGTGTAATAAATCAATAAATTTGTCTGAAATGGGCGAATATGCTCTGTCGTCACATGCACGAGGAAAAAAACATAAGTCTCTTGTGGGGGACAGCTCAGGCCACACTAGTGGTTTGCAAACCATCATGTCATTTCTAAAAATGAACAGCCCGTCCACGATGAAAGCGTGTGAAGGTGTCGGTGCCAGCCATGGAGACTTTATAAGTTCGCGAAGTGATGATAGTGATACGGCTGTTGCTGGCCCCAGTAAGTTGAGTAACGAAGTGAAACAGTCCACCCTGAACGTTTTTTCAAAAAATCATACACTGCGAGCTGAAATTATGTGGACAATGCATACAATCACCACCCACCAGTCCTATAAATCAAATGAAAATGTTTCGAAATTGTTTTCATGTATGTTCAATGACAGTGCAATTGCACAAAAATTCGGCTGTGGAGAAAGAAAATCTGCCTATTTAGCCGTTTTTGGAATAGCTGAGTATTTTAAAGGTGTTGTTCTGAAAAAAATCCAAAGTGACTTTACTCTTCTTTTTGATGAATCTTTAAATAAAAAATCACAAAATAAACAAATGGATATTCATGTCATATACTGGGATGAAGACATCAACCAGATTATTACTAGGTATTACAATTCTGTTTTTCTTGGTCATGCAACAGCAGAGGATATGTTGGAACATATTTTTATACTGTACCAATGACCCAGACTTAGCTGGTGCTAACTCCACAAAAACCAGGGCCAAACACAAATTTTGCCCCCCAATCCCCAAAATTTGCATCCAAAACAAAAAGAAATCATGTCCTAAAGGACCTCCATAGTACGACTCTACTGCGCATGCGCAGTGACGCAGTCGTCCCGAAATTGGCGCCAAATATCATTCTCTGTTTGGCCCTTCATCAGTCAACATCTCACTGATCTTTGTGCTTGTAAATCTCAGTTTAAAGGATGCCAGACACGTAATTCTTGGAGAAAATGTGATTCTAAGGAGGATAGAAGGAGGAGAGGAAAAAAGAAGTGGCAAAAAATAATCAGGGCTGTACTTAAAATTTTTTGTTAAAATTATGTTAAGTTGCCTATTTTCGAGGCAAACGCCTCTTGTTGTCATTCTTGCTAATTGTTGCACTGCTTATTCAGTGTTTCCTCTCCCCTAACCTTCTAAAGTCCCCCCTTGCAATTCTCCCATGCTTTTGGCATATTTTTGAGAAGTTTCATTTCTAAAATTTCCCTGGGAGAGTTGCTTGGTTACAGAATGTTTTCTGTTATTTTCCCCATAGTTACGTTTTCACCCATGGGTGTATAACGTTTGTGTTCTGCATCTTCCATCTGATGTTCTGCAGATTCTCCCCTGGGAGTCTCTGTTTTGCATCAGATAGAGTGTAATTGAGGACTGATTCCGGGCCAGTTTTGTCAGTGCCTGGAGTCATGTTTTCTTCTGTGTTTACACTGTTTGTTTTCATTGGCAACAGCCTTTTTTGAGGGGGGCTGTTTGCCTTTGAGGTAGTTTATCTCATTATAAGATACATTTATATTATCCGAAAGTGTCTCATTAATTATTTTATATAATTTTAAAATTTTTGACCACACTTTGCCATCGGATCCATCGGGGCTCAACGTTACTTTTCAGCAACTTGGGCTTCTCTGAAAAAATATTTTTTCAAAATTATTTTGTTTTGCAATTGTTTTTTCATTTATTAATGGATCATGTTATTATGTTTCTTTGTGTCAGGGGTTTTTGCGAGTAACTAGGACTTATTGTTGTTCCTTCACAATGAAAGGAACTTGTTCAAATTGTAATAGGAAGAAATCTTCCTCTGACTTTCATGATTATTGCATAAATTGTAGTCAGTGTTCTCGCATTAATCCCTGTCCTGTATGTGAACATTGGGATGAGAAACATTGGAAACGTGTGTCACGATATGTTGTTTCTGGAGAAAGAGCGATGCCGGCTCTTTCTCCACAAGGTCACTCTACTCTCTCAGTTTCTATTTCAGAGGAACCAGAACAGGGTGATGTTTCCATGTTATCTTCTTCAAGTGTGCGTCCGTCGTCACAATTAAATACAGAGCTAGCGGCAAAAGTGCTCATGGAGATTAGACAAATGTCGTCCGCTAGCTCGCCCGGTGTAGCGTCCATTCACCGAATGGTTCGGCAGCCGGGTTCGTCCGATGCGGTCCAAGAGGAAATTTTGGGTGATGCGAGCACTATAAAAATAATAGATGCACACCCAGTGACGGCGGATAGTGAACGAGAACGGAGGAAGCCTTTTAGTCCGGTTCCTAGCTCGTCCAGGTCCAGCCGGGCCGCGAGCGAGAGAGGCCCCTCTCTCGTACAACAACATCTGGGACCAGATGTTGTGGTACAAAATGTGTCTTTAGCGGAGCATACGTCCGTCGCTCGGGACGCTCCGTTGTATAAGCAGTCCGCAGAGACTGTTAAGGCTTCCTCTTCTCGCCGGCGCACACGACCGCACCTTGGCTGCGTGACCTCCGATATCTTGCCAGCTTCGCCGAGTAAGGATTATTCGGCGACCAGGTCACACCATCCGGCAGCCAGGGACTCGAGACCGATGGACTCCGGACGTTCGCATAGGAAAAGTATGCGGGAGCCATCCGATGCGGAGCTGCCCTCGGCAAAGCAGCGAAAGACCGCTCCTCCGCAGGTCTCGACGTCGGACATTCTAGTGCAGATAGCACAGCTTATCGCAGCATCCCAGCAGCCGACAGAGACGGTGTCGGATCGAGAATTATCCGACGGCGCTGGGTCGGTACGCTCCGCCGAAGCATCGGGGGCGGACGACCGGGAACATCGGGAGGTCCGACCGGATGGTGAAAGGGATACGGATGAATTGGAGCTATCCCTTTCGGAACAACACAAAGCTGCCGTAGACTTCATCCGGCACTTTCTTCCTCAAGTTGTTCCGTCGGGCCAGACTGCTGCGCTTCCGGACAGGAGAATTATAGCGTCATTGGACTCTGATTTTTTCGAGCGGTTCAGGGACATCGCTCCCGAGTTTCCGTCGCAGTCCAATAATGTTGCAAGAACATTTGAATTATTGAACGACGCTATTTTTAAACTTGCTTCCAGGACAGGGAAAGCAGGCTTCTTGTCCGCAAATACTCTCAACCTGCCTTTCATTAATGCAAGGAATAAATTCGACACGGCAGGTCAGGGTATACCGAGAGTTCCTCTGCGTATGGACGACGAGGCGGAAGACTTAGAGCTATCATTACCGTCGTCAGCTTCTATTCCAACCGCAGTGTTGGAAACAGCTATTGCGTCTAACAGAGCCAATTTAGATGCCTTATCTTACGCAGATCACCTTACGAAGGCGTTATCACTGCGTCTTCAAGGGGAAGAGTTTCAGGATATACAATCCTCCTTAAGACTTCTTTCAAGGGCAGTAGCTTATTCCACGTGTAACTCCGCCCTTTCAGTGGCTAATCTGGAGTTGGTTAGACGTGACGCAGCCCTGTCTACATCCACACTAGTGGATTCTAAGGTGAAGAACTCTCTTAGAGTCGCTTCGGTCTCAGGAGATCTTCTCTTTGACGGCAAGCTTTCCGCTATTTATGATAATATTAAAAAGAAAGCTAGTGATTCTCTGTTGTTTAGATCCGCTCCTAAAAGGTCGGATTCAGCAGACACGAATAAGGCGGGCACTTCTGGGTCTTATCCGCCCAAGAGAGGTTCCTATAGAGGTTCCGGTGCGTCCTCTAGCTCTTATTCGAGAGACCGTCAGGATAGCGACTCTCGTTCGGGACGTCCTTCAGGCCGGGACAATCGGTCGGACGCCCCGAGGTCGACGAGGCGAGGTGCGGGTCGTGGAAGACGTGGTTTCTCCTACCGCAGGCCTCGCAGATCCAGGAGGTGATGGCTCAAACCTCTATCGCGTTCCGGTTGGCGGAAGGTTGTCGAGTTTTTCTCAAGAGTGGGCGTCGATTACGGACGACCCTTGGGTGAGAGGAGTGACTTCGGAAGGTCTAAAGATATCCTTCAAACGAAAGCCTCCATTAACTCGAAGTCCAAAGTGGACTCATCTTCCGTCAAACCCTCAGAAAAGAGACGCTCTGCTATCAGAGGTGCAGTCTCTTTTAATGAAGAACGCGGTAGAGGTCGTAGAAAACCAGGAATCGCTGGGATTCTACAGCCATCTGTTTCTGGTTCCGAAACCAGACGGCTCGTTCCGTCCAGTCATAGATTTGAGCTGGATAAACAAGCTGATCATCGCTCCGAAGTTTTATATGGAGACGATTCGATCGGTCAGAGCGAGTATTCGGGTGAACGATTATGCAACGAGCATAGATCTCAAAGATGCGTACTTTCACGTCATGGTACATCCGACATTCCGAAAGTATCTACGCTTCGCAGTCCTAGGAGTGGTGTATCAGTTCCGGGCCATGTGCTTCGGATTGAATCTAGCACCCTGGGCTTTCACTCGAGTAATGAACTCGGTAATGATTTACTTCCGAGCTCATTCGTCTGCGGTAACGTCGGCCTACCTGGACGACATTCTTCAGAGGTACGGCAACGAGTTAACGCTTCAGAACGATGTTCAGAATCTTCTTCTATTGCTCCGACGTCTCGGTTTCATAGTAAACGAGGAGAAGTCGGATCTGGTGCCGTCCAAGTCATTCACTCATCTGGGAATGAGCTTCGAGACGCACAACAATCTCGTTCGTCTGCCGTTAACCAGAGCGAAATTAGTCAGTTGTTACGCTCGCTATTGTCTAAATACAGACAAAGTCACAGCGAGAGAATTTATGAGACTGATAGGTCTGTGCGGAGCCGCTGCGGATCTCATTCCGATGGGACGGCTACGCACACGGCCTCTTCAAATTTTCTTGACTCAGAATTGGAGTGTGAAAATTCATTTGCTCGATGTAGACGTTCTCTTGTCAGATCAAGTGAAACAAGAGATTCAGACTTGGGCAAACATTCAGTGGTTAACTCAAGGAGTTCCGCTGCAGTTGCCGGATCCGAGTTTTACCATTATGACGGATGCCAGTCAAACAGGTTGGGGTGCATCATTAATCCCAACGGATTCGAGATGCCAGGGTCTTTGGGATCCGCAATTCCTGTGCAAGCACATAAACATCAAGGAAATGATGTCAATTTGTCTTGCGTTACGTCACTGGATGGACATTATTCACGATGCTCATGTCCAAATCCTATCCGACAATACGACAGTAGTGGCGTATATACGGAATCAGGGAGGCACTCATTCAGTTCCGTTGTTCAATCTAACGGAAAGAATCCTTCTGTTTGCGTTGGAACATCACGTTCTTCTTTCGGTCCGTCACATACCGGGTCGTCTGAATGTGCTAGCAGACTCCCTTTCTCGAAAGGGTCGCTTGTTGCCGTCGGAGTGGACTCTCAACAAACAAGTATTCAATCAGATTTGCTACCAATGGGAACGGCCAATGATAGACTTTTTTGCGACACATCTCAACAATCAGTTGCAGACGTATGTGTCCCCGTGTCCGGATCCAAGAGCATTTGCTGTAGACGCTCTATCGATCCCTTGGGACGGAATGATAGGATATGCGTATCCTCCAGCGCCGTTAATTCAACAAGTATTGCTAAAGATAAAACAATCTCAATGCAAGATTCTGTTGGTAGCATCTCTGTCGCCACAGAGACCGTGGATAAATCTACTCAGGTGTCTGTTGTGGGACCTACCGCGGAAGCTCCCTCCACGAGAGGATCTTCTTTGGCAGGGGAAATCGCGCCAACTGCATCACAACCCGCAAGGTCTCAACCTTCACGTTTTTCCGTTGTGCGGTCCTTCTTGCATGGCAAGCACTTTACAGGACGAGCAGTGGACGCGATTTCTAACTGTAGGAGGACCTCCTCTTCGCTAAACTATGCGGCTAAGTGGAAGGTTTTCCGTCGTTGGTGTAGGGATCATTCTGTTGATATATTTGATCCCTCTATACCAGACATTGCTAACTTTCTAGTATACTTGTTTGACGAAATCAAACTGCAACCGGTTACTATAAAGGGTTATAGATCTATGTTATCTGATACCTATGCACATCATGATAGTTTACAAATTGGATCTAATGTCTCTTTATCGAAATTGGTTAGAAACTTTTCGATAAATAGACCCAGAACTCTTAGATTAATTCCTAAGTGGAATTTAGCTTGGGTTCTCCTTAAATTGAAGGAAAAGCCATTTGAACCTCTTGGGACAGTAGATTTCAAATTCTTATCTTATAAGACAGCTTTTCTCTTAGCTTTCTCTTCTGCCAGAAGAGTCAGTGAGCTTCATGCACTATCGGTGGATGATTCTCATTATCGTAGTGTTGGGAACACTATCACCTTCACTACTAACGTCGGTTTTTTAGCTAAGAATCAGGCTCCTAATAAATATCCGGAACCTATTGTTATTAAGGCTCTTCCGTCTTCAGACGGGCGTAGGCCTTTACTCTGTCCTGTTAGAGCACTACGTATCTATAAACAGAGATCTCAGTTCATCAGAAAGGGACGGAAACGTTTCTTTCTGTCTTTGATGCCTAATAGAAAGGACATTTCAGTCCATTCTATTGCTAGATGGATTCAGTTAACTATCCGTACTGCGTATGAAGATTTATCTTCTTCTCAGCAGTCTGTGCTTAAGATTTCTGCTCATGAAGTAAGAGCTCTTTCTACTTCCTGGGCTTATGCTAATAGTGTTGCTATTACAGATTTAATGAAGGCTGCTTATTGGTCTCAGCCATCCACATTTACTAATTTTTATCTCAGAAATATTGAGTCCATTTCTGGAGACCTGCATTGTTTAGGTCCGTTATCTGTTGCTCAGAATGTCGTCCACTAAACAGTTGCAACTATAGTTATGCAGGCTTTCTGTTCCGGCAGTGACTCCGTCCGGCTGCCCTCTTCGCTCTGGGCTATTTGACCCAGGGCAAGGGGAAGGGGGGGGGCGGGTGTTCCCTTAGGTCACCTGCTTTATAGTGAAAAGCAAGGGAATGCCTCCTCCAAGACAGTATTTCTGAGTCGCTTCCGGGATGGTTTTAAAGTGTAATATTAATGTTTAATTTCATTCATGTCTTATTTTTAAAGTGTAGCTCGGTGTGAAGCATTTGTATATGTCAAGTGTCAAACGGGCTTTAATATACAATACTCGGACACTTTTAAATGATTATAAAGAGTCTCAATTCTCTGGACTACTTTATTTATTGGCTTGTTTTAATAATAATTAGTATAAAGGTTATACTGGATATTAATAGAGAACATGAATGTTATTGTGCTCAATTATTAAGGGTAGTGTATCTTTCTAATTTAAATATTAAATAAGAAAGATACATGTAAAGCCTAATACTCCTTTTCTCCTTAAGGGGTTATCTCTTTATTTTATAATTGAGCTTATTGGATTTTCCTCTATGTCCTAGGCCCTCCAGCCTGTTTACTATTCAGCTAAGTCTGGGTCATTGGTACAGTATAAAAATGTTAAAAAATTTATAGTAATTTATATATTTTTTATACTTACCAATGACCCAGACGGGGATGGCCCTCCCTGAGTTGGGAACTCTTGCCTCCCCGCTGAGTACATAGCGCTGACCAGGCACTGCCAGTAAGAATGATATTTGGCGCCAATTTCGGGACGACTGCGTCACTGCGCATGCGCAGTAGAGTCGTACTATGGAGGTCCTTTAGGACATGATTTCTTTTTGTTTTGGATGCAAATTTTGGGGATTGGGGGGCAAAATTTGTGTTTGGCCCTGGTTTTTGTGGAGTTAGCACCAGCTAAGTCTGGGTCATTGGTAAGTATAAAAAATATATAAATTACTATAAATTTTTTAACTTTTCACACTGTGTTCTTAATGGGGGTCTCAACATGGGAAAACTTGTTCAAATTGGCATGGATGGCCCCAATGTCAACTGGAAGTTTTTTGACCTAATTTTTGACAAGATTAAAACTGATTTTTCATTACATTTGTTGAATGTTGGTTCATGCGGACTCCATGTAGTACACAACGCTTTTAAAGCTGGAGCTGAAGCTTCTGGATGGGAAATAGAATCTTTTCTGTCCAGTTTGTATTATTTGTTCAAGGATTTGCCAGCTCGACTTGAAGACTTCAGAAATGTCACAAACAACTGAAAATTACCTTTGAAATTTGTAAAACATCGATGGTTAGAAAACGAACCTGTTGCTAAAAGAACATTAGACATTTTACCAAACATATAAAAATACATTGATGCTGCCATTTCTAAAACTGTTTCTTGCCCAGGCAATAAATCTTTTGAAGTTATTTCAAAATTGATTAAAGATAAACTGCTCATAGCTAAGCTTCATTTCTTCAAACTTGTATCGAGTCTTCTGCAGCCATTTCTTATTGCTTATCAGACAGACAAACCCATGATTTGTTTCCTGGCTGATGATTTGGCCCAGATGTTGAGAAGTCTTTTTAGAATGTTTGTGAAGTCTGATGTTTTAGATAAATGTAAATCTTGTGAAAAACTTTCTAAAATAAATATTGAAGACAAAGACATATATGTAACCTACAAAAAAATAGAAATTGGTGTTTAGACACAAAAAGCAGTTGTTGAAGCTAATGTTTCTGAAAAACGGGTACTGGACTTCAGAATGGAGTGTAGGCAATTTCTTGTAGAACTATGTAAAAAGCTGCTAAACAAATGTCCATTATCATACATACTTGTAAGAGCTTTATCAGCATTAAACCCACATAAAATGTTAAAAGACCCATATGTGTGCAGGCAAAATTTTAAGAAGATAATTTCTATTTTGACTGCTGCTAAAAGAGTTGGTGATGATTGTGATTTGATTATAGAGGAGTACAACCAGTTTATTGACTACATCAAAATCACAGGCTCTTCTAAATTTGCCAAATTTTCAAGAAAAGATCAAAGAATTGGTTCTTTCTTCATGGAACACATGTCAACATCTCAGTTTGAAAGGCTTTTCAAAGTTGTGAAAGTACTGCTCCTAATTTCTCCTGGTAATTCGAGTGTGGAACGTGGTTTCTCTGTTAACAAGGAGGTAGAGGTAGAGAACCTATTGGAACAATCATTAATTGCTCAACGGATAATATGTGATTATGTTACTAAAGCGGGTGGCATATTGAACGTTACAGTTAATAATGAGCTTTTGGCATCAGCAGCTAGTGCTCGGCACAGATATGAAATGTACCTAAGAGACATACGAGAGAAAACTAAAACTGTGGGAGAACAGAAAAAAAGGAAATCGTGCCTTGATGAGATAGAAGATCTGAAACAAAAAAAAAGAGGATGAAATTGGATATTGAACACTTGAGAAATGATGCTGATAAGCTTTGTGAAAAAGCTGAAGCAACAGGGAAATTATTCTTTGTTACTCAGGCAAACTGTCTTAAAAAAAGAGCTGTTAAAAAGGAAAAAGAATGTAAAGATGTTGAGGGAGAATTAACAAATAAAATAGATTCACTGACACAGTAAGGGAAACATGATTCCTTTACAGAGAACAAACTTTAATTTTTTTTGGTGAGTGTGCTTTTTATTTTTTTTATTAGACTGTGACTAGTGTAAATGTATACATTTACATGTGACATGCAGTGCAGATACATGTATTAGTAACATTAAGATTACTGTAACACAGATCACACTTTGGGTACCAGTACTTCCTGACTTCCAGTGTCAGATCTGTGTCACATGAATCTTAGATTTTTAGAGCTCATACAACAAGCTGAATAGTATATGTAGCCCTTGAAAAAAAAAAAAGCCCTTGAAAAACCCTTGAACTTTGTGAGCAAATTTTTGTATGAACCCTGGGTAATTATGTAGGACCGCGGCTCCACAGGCCTCATTGAGGAACATGATCAGGGTGATGTTACCGTGATGTCTTCGAAAAGTGTGCTTCCGCCGTCACAGTCAAATGAAGAGCTAGCAGTAAAGTGCTCATGCAGATACATCAATTGCCTAAGAGGTCCCAAGTAGGATCAACGGCGTTGGAGTCCGCTAGCTCGCCCAGTGAAATGACCATTCATCGAATGGCTCAGCAGCCGGGTTCTCCCGTTGCGGTCCAGGAAGGAGATTTGGGGTGATGCGAGCACTATAATATACAATGTGCACACCCAATGATGACGGATACGAGGATGGTACGGAGAAAGCCTATTAGTCTGGTTCCTAGCTCGTCCAGGTCCATCCGGGCTGCGAGCGAGAGAGGTCCCTCTCTCGTACAACAACATCTGGGCCCAGATGTTGTGGTACAAAACATTCCTCAGTCGGAGCATACGTCCACCGCTCGGGATGCTCCGTTATATAGACAGTCCGGAGATACTGCTCTTTGGGCTTCCTCATCCTCACGGCAGCACACACGACCGCACCTTGGCTACATGACCAGTGATATCCAACCAACATCGCCGACCAGGGATTCTACGGCGATCAGGTCATGCAATCTGGTAGCCAAGGATACAAGGCCTTCATACTCTGGACGTTCGCATATAAGAAGTATACAGGAGTTAACGTCCAAGGAGCTTCCAGCGGCTAAATCCTGTAAGACCGCAGCTCCACAGGCCTCCTTTACGGACGTGCTATCGCAGATAGCACAAATTATCGCAGCATCCCAGCATCCGACAGAAAGTCTGTCGGATCAGGAATTATCCGAAGAAGCTGGGTTGGTACGTTCCGCTTTAGATTCAGGCATGGACTACCAAGAATTTAAAGTGGTCCGACAGGATGGCGAAAGGGTACGTAGGAGTTGTAATTTTCCCTTTCGGAACAACATAAATTGCCGTAGAATGCATCCGGCATTATCATCTGACGTTGTTCCTCCGGACCAAAATGTTGCGTTGCTGGATAAGAGACTGATAGCACCACTGGACACATAATTCTTTAATCGGTTTAAGGACATCGTCCCTGAGTTTCCGACACAGTCCAGAATTGTGGCGTGGACATTTGAACTATTGAATGACGCTATATATAACTTACTACCAAAACGGGCAGGTCCGGTTTCTTATCGGCAAATGCTCAACATCTGCCTTTCATCAATTCATGGAATAATTCGAAATGGCAGGACAGAGCATTCTGAGAGTTCCTCTGCATCTAGACGACCAGGCCGAAGACCTAGTATTGTCTATACCGTCATCTATGTCAATTCCAACCACGACGTTGGAAACAACAATATCTAACAGGGCTAGCTTAGACGCATTATCGTACGCAGATCACCTTACCAGAGCATTATCATTACGTCTCGAAGGAAAAGAATTCCAGGATGTACAACCTCCTTAAGAGTTCTTTCAAGGGCCTTAGCATTCTCCACATATAACTCTGCCCTTTTAGTGGCAATACGGAGTTGGTAAGACGTGACGTGGCCCTACATCCATGCGTGTGGATAGTAAGGTGAAATACTCTCTCAGAGTCGCTCCGGTCTCCGGAGAGCTTCTCTTCGACGGCAAGCTTTCCGCAATCTTTGCTCAGATATCTAAGAAAGCTTCAGACTCTCTGCTATTCAAATCCGCTTCGAAAAAGTCGGATTCAGCAGAGAAGAGTAGGATAGGCACTTCTAGGGCGAATACGTCTAAGGGAAGTTCCTATAGAGGTTCCTATGCGTCCTCTAGGTCTTACTCTAGAGACCGTCAGAGTAGCGACTCAGGTAGGGGCTGTAATACTGGCCGAGACGCCCCTAGGTCGACGGGGCGAGGTGCGGGCCGTGGAGGAATGGTTTCTCCTTCCGCAAGCCTCGCAGGACCAGGAGGTAATGGTATTATCCTCCATCGTGTTCCAGTGGGTGGAAAACTGTCGAGTTTCTGAACCATTTGGGAGTAGATTACGGACGTCCCTTAGTTTCGAGGGGTGATTTTGGAAGGACTAAATTGTCCTTCAAAGGAAAACCTCCGTTAACTCGAAGTCCAAGATGGACTCAGCTTCCGTCAAGTCCGCAGGAAAGAGACTCGCTTCCATCAGAAGTCCAGTCTCTTCTGGAGTAGATCACGATAGAGATCGTAGAAATACAGGAATCTCCAGATTTCTACAACCATCCTTTTCTAGTTCCGAAACCAGACGGCTAGTTCCGTCCACTCATAATCTGAGCTGGATAAACAAGCTGATCGTGGCTCCTAGATTCTATATGGAGACCATCCGATCGGTCAGAGCGGGTATTCGGGTGAACGACTATGCTACATGCATAGATCTCAAGATGTGTACTTTCACATCGTGGTACATCAGGCGTTCAGAAAGTATCTTCGCTTCGCCGTCATAAGAGTCGTGTATCAGCACCGAGCAATGTGCTTCAGTCTGAATCTAGCGCCCTGGGCTTTCACTCGAATAATGAAATCGGTAATGACTCATTTCCGAGCTCATTCGTCTGCGGTAACGTCGGTCTACCTGGACGACATTCTTCAGCGGGGTGGCAGTGAGTTAACGCTTCAGAATGATGTGCAGAATCTGCTTCTAATGCTCCGACGTCTCGGTTTCATAAGTAAACGAGGAGAAGTCGGATCTGGTGTCGTCCAAGTCATTCACCCACCGGGGGATGATCTTTGAGACGCACAACAATCTCGTTCATCTGCCGTTAACCAGAGCGAAATTAATCATGTGTTATGCTCGCTATTGTCTTATCAGACAAAGTTACAGCGAGAGATTTCATGAGACTGATAGGTTTTGTGCTGAGCTGCCGCAGATTTTATTCCAATGGGGCGGCTACGCACTCGTCCTCTCCAAATTTTTCTGACCCAGAATTGGAGGGTGAAGATTCATTCGCTCGATACGGCCATCCTCTTGTCAAATCAAGTGAACAAGAGATTCAGACTTGGGCAGATATTCAGTGGTTAACTCAGGGAATTCCACTGCAATTGCCAGATCCGAGTTTTACAGTTTTGACGGATGCCAGTTAAACAGGTTGGGACGCAACATTGAGCCCAACGGATTTGAAGTGCCAGGATCTTTGGCACCCGCATTTCCTAATCAAGCACATAAACATCAAGAAATGATGTCAATTTGGCTTGCGCTACGTCATTGGATGAACGTTATTCAGAATGCTTACATGCTAATTCTGTCCGACAATTCGACGGTATTAGCTTATATTCGGAACCAGGGTGGCACTCATTCCATTCTGTTTTTCAAGTTAACGGAATGAATCCTTCTGTTTGTACTAGAACATCAAGTTCTCCTATCGGTCCGTCATATTCTGTGTCATCTGAACGTATTAGCGGACTCCCTTTCACGGAGGGGCCTCTTGTTGCCGTCAGAATGGACTTTCAACAAACAAGTATTCAATCAGATTTGCTACCAATGAGAGCAGCCAATAATGGACTTTTTGCGACACATCTCAACAATCAGTTGCAGATGTATGTGTCACCATGTTCGGATCCTCGAGCATTTGCATTAGACGCTCTATCGATCTCATGAGATGGAATGATAGGATATGCATATCTTCCAGCGCCGTTGATTCAGCAGATATTGCTCAAGTTAAACAGTCTTAATGCAATTCTGTTGGTAGCATCTCTATCTCCACAGAGACCGTGGATTATTCTACTCAGGTGTCTGTTGTGGTACATGCCGTGGAAGCTTCCTCCACATTTTGGTCCATTCTATTGCTAGATGGATTCAATTAACTATCCCTACTGCTTATGATATATATCTTCAACTGAGCAGTCTGTGCTTAAGATTTCAGCTCATAAAGTAAGAGTTCTTCCTACATCTTGGTCTTACGCTAATAGTTTTGCTATTACAAATCTAATGAGGGCTGCATATTGGTCTCAGCCTTCCACTTTCATTAATTTGTATCTTAGAAATATTGAGCCCATTTCTGGAGATCTGCATTGTTTAAGTCCGTTATCTGTTGCTCAGAATGTCGTCCACTAAACAGTTGCAGCTATAGTTATGCATGCTTTCTGTTCCAGCAGTGACTCTGTCTTGCTGCCCTCTTCGCTCTGGGGTATTTGATCCAGGGCAAGGGGAAGGGGAGGGGGAGGGTGCTCCCTTAGGTCATCTGCTTTATAGTGTAAAGCAAGGGAATACCTCTCCTGGAGTCAGTAATTCCGAGTCGGTACCGGGATGATTTTAAAGTGTAAAGCTAATGTTTACTCATCCATGTAATATTTTTAAGCGTAGCTCGGTGTGAAGCATTTGTATATGTCACGTGTCATACAGGTGTTAATATACAATCCTCGGACACTTTTAATGAGTATTAAGAGTCTCATTTCTCTGGACTTCCTTTATTTATTGGCTTTCCTTTAAAAATATTAGCATAATGGGTTATACTGGAGGTTAATAGAGATCATTGATGTTATTGTGCTCAATTACAGAATGGTGTGTCTTTCTTGTTTTGATGCAAATAAGAAAGATACATGTAAAGCCTATTTCTCCTCGAGGGGATAATTCTGTTATATGTAGTTGAGCCTATTGGATTTTCCTTATGTCCTAGGCCGTCCAACCTTTTTACTTTTCAGCTAAGTCTGGGTCATTGGTACAGTATAAAAATGGTAAAAAATTTATAGTAATTTATATATTTTTTGTACTTACCAATGACCCAGACGGGGATGGCCCTCCCATGAGTTGGGAACTCATACCTTCCCGCTGAGTACATAGCGCTTACCAAGCACTGGTTGAAAGAATGATAAATGCGCCAATTTCGAGACCTCCTTGACACTGTGCATGTGCAGTGCAGTAAAAGTATGGAGGACCATATAGGACATGTAATTTTCGGTTTTTGATGCAAATTTGGGGGATTGGGGGGTAAAATTTGTGTTTGGCCCTAGATATTTGGGAGTTAGCACCAGCTAAGTCTGGGTCATTGGTAAGTATAAATAATATATAAATTACTATAAATTTTTTAACTATTATGTATCTTTGTTTTCAAGGGTTGGTGCAAGTATGATGACTGTTTAATATTTTTTCAAAATGAAAGAATATTGTTTAATTGTAAATTGAGGAAGTCTTCCTCTAATTCTCATGTTCATTGTATTTGTTGTAGTCTGTGTACTCGCACTAATTCTTGCTCAGTGTGTGCCAATTCAGATGACAAACGTTGGAGACGTGTGTCACGGTATATTGTTAGTGGTGAGAGGTCCATGCCGGTCCTCTCTCCACAGGGTCACTCTAGTTTTTTCAGTCTTTTTTTCAGAGGAACAAGAACAGGGTGATGTTTCCGTGATGTCATTAAAAGTGTGCTTCTGTCGTCACAATAATGAGCTAGTGGCAAAATGCTCAAGGAATGCGGCAAGTGCCTAAGAGGTCCCATGCAGGATCGACGGTCACTTGTCGCCCGCAAGCTCCCCCGGTGAAGCAATCATTCACGAAATGGTTGTGCCGCTGGGTTCATCCATTGCAGTCCAGGAGAGGAGAAGGGGTGTTGCGAGCACTATAGTCTCGAATCACGCACACCCGGCGTTGACGGATCGGAGGATGGAACAGAGGAAGTCAGTCAGTCCGGTAGCTAGCTCGTCCAGGTCTACCCGGACCGCGAGCAAGAGAGGCCCCCCTCTCTCTTACAACAACATCTGGGCCCAGATGTTTTTGTATGTAACGTTCGTTAGTTGGAGCATACGCCCACTCCTCCTGCTCGGGACGCTCCGTCGCATAGACAGTCCAACGCGGCTTGTCTATTGGCTTCCTCATCCTCACGTCAGCACACCCGATCGCACCTTGGCTATGTGACCACAGATATCCAGCCTGCTTCGCCGACCAGGGAGTCCACGTCGACCAGGTCACGCCATCCGCTAGCCAAGGACACAAGGCCTTTCCAGTCAGGACGTTCGCATATGAGAAGTATGCAGGAATTAAATTACGTAAGACCGCGGCTCCACAGGCCTCCGTGACGGACTTGCTATCACAGATAGCTCAATTCATCGCAGCATCCCAGCAGGTATCGGAAACTTTTTCAGTAAAGAAACTGTCTGAGGAAGCTGGGTCGGTTTGCTCCCCTGCAGAGTCAGAAAGGGACGTCCAGGAGGATGGTAAAAGGGAATCAGCGCAGCTGAAATTTTCCCTTTCCGAACAACTTAAGGTGGCCGTAGATTTCATCCGGCATCACCTTTTAGAAGTTGTTTCTCCAGACGAAAATGCTGCGTTACCTGATAAGAAACTGAAAGCGTCACTGGACACAGACTTTTTGGGCCGGATTAGGGACACTGTCCCTGAGTTTCCGACCCAGTCCAGAAATGTCATACGGACATTTGAACTTTTGAAGGACGCTATATTCAAGCTAGCCTCTAAGACTGGCAAATCCGGTTTCTTATCGCCTAGCGCTATACAGCTGCCTTTCATCAATGCTAGACATAGATTTGAAACGGCAGGACAAGGCGTGCCGAGAGTTCTTTGCATTCGGATGACCAGGCTGAAGACCTGGAATTGTCATTGTCAGCGTCCATGTCTGTTAACTCCAGTATACTGGAGACAACAATCTCGTCTAATAGAATTAATTTAGACGCATTATCTTACACAGATCACCTTACCAGAGCGTTATCATTACGTCTCGAAGGGGAAGAGTTCCAGAATGTTCAAACTTGCTTAAGAGTTATTTCGAGGGCTATAGCTTATTCTACGCATAACTCTGCCCTTTGAGTGGCAATATGGAGTTAGTCAGACGTGATGCTGCCCTGGGTGCATCCACAAGAGTGGATAGTAAGGTGAAAAACTCTCTTCCAGTCGCTCCGGTCTCAGGAGAGCTTCTCTTTGACGTTAAGCTTTCTACAATCTATAATCAGATTATTAAGAAAGCTTCGGATTCTCTGCTTTTAATTCCGCTTTGAAAAAGTCAGACACAGCAGGGAGGAGTAAGGCAGGCACTTCGGGGGCGAATACGTCCAAAGGAAATTCCTATAGAGGATCTAAGAAAGCCTCTAAGTCTTACTCCGCAGACCGTCAGAGTAGCAACTCACATAGGGGTCGTAATGGTCAGACGCCCCTAGGTCGACTGGGCGAAGTGCGGGTCGTGGAGGACATGGTTTCTCTTCCCACAATCCTCGCAGGGCGGGGAGGTGAGGGTCTAAACCTCTATTGCGTTCCAGTGGGTGGAAGGCTGTCGAGATTCTTAACCAATTGGTTGTCAATTACGGACGACCCATTGGTGCAAGCGGTTCCTCCGTTAACTCGAAGTCCACGCTGGTCTCAGTTTCCGTTAAACGTTCAGAAGCGAGATTCGCTTCTATCAGAAGTTCAGTCTCTTCTGGACAAGAATGCTATAGACGTCGTAGAAACCAGGAATCTCCAGTTTTCTGCAGTCACCTGTTCCTGGTTCCAAGATCAGACGGCTCGTTTCGTCCAGTTATAGATATGAGCTGGATAAACAAGCTGATCGTGGCTCCAAAATTTTATATGGAGACCATCCGATCGGTCAGAGCGAGCACTCAAGTGAACGATTATGCTGCGAGCATAGATCTCAAGGTTGTGTACTTTAACGTCATGGTACATCCGACGTTTAAAAAGTACCTTCGCTTTGCTGTTCCAGGAGTTGTTTTCAGTTCCGAGCAATGATGCTCTGGTCTGAATCTAGCGCCCTGGGCCTTCACTCGAATAATGATCTCGGTAATGACTCATTTGGGGCGCGGTGGCTCAGTTGGTAGAGGTGCAGGCTGCAAGCCGAGAGGTCCTTGGTTCGAATCCCACCTGCGGCAACCGCATTGTGTCCTTGAGCAAGACACTTCACCCCGATTGCCTACATGGGAGCACGATGACGCTGTGTACTGAGGCGTACTGCACGTCGATTGTGCGCATGTCTTCAACCAATCTAACCCTGCCTGTGCTGCGGTGCAGAGTTCAGAGTTACGATGTTGGAGAGCTGACAGCTGCTCGTCGTTTCTCGGTGGTTCTCTCCTGGTACTCCGGCTTCCTCCACCCGTAAAACTGTCATGGTCACGATTAGCCATTGTGCATAAGTATGTGACCTTAAACACCAATAAATAAATAAATAAATATATAATAATGACTCATTTCCGAGCTCATTCGTCTGTGCTAACGTCGGCCTACATGGACGACATTCTTCAGGGTTACGGCAGCAAGTTAATGCTTCAGAACGATGTTCAGAGTCTGCTTCAATTGCTCCGACGTCTTGGTTTCATAGTAAATGAAAAGAAGTCGGATCTAGTGCCGTCCAAATCATTCACCCACGTGGGAATGAGCTTAGAGACGCACAACAATCTTGTTCGTCTGCCGTTAACCAGAGCGATATTAGTCAGTTGTTATGCTCTCTTTTGTCTTCACTCAGATGTAGTAACAGCGAGAGAATTCATGAGACTGACAGGTTTGTGCGGTCTCGCTGCGGATCTTATTCCGATGGAGCGGCTACGCACTCGTCCACTCCACATATATTTTATCTCAGAATTGGAGTGTGAAGACTCATTCGCTTGAACGAACATCGTCTTGTCGAATCATGTGAAACATGAGATTCAGACTTGGGCAGATATTCAGTGGTTAACTCAGGGAGTACCACTGCAACTGTCATATCCAACTTTTATGATATTGACGGATGCGAGTCAAACAGGTTGGGGCGCAACTTTGAGCCCATCAGATTCGAGGTGCCAGGATCTTTGGGATCCGCAGTTCCTAAACAAGCACATAAACATCAAAAGATGATGTCAATTGGCTTGCGCTACGTCAGTGGATGAACATCATTCAGAATTCGCATGTTCAATTTCTGACAATTCGACAGTAGTAGCGTATATTCGGAACCAGGGAGGCACTCATTCCATTCCGTTGTTCGATCTAACGGAAAGAATCCTTCTGTTTGTCCTAGAGCATCAAGTTCTTCTATCGGTCCATCATATTCCGGGTCGTCTGAACATTCTAGCAGACTCCCTTTCTTGGAAAGGCCGTATGTTGCCGTCAGAATGGACTCTCAACAAACGAGTATTTAATCAGATTTGCTACCTATGGGATCATCCAATGATAGACTTATTTGCGACGCATCTCAATAATCAGTTGCAGACGTATTTGTGTCTCCATGCCCAGATCCTCGAGCGTTTGCAGTAGATGCCCTCTCGATATCTTGAGGCGGAATGATAGGATACACGTATCCTCCAGCTCCGTTGATTCAGCAGATATTGCTGAAAATCAAGCAATCTCAATGCTAGATTCTGTTGGTAGCATCTCTGTCACCCCAGAGACCATGGATAAATCTACTCAGGTGTCTGTTGTGGGACATTCCTCCACAGGAGGACATTCGTTAGCAGGGGAAATCACTCACACTGCATCACAACCCGCAAAGTCTCAACCTTCACATATTTCTGTTGTGCGGTCCTTCTTGCACGGCAAGCATTTTTCAGGACGAGCAGTGGACGCAATTTTTAACTGTAGGAGGACCTCCTCTTCGCTAAATTATGCTGCTAACTTGGAAGGTTTTCTATTGGTGGTGTAGGGATCATTCTATTGATATCTATGATCCCTCCATTCCAGACATTGCAAAATTTCTGGTATACTTGTTTGATGAGATGGTGATATAGGGACAGTGGCAACCAGATTCGTCACCATGCTTCAGGTGTGGTTATCTATTGGGGTGCGCAACGGGAATGGGCATGGTAGCCTTCCCGTTAGTGTGTGGGGAGTGTCGTGGTGCATGTATGACGCCTCCCCAATCTGGATGGGATGACCTGCATGGGCATGGTCGGGGGTTAATTTAGTGTTGGTGATGATATAGGGACAGTGGCAACCAGGTTCATCACCATGCCTCAGGTGTGGTTATCTATTGGGGGTGCGCAACGGGAATGGGCGTGGTAGCCTTCCCGTTAGTTTGGGGGAACGTCGTGGTGCGTGTATGACAGCTCCTCAATCCGGATGACCTGCATGGTCTGGGGTTAATTGTGTGTTAGTGGACACATCCATATTGCAACGGGGATCGGGAGGGTGTGGCACATTAGGCTGGTCGTGACGGGTTGGGTACACGTGGGTGTTGTACTATGTGGAATGGTTGCAAGGGAGCATGGGTACAACGCCGGAGCTCGCTATGGAGCGTTAGGGGTGATGGTAGTGGTATTAGGTGGCTATAAACAATGACAGAACTCAGGGTTTCCGCAAGGGGAAAATTTATGGGTCCGGTAGTTTGAAGAAAGTGAAACTCAGATGCCGAAGGCGTCTGCCACACGAGGGGGATCTGGGGAAAATTTTGATTTTTAGGTGGTCTCTGGGGGCATTCTAGTTGCTAAAATGCTGAATAAATGAAGTGGAAAATATGTATTTTTTCCTCCTACAATTCTCTAAATTCCCACGGGACACACAATACTACATCTGATCGGAGGTTTCATAAAAATACAAACCCAAAACAACACAAAATTCACGAATCCTGACAGTAACTGCGACGCTTGACCTCAATTTTTTTTATACAACCCGATACGTGCGCAATGTAAATAATTGGAAATGCAGAGAGAACGAAATATTAAAAAAGAACCACGATGTGAACGTGTGACGTCATGCACATGCAATTAAATCATTTATCGCTCGAATTAAAAGCCAGTGATTTCGGACTAAACACAACAATTTGAGTCCGAAATTTTATAGGCAACGTTTAGGATTTTAACTTTGTTTCCCCCTCTCGTCTGAGGGTTATAAAGTATCAGGTTGTTTCCAGTAATAGTAGGCATAGTATTCAACATAATTATGCCTATATTACGTGGAAACAAAGGATCCTGAGTGTTGTTACGATACATGCATTGTACTCGACATTTTAACCACCAGCTTTTCTGACTGATCATAGTATGACCGGCGGGGGGAATGGGTCCGGTCGACGGACCCGCAGCCAGTCTGGCGGAAACCCTGCAGAACTACAGGGTGTAGTGCCGCACCGGAAGGAAAATGTAGTTTTGGTAGAGAGTTGTTAATGGTTGCATACTGGCTGTGGTATACTGGTAAAATTGCATTGGTATCGGGTACAATTCATGAGGCCGGTGAGATAGTTCGGTAGCACTCGGAGTTATATTGTAAAAATACGACATCCAGGTATGAGGGTATGGATGTCTCCGAGTGAATGTGGTCGAAGCAGGTAGACAAACCTTCGTTGGGACCCACGGCTCGTTTTTCGACGGGAATCCGATTCTCGTAATATTCCCGTAAACACAACCAGCGGGAATCCAAATGGATTCCCGTGTATCCCAATGTATAAATCTTATATTTTTGAGTTTTATTTTTACCTTTTTGACATAAGTTGCATTCGCAAACTGAAAACTCGATCTCAATGACAATACCAGTTAGTAAGTTCGAATGTATTGTTTACAGAATTGTGACATATTTGGTTGCACACAACTGAACTGGAAGTGGAGTAGAACTGGTAGACTTTTAAAAATGCACCATTCCTGCGCAATAGAATTTCGGCCATGTTTCCAAAGTCATTTCGTCCCCCGTTTATAGTAAAAAAAAAACACACCACATGGAAAAATGACCAAGTGGCAGAGTAACTTGGTTTTGAAATTACCTTAAAAGTCTGAAACGACCAAAGAAGTACCGAATGCCTCGGGGATAAAGTAACCAGGTGTTGACGTGATCAGATGATGAAGTAACATCGAAATTGAAAGTGTAAACTTAATTGCAACAAGGGCGAGTTGGTGGGGCCACTTTTTTATCCGCTGTCTGTAGAAACTCTGGTTCACTGTTGTTATGATTACCAGTACGGTTTTGTTATTGTTTAGCACCGGCATTTCACTTCACACTCAAAATGACATCAAGTGAGGATAATGAGAAAAAGGGAAAGCCAATTTCAGCTGCTTCTTTTGAATTGTGGCCAAACGAAGTCAAAGAAAGTTTCATTTTCACCAAAAATGAATCTGAGTCAAAAATTATAAAGGCCATCTGCCAATTATGCTTGAAGCATTGTAAAACCATCTTGACAACATGTCATGGTCGAATTGCATCTGATGTGAAAAGTTATGGTGAACTTGGGACTATGCATTTATTATTGCCAAATTTACAAAGACATTTAACAAGTAACTGTCACAACAAGGCATTAGATCTTGAAAAAAAAAAAAACACGAAAAATCCCTGCTGATCAATCAACTTTAGAAAAAACGTTTAGTTTTGGGAAAGAGGCCGCAGTCAAGCAGTGTGTGACCATTATGAATGTTGCATGGTATATTGCAGACAATGAAAGGCATTTCACCGACTTCTTAAGTTGTGTTAACCCTTTACCTAACATGAAAAGCAGACGACACTTGCAAAAAAAATTATTGAATAACTCATTTTTTTCATTTTTTGTCTCAAAAACATAGGTTATGACCCCTCGTTGGAACGAGCTCGACGAGCTCGTTCCAACGAGGGGTCATAACCTATGTTTTTGAGACAAAAAATGAAAATATTTTGAAAATTAATTGGCGATTTTTGAGAATAGCGCTGGCCGGTTTTGGCCGTTACGTTGGGTAAAGGGTTAATGGGTGAAAATGGTGTAAATATCTCAGGGACGTACACAGACGACCATTCTGCTAGGGCTTTCTGTAATTTACTTGGAAATGAAATGAGGAATGACGTCCTAACCTCGGTTGAGAAACCAAACTTCATTTCATTTCTTGTAGATGGTTTCACTGTTCACAAGAAAAAAATTTCTCATGAAGGAGAACTTTTTTTACATAAGAACTGCCAATGATCTCTGTCCTAAAATTGAACTGTTTGATTTTATTTCAATGAAAGACTACATCAGCGTGAATGCAAATAATCTTACACATGCCATCTCAATTTGCTTGTTATCTGTTTTTGGTCATGATCCTGGCACACACAAGTCATGTGAACATAATGGCGGTGATGGTCAGTGTGATTGTAATCAAACTGAGGCTATTATTTTAACATCTGAAACCCCAATGTCCAAAATTAATGAAGCATTAAAACTGTATAACCATAAAATTATAGGGGGGGGTCAGCTGATAGGGCAGCTGTCAATTTTGGGTCACGCACTGGACTTATGTCACAAATGAAAAAGAAAATTCCATGGTTTGTTGCCATTCACTGTTTAAGTCACCGCCTTGAACTAGCGATTGCTGATGCACTAAAAGTGTCAAAATACTGTGAAATCGATGATTTTTTGGATAGTATTTTCCTGCATTTTTGGAATTCACCCAAGGAGTGGGCTGGAGTTCATGCAGCATCAGAAACTCTAGCTTGTCGGATTGTACAGCCACCCAAGTCAAGTGGAACAAGATTTATTTCATTTAGAGCCAGAGCACTGGAGTCCCTTATACTTAATTGGGCCGTTTATGTTTATTATTTCTCTGACCAAGTATCTCAAAGTGGTCCTCGTGACAATTCTGAAACTTCAAGAGGAATGCTAAAGCAACTCTTGGATGGTAAATTCCTCACCAGATGTTGGTCATATAAGGACATCCTTGATATCGCAGCTAAAACATGTCGCCTTATACAAGACTGCAAAACAATGAATATTACACACGCTTTAGTTGAGCTGCGGGCAATGAGAATTAGTCTGGAAGAACTTGTTGACAATGCTGGTGAAAATGAACTATCAATTCTTAAAATAATTGGAGAGGCCAAAACAGCAAGTAATCCAGTCATACCAACAATAATTACACGTCGGGAGACCTCCAGTGCCGGGGGCAGTGATGTAAATGAACAGAAAGAAGTTTACTTACCAGTTAAACAACTTCAGCGTGTAAAAAGGAAGAGAAATAAGGATGGAGTTCTAATAAGGGTCCAATCGGACACACAGTTGTGCAATCAACCAATTTCCTTGAAATATTGTGAAGCTGCCATTACTGCTATCCCCAAAGAGAGAACAGATGCAGTTAAACAAATTATTAATGCAACTGAAACTCGTTTTCAAGAATTTGAAACAATGAACACATCCTTAGTCATCTTATGTGGATACATGTTTCATCTTGGCCCTTATCGTCTAACCAAAAACCATCTCCTGATGAGCTCAAACACATTCGTGAATTTCAAAATTCCGACTTAAATGCTATCATTGAACATTACGGTGATCCTTTGCATTCAGCCTTAGAAGGTTTTTCTGCTGAAAAAGCAGTAAAACAATTTCAAGATCTTAAATTAAAAAGGGCTTTATCTCCACCTCTTCAGGAGATGGAAACCAATGCATATTGGCCATATGTTTATAAACTAGAAAAAGAAAAACGAGATCTCTTTCTTGTTGTTAAATTGGTAATGGCACTCCCCTTCTCTGAGGCAGTTGTAGAAAGGGGTTTTTCTGCTAAGTGTCAGATTGTTGCTGACTGGAGAGCTTCACTCTCACATACAACCATAACAGACTTGCTGCATTTAGTACTCGTAAGGATGGGTGTCATGGAACAAGGAAGCATACGATTGTCACAAGAGCGGCAAATAAATTTGTCAGTGGTACAGATGGTAAAGTGCCAGGAATTGGCTTGAGTAAACGACGTGTAAGAAAACTGTGCAAGTCAATAAAAGATAAGCCTTCATCTCATTCTGCACCATCCAGTTCGGTTGCTTCTATTGCATTAAGTGATGAGTCTTCTTTGTCTTGCAGCTCCTCAAGTGAAAGAGTTTATAGTAACACCCATGACTATGATGCTACGTTTTAAATATTAATCTGATTTGTAGGCCATGTCACACACTTGCTGACATTACTGCCTTCACATAAAGCACAGTGCCATAAAATATTACTTTAAATATTAAAATCTTAACCACCAATCCATGTTGTATTGGAGCTCGGAAGGCATGGCATTCTCTAGAGCTGTCTCGGTGTCGGTTTTTTCGGTGCGATTTTCGGTGTACAAGAACACCGAAAATCGAACTGAAGCAATTTTTAAAAAATTGCGAAAGTCGATGTTATACCCATAATGCAATTTCCTGTTGCTGTTGTGCGTTTGCAACATGGAGCGACGTGCCACTCGCATAAAAGAAAGTCAGCAAGTTACATAAGAGCGTGTGGTCAATACGCACACTAATCAGGACTTGCCTTGAGTCGGGGCCGATCGACCCCGGCCCCGAGAGGGCCCTTCTCGGGGATTTTTTTTTCGGCCCCGACTTTTTTTTCTGTCTTGGCTCCCAAAATCTCAGTTTTTTTGCTGTTGGAAGGTTTGGGCAACGAAATTTTGCGAGATTAATTTTTCCATTCACATCTCATTCACGCAAGTGTGATTACAATAGAAGCAGTAAATAACAAATAAAATAATAATACAAACTGTTTTTGTCTGATTCGAATTAACATCCACCAAAATGATTAAATCCACATGAGAACTGAGAAAATCCCAAGATTAAACAAACAAAAAACAAACACATTTACGAGACTTCGAAAGCAGGCTTGTCAACTAATGGGGGAATTCCCTTCAATCCCACAATACTATGCGCGGGTACATCCGATCCTAACATCTGAATAAATGCAACACAAGACACAGAAACTGCCATCAAAATAAATGTACGAAATAAAATAAAATGTGTACCTGTGTCTACGTGGAGATGTGGGGGCCGGGGGGGGGGGGGGGGGGGGGGGTGCATTCCATTTCTGAAATGTCCAAAGCTGTGGGGAATTTTCATAGATTGAAATTATTTAAACGGTAAACTGAAATGTTTTTTCTTTGAGACAACCCTTGCATCGAAAATACACACCCCACAATATGTACAAAACGTCCTAAAATTTTATCCCAAAAAAATCCAAAATGTCTATGTACGAAATGTCCAGCACCCACATGATGGGTCCAAGTCGTTCCGTCCCCGGGAGGATTCGCCCCTAACATAGTGGGGCGTTTTGTCCTCGAGACACTGACAAAGTGGGAAGTTTCGTCCAGCCGCACCCCAGCCCCCCCCACCCCCCACCCCCAAGACGAAATGCCCACTTGAATAGCAAATCATTAAGATGATATGGGATGTTGGATTTTTTTCATGATGTAACAAGACATGATCACATCCTTAGAAATGGTTTGCCAAACCAGTTTTAATGATACACATCATATGTTCGCATTAAGTTGTGGATTTGTTTTTCCCTAACAAACAACTAGGTAGATAAGAAACACATTCCACTGGAATGTGTTTTTTATCTATCTAGATTTTTTTTTCTAAGCAAAAGCAATCAACTAAGGTCGCCATTGGAAAGAATGTAACAACATAAAATTACCCCAAAAGGCCCCGACCTCAATATCTGGGAGACTTTTTTCAGGCCCCCAGCAGGCCCCGACCTCAACATCTGGGGGACTTTTTTTAGGCAAGGCAAGCCCTGCACTTGATTGATAGTCGAGTGTCCCCGCTGCAATTGTGCAAATCCCTCAGTCCTGATAATCTTCCAATCTGTGTGCCGTTTTCTGTTCAATTACTGGACTTTTGTTTCAAGAGTTTGCAGTAGGAACACTCAACTGTCAATCGAGTGTGTATATTCAGCACACGCTCTTATGTTAATTAGATGTTTACACGTGAAACCTAAACTAACATTGTGGATTTAAAGGCTCTTAATTTCATTACGTTGATTGATAGAATATTCAATACACACCATGACATGCATAGATTATTAGATTAATGCCTGACAGTCATAAAGGTACTGTGTTTTTTTCAATATTTTACCAAAAAAGTGTTTTTATGGACTTGAAACGAGGCCCACTTTTCTCAAAACAGCGCAAAAAGTTACTAAAACTTCACTCGCACACGATTTTCAAACTCGAAAGACTGAATGAGGCACATCTGTTATTAACATCGACATCACGGTTTTTTGTCCAAAAAAATCGAAAATCGACATCAAAGTCAAATTTCAACACCGAGACAGCTCTAGTAGCCCAAGAACATTAGGTTTCACTAGGCAAAAAAATCGGAGAAAGCTGATTTTTTCAGGGAATGTCGAGTACATGTCACTGAACGATTAGACAAAAGTCCCCTAAATTCCCAGTTGAGCTTTTTTTTCTACAGCCTTTTTTCGAAAACGCTTTTGAAAAAAATTAAAAAAAATCGCACGAACTTTGTAACCTCGAATTGATCCAACTGTATTTTTTGTTTACGCGTATTTCGAGCTACATAATGTCTAATATACATTTACCTAGAGGAAAATGTGCATTCTGTGACAATTTCTGCGAAAAATTATTGAAAATTCACAAAAAAGTATCGGATTTACGCAAAAAATGACGATTTTCCTAACGGATTTGCCCAAAGGGTCGTAGTACAGAACGGGATGTTAGTTGGACAGACGATAAAAAATCCACCACCATTTGAAGACTTTTATCATTGCTTACAAAATAGACATTATGGAAGACCCACTCTGCTTCTGGCCGAGTTCCCCTTTTGGCATAAAATTCGTCAGCATGAGAACTCAACTATTTTCGGGCTTGGGACCGAACAGACACGTCTGTGTCTGGCAGCATTAGATCAATAAATAATATTTACAGAATGTACAAAAATCAATAAATAATATTTACAGAATGTACAAATCAATCAACATGGATTAAGTTACATTGACTATTATCAACGCTATATACAGAAATGACATGACCTATATACATATTATTCATCGAACTCAGAAATTTCCGACAGGACAGTGTTTCTGTGGTTGTTACAAGAATCCGAACTGCAATTACACAAACCTGAGCAAGAGAGTCCTGCCTTCTTACACCCACACCTTTTTGTACAAGCACTCTTGCAACCACAACTGATCAGATTCAGTAGGTTATCGGGGGCACATGGCTTTGTGGCTGCAGTCGGTACAAGAAGTCCATTGTCTAGCGACCACCCCCAATCCGTCGGAGGAAGCGAAGTGCCCAGCCATTGTTGGACCTGGAGATAACATCTGTAGACATGTTGTTGTGCAGCATCGCTGCTTGGTGGGAGTGAGGCTAGGTGGATGGGTTTATTCAGTTTAGATTTTGCTACATAACGCTTGTAAGTGACATATCTATATTGGTCGAGAGAGGAAACAGTTTTACTCCTGTATAAGATCAGGAGAAGTTGTTCCCCGGCAGCGGCTACTGCACTTGGTGTACTGTCATCCGCCAAAATTGTGTTGACATACTGTTGTGAGTCGCTAGTAACATCGGAGACAATTGTACTGAATACTTTCTTCTTACCAACTCGAAAGAGTGCAGAAGTAGTGTCACAGTCACTTATAGAATGTGCTACAAGGAGGTTGCTTCTATGGTCACCCATTTTGGTTTCTATTTCACTAACTGAAACTAGTAAGTTTGGGGTAATGGAATACATCATGTGAATATTACATCCCGGTTGAACTCGAGAGGTAAGAATGACTAACAAGTCTGTGTCTGTTCCCACAACGACAACATTGTTGTCATCTTGAGCGATGTCAAGTGCAGTTTCGGCTATCAGTACATCAGCATCAGCCTCGGCCTGCTTGGACTGAATATTGATAGAAGATAGCTCCTGCATTAGAAGATCGATCAGTTGGGTTTTGTTCTTGGCATTTGCAAGGAAATCGGATTGGGGAGTGGTGGCTGGTAGCTCGAGTGAGATATTGATATCAATGGAATACCTGTCTTTAGATCTACGGGCTTGTTCCATGCCCTTTGTCGACATTGTACAAGCATAACCATCAAAAACAACCACGACGTTCGCCCCAAAATGTCTCACTAGATAATTGGAATATGATGTACATATGTTCTTATATGACGACTGTTTAGGCCATACAACTGCCCTCAATAAAAATGCACCATCTACAACAAACAGAGAATGTTCTGGGATTTTAGTTTGCTCGGAACCGTATGTTTTGAGGATCTTACCGAGCGTGCTTTTCTGTGTCTTCCTCATTCCAGCAGAATCAAACAATGCTGGTGGTTTCGGGGCGAGTTCATATTTGAGATACTCTTCCATCTCTGCTTGTGACTGAATAACACATGTGATACGGTTGAACAGAATTGTGGGGTCAATCACTACCTTACTTCCACGGACTTTGATGCTATTTGCCATCGATGCGAAAGACTTCACAGTGTCAACACGTCGTAGTTTGATGCTGTTGAACGTTTTGCTTACAACATTCGATATGCAACATTCACCAATTTTGCGAACTTGGTCACAGTTCACAGTTTCATCGGCCACAAGCCCAGTCGCTATAGAGACTAATTGTAGTGGATCTCTATTCTGAAAGGGGGAATGCACTCTGAGCCAGTTCAATAATTTGGTGATATCATTGGCATCAGTCAATTGTGAACTTTGACGGAGATCCCGATGTTGTTCGCCATAACCAGTGTGAACATGAACAAAATTTTCGAGAGCATTACATATCGGAAGGCAAAGAGGTAGTCCATGTACCCATTTCGCAACAGTGCTATCGGTTATTCCCCTGCCATGTGTGAGACCACCAGGGAGCTTGAACATTCTCATTAAACACTGCTCTATGGTCTGATCAGAATATATCCCGTCCCAGAATTTATCTGAGCGCCTTATGGTAAAGTAACCTTTCTCAGTGAACAACTTCAAATCATCCTGTTGCATTATTTCTGTTAGCTCATTCATCTGCTGCAAATAGAGATGAGAACTCTTTGCGTATGCAAAATGACCACCTGCGTGAAATACTGGAATCATATTGCGAACACAATATGTGTGGAGTTCCCAGTCGCCTGTGCGCTCTGCTCTCAAGAACAACTGGAGAAGACCTATTTGCTCATAGTATTGTACCCAAAGCTTTCCTGTGCGTCCTACGGACGCATTCTGGAGCAGTTCGTGTAATTTTGACAGTAGATGGTTGACACTTTCTTGATTGACAGCGTCAGCTGTTGTACAGTCACCTCTGGCAAGTCCAGAGAATATTTCATTGACTTCTGTGCAGTCTATGTTATCTAGTGTTCGGCTTTCTTCAAACACAAGTTTTGTAATGGCAATTTGTGTTAGCAAATGGGCATGAACTGCTCTTGAATATGCATGACCACTGATCAAATGATGGATTGACCCACCAGCATAAACAGTCCCCCAAAGTTCATCCAAGCCGCTACCAGCCATGATCGAACCAATTGCCCCTAAATATGACATAATCATATGGAAGCCGCCGAGTCTAACGAAACATTGCATGCCAATGCATCTTGAGTGTAGGCGAACACCACATTATGTGATTTAATCGAACATGGAAATTGAAACAATGATGCTATAATACGGTATTTGAATGAGAAAAGTCGATGCCATTTGAATTTGAGTTTAGGGGGTATGGTTAATATTTCACACGTTTCACCAGTTCATTATGGAATAAATGACTATTGTTATATATCATTATAAAGCCACTGCTTTTCTCCAATTTTTGATATATAATTTAACTCCCAAAGTAGTCGTAGATTTGATTTAATGGACGTTGTGTACCGTTGTGTGTAAGAAAACAATAAATTTTTTTTCGTAATTTTGTACATTTTCGTGAATATTTCACCATTGAGTGTGAGGATTGGTACAAAGTTGGCATTTTCTGTTGGGGATATGTATTCTCAATATAATTCAGCACGATATTTATGATTCTCACCCTACTAAGGCGAATAAGAATGAGAAATATGGAGCTGGGTCGAATTTTTTTTAAAATTTTTTTTTTCATCAAAAAAACGCTATAACTGAAAAAGCTCAACTCGGATTCGCGGGGACTTTTCACACTTTATCCGCAATGTGTGTCCCGGAAACATATAAAAAAATCAGCTTTCTCCGATTTTTTTCCTTACTTTCTCATTTTTATGTCTTATGTGCCTGGACTATAGCATTCTCATCACTTACTAATAGTCCAGGTCCAGGACCATTAGTATGTGATAAGGATGATGTGCCTCCCAACACATGAAGGTTAGGATTAAAATATTTTGTAGCAAAACCTACAATAATTAAAATCATAACGACTCAGAACTTTAAAGTGGTTAAGATGAACAAGACTTTCTTTTATATTAATTTCGTTCAGACTTTAAAGTTAAAGTTTTACTTTACGTTGCAATTTTCAGATTCAAGGTTAAGCAATGACTTTTATCCTGCGTTTACTTTTAAGTCCTGTGACAAGGGGAATGCCATAAGTTAAGGTATCAAATGAGCAGAAAAAAATCACTTGAAAAATCATCCATTAAAACTGGGAAGAAGCCATGATACCTAATATTAAATCACTCCAGAGTTATTTTGTTATAATTACAAAGTCTTAAGTGTAGACTAGTCCAAGAATTTACTTTTTCAGTTGAGCAATGGTGTCCGCAAACAAGTGAGCAGGCGACTGGACACAGACTGACATGTCATTGGTGCACATGGAGAATAATAAGGGGGCTAGGACTGTTCCACGGGGAACTCCTGGTGTCACGCTGTATCTTGGTAATGTTGCTCAAATGGAGCAACATTACCAAGATGCTGCGTGATATCTGGAGCAGTCCTAGGCCCCCTACTATTATTCCCTGTGTACATCAATGACATGCCGGCCTGTGTCCAGTCTTCCCTTGAGTGTCCTCAGACCTGTGTTCGATCTGCCAGGAAATACCTGATTCAATCAATGGTGATGCCTTTTACATGTCTACTGTAAGGACCTCACCACCATAATTGAGCATAAATTATGGAATAAAATGAACATAAAAAATCACTGACTTCAAGTTGATTTTCAGTAATTCATTGAGTATTTTATTGTATTAAAACAAACTCTTACACCAGCAATGATTGAAAGACATCATTAAAACTATCTTCTGCTAACACTGACAATATTGGTCTTCAGTTTTTTCATGATTTTTAAAGTTTATATCAGAAAAAAAGGAATGGACCCACCATCCTGCATACTAACATATCTCCTTGCTCTATGTTTGAGCACAGTCAGCAAGGTGACAACCCCCCTCCCCCCCCCCCCCCCCCTTCCCGTGGAACAGTGCTGTGGGCAGCTTGGGGCATTAATCATGTCATAAATATTGTCACCAAGTACTGACTGAGCTCAAAGATTACAGAGCAAGGATTGCATTTTTAGAATCTGCCAACCGGGTGCATGCCCCCACTGTAACCCCCACAAACACCCCAATCAAAGAGTCATTTTGACTTTAATTGACGAATTGTCCGCAAGAACTCGGAGCGAGTCGCCTGTGCGGGTAAATCGTCTTGTGACCCTTGGAAGACATGTGTAGGCTACACGAGGATCCAGCGTGTTCTTTTGAATTCTTGGGAGTGGAAAATTGGGAGAAATTAAAAATAAAAACAACAAACAGAAGGTAGTCAGGTACGTTTGGACTTTTTTATTGTTTAACTGGGAATGCTGTGAAATTTATTGCTCGATAATAAAATATACTCTCACACTGTGCCGTTTTGAGCACTTTCCCATTTTCGATGCAAGCTGTGCACCCTGAGCATTTTTCAACATGTACGTATATGGCATTGGGTAATTTGTTTCATTTTTTGATATTTCGAATGTCTAAAAAAATTTTGGTGTCCGAAAATTTAGATGAAATACGCCCTTTGAGGTGCTCACTCAGATGCAAGGAAATGCATTTTTTTGGACCCTGGAAGGGTCGGCCCGTCGTACCAATTGGATTCCCGGAAAATCGGACGAAAAACGAGCCCTGGGGACCAGATGTCTAGCAAATTAAGACACCCTCACACTCTTAATGCCCTCTGTCGAGAGGGGCCCAAAGATATGGTGATATAGGGACAGTGGCAACCAGATTCGCCACCATGCTTCAGGTGCGGTCATCTACTGGGGGTGCGAGATGTGAATGGGTGTGGTAGCTTTCCCATTAGTGTGGGGGGGGGGGGGGAGCGTCGTGGTGTGTGTATGATGGCTCCCCAATCCAGAAGACCTGCATGGGCAGGGTCAGAGGTTAATTGTGTGTTTGTTGAAATATCCGTATAGCGACGGGAATCGAGAGGTTGTGGCACGTTAGGCTGGTCGTGGCGGGTTGGGTACCCGTGGGTGTTGTATGCATGGATGGGCATGGCAGAAATGCCATAAATGCCGGTTCAGGTAGACTTTGGTGGGATAGGGTGAGGGGTCGAATTGTAATATTCGTGCCACACGTGGTACTTACGGCCCTCAAAGTATGGGTTCATACCAAGGAAGACGATTGTTTGTAATACACTGGTTGTGAATATAGGGGTTAAAGGTAGTGGTGTAGACCAGAGGTGGCTCCAAATGGGACTTACTTGGTTGGTCCCTATTTGTGTTTGTGAGTAATGTAAGTCGGTCCGCGAAATTGACAGTGTTGAGTAGAGGTTTAATTTCTTGTTCGGTTGCCCTTGTCGGATTGTTTGATAACGATGTCACGATTGCGGCGTAGATTGGTGTGCGCATTGCGCTCCGCCCTGGTCATGTTGTTGTTGCGGAGGCACAGGTGTGAGGGGTTAAGGCAGCGCTGTAGTTCTATTTTGGTTTTTGACAGGTAAGTTTCCACAGCGACATTGTGACAGGTGGTTGGAGCGGTGTTGGTCTTTTTGTGAAAAGGGTTAATCAATCGCTGCTGATGGTCAGCATGTATAACTTTCAACCGCATTCTATTGTGGAGCAGTTGGATATCGTCCTGAAAGAAGGATCTGGTGGGTTTGTGAGGCGTGGGTATAAATTTTAATCCCTTGCCTAGTACAAGCTTTGCGGCGCTGTTGAGGGTGTAGGTTGAGAGGTTCGTAATATGCTTGATAGCTATATCAGCCAATCTGGTAAGATGTGATTTTTGTTTAATGCGTCGCTGTTCGTTACGCTCTACGTTCCTTCTGGTTCGCCGGGTAGTGAGGCAGTCCTAAAAAACTTGTTTACCAAACCACTTCTCCAAAGCTTCCATATTTAATATCGTTACAAAGATTGTGCTTTTTAAAAGAATTTTGAAGTCTTAACTTTCAGTTAACTTTCTCTTTCCATGCATGCATTACCTCTGTTCTGTCATTTTTATTTTAGTAAATGATTGTACTTAGTAATTAGCTCATCTTAGTGAAACTCCAGATGAGTTAACCATTTTTCATCCATCTCTATCTGTCATGATCACGATATTCACAAATTCTCATCTGAAACCCTTGGTCTGCATTTGATGAAATTTGGTATGAATGTCTCTTACCATATTGCAATTCAGGTATGTTCAAATCAATTCTGCCTATGGAGTGGCTGGGTGGGAACCACATCCCTAAAAGATGTTCTTATATTCAAAATCTTCCTTTCATGAACAAGTGGCTGCAATGGTTTGGTATGTGGAGTCTTCTGTAGGTGTAAATTC
The DNA here is from genome assembly GCA_031216915.1 of Pictodentalium vernedei. NCBI lineage: Eukaryota > Metazoa > Mollusca > Scaphopoda > Dentaliida > Dentaliidae > Pictodentalium > Pictodentalium vernedei. The sequence continues at coordinate 259,425,546 of CM062297.1, forward strand.
AGATCTGTTCAATGGTATGCAATGTTATTGGTTGACATGTACTTCCCTCATGACAAAAAAATTTAACATTTTGTCTCCCCCCCCCCCTCCCCTCACAGGCTAGGAGTCAGATAGGCAGAAAAACACAATTAGTTGCCCCTATGTGGCACCATATGGGGACCCCCCAATTTATAACCGCAAACCCTATGGAGATTTTCACATTTTGGGCTTCAAGCCAAACACAAAAGACTTTTTCCTAGATAGAAAGTTATTTTTAGATACCGTGTTGTGTCCTTGGCCAAGGCACTTTATCCCAGTTGCATACATGGGGACACGATGATGCCGTGTACTAAGGCGTACTGCATGTCGATGGTGCACACATGCAGGCCTCAATATTTCAAAAATCATGGGAAAACATATTTCGTTTCTGTCATTTTGCATCATGGGAAACGACCGATAACAATTTTTCCGTTCAACTTCTGTCAACAGGGATGTAAAAATACAGCAAAAGTCACTCACCCTGCAGGACTAGTAGACTTTAAAATGCACTCGCCCGCCCTTATTTTCTACTCGACCCACTTTTTGTCACTCACTCACAGTTTCAACTATATTTATTCCATCTGAAAAAAAGAATAAATTAAGCCACAGTTAGGTGACTGCGCGGGGGACGTTTTAAGGCTGGACCCCCAAACTAGCAATCCGCCAGAGAGACTGCAATACTGGCGTCTTAAACTTCGCTTGAAGTGAAAAATCGCCTGGACGGAATGGTTTTGCGTGCCAAAGGCGTGCAGGAACGCTGTAGGGCAAGCCGCTTTTGACCCTCTATGACTGTTTGGTATCTTGTAGCTTCATGTCAAGGCGTGTTGAAGGAGGAACAGGTTCTGGTACTCTACAGTTGTCTTTGGCTCGGGTTAGCCGTGGTGTTGGGTTGTCCTTGTTGAATGAACCCTCGGGTGAGGAGTTTGGGTCTTCTCACAAAGGTACTACCTCTTCCCGAGGGTACTGTGTTGTGTTTTTCGGGCAAGTATAGTCTGCCTCTTCTGAGCTGGATGAATTTAGCGATGATGGGCCATCATTGGCAAGTATAGTCTGCCTCATGCTGTCTTGTTCATTTTTCAGGATTTGCAGTGGATGTCTTTTGGATAGATGTCAACAACGACCCCTTTCGGGGACCACCAGTAGGCTTGCCGTGATTATTGTGCAAAAAGTCGACTAATCGTCGGTCGTGCCGATTGATCAACTCTAAATTTGAAAGTTGACTTATTCGACTTTTTTTTTTACCCCCGCATGTAAAACGACACCATTGCCTTGCCAGAACGTGATCATGCTGTATATACATGATGGGAGCTTTTCTGGATGTATAAACAACATCCCCCCCTTAAATAAATCATAATTTTTCTACGTCCGTTTCGGAAATGTTTGCAGTAATTACCTCCCACTTTAATGATTTTTTTTTTGTAAAATATGAAAGTTGTTTTCAAGTATTACTGCTCTCGTCATGTCAACAACATGCCCGTATTTTAAACAACATTGTTTCCAATAACCATTCTTTGCTCATAAATCTTTTATTTTGAACAACACGAAATGAAACTTGCTGCGTTTGATGAAATTTCAGTATTTTGCATCACAAAACTAGAGTTAGCTACCTTGGGTCACTCTTTCGTGTTGGAGATCCGAAAATCACAATGTTTCCCTTCATTGATAAATTATCGTGAGTGTGTGTGTGGAAGGGAAGGGGGGGGGGGGGGACTTTTTACATCCTTAGTGCCCTTACAGGGTCCAGCAGAATAGTCCTTGTAAGTTGTAAAATCCCTCTCCCTCGGATCAGGCCTAGTTCCTTCTGGCTGCTCACTGTTATGTTTCATCTGAATATCGGTCATCAGGGTGTATTACTGTTTAATGGTATGGCAGACGATCAACCAGCTTAACTGAATATGGTCAACGAAACGTTCATTCTGACGTTCACCAAGCCTAATAATGTGGGAATGATGGATCGTTGACCATGTCACCATGTTATTTGAAATGTGCACGGCCACACACCCGGTTATACATACATTTAGGATCATTCAGCCTTCTCGTTTTAGTTGACCCTTTGTTCAAAAAACGTCAAAAAAGTCGACTAATCGTCGATTTTGGACTCTGATTAATCGACTATGGAATTTCATAATCGCGGCGTGCCTAACCACCAGTAAGAAGACCCGAACTTCCCTGGTTCGGGGGCAGGCCTGCATTGTAATCGTATGTGGCTGGGTCAAAAAATGCGCAATACAGACGCTTACAAAAAGGGGCAGAGGCAGGACTCAGGACCAACGCTCGCCTCCCTTGAAATGGTTGACCACTTCTCGGGATGGAGTGGAGGATGTTCAGGAACCATGGAGGTTACAGATTCCATAATGTTATAGTTTCCATAGCAGTTATTGGGGTGCTGGTCAAAACGCATCTCTGTGAACCTGCTAAAAGAAGAAGGCAGAATTAGTTTTCATTAAAATATATAAGTTGTAAAAAATAAGAATAAGATATTTAATTTTATATAATTTTTATATATAATGTAATTTTAGCTGAGTCGGTGAAGACAGCCCTTCTGCCTTTATAATCACCTTCTCGTTTACATTTTTATTTTTGAATTTCTGATTTTTAGTGATTTTAGCTGAGTCGGTGAAGGCAGCCCTTTCTGGTAGAAGGCCACAGCTGAGCTGTTAATCTGCCTTCTGGTTCACCTTCTCGTTCCTATTTTATTTTGAGGCTTCAGATTTTTAGTGATTTTAGCTGAGTTGGTGAAGACAGCCCTTTCTGGTGGAAGGCCACAGCTTAGCTGTTAATCTGCCTGTTGATTCACCTTCTCGTTCCCAATCTTATTTTGAGGCTTCGGATTTTTAGTGATTTTAGTTGAGTTGATGAAGACAGCCCTTTCTGGTGGAAGGCCACAACTGAGCTGTTAATCTGCCTGTTGGTTCACCTTCTCTTTCCCTATTTTGTTTAGGGGCTTCCGATTATTAGTGATTTTAGCTGAGTTGGTGAAGGCAGCCCTTTCTGGTAGAAGGCCACAGCTGAGCTGTTAATCTGCCTGTTAGTTCACCCTCTCAGTCCCGTTGTTTATTTAGTGTATGGCTCGATTTTGTCTTATCGGCTTGTCTGCTTTTGATCAGGTTAGTAGTTTAAGATGGCATATATCATTATCAGTTGAGTAGTTGTTGGGCAACTTGTTTATTTAGTGGGTAGCTTGTAATAGCAGATGCTGGTCTCTGGCTTTGAACACATTGATCAAAGGGGAGTTATGTTTGGATGTTTAATCACACTGTTTGGATTGTTATGATGCAAGGCAGGATACTGGGAATATATAGGCTGGGGTTAGTTATCGACACATAATTGTCTTGCGACTTTCGTTTTTAAAATTCTTACTGCAGAGAGATGGAAGCACCAGGTCTAACTGCTATTTTGGGAAGTAGCCTCATCCGTATATTGGGAACTTTTTGCAGAAGTAATGGATTGGGCTCGGTATGCCGTGTCAGTTTCCATGGAGTTGGAGGGATGCGTGTCGGGGATTATCCAGAGTGGGAATATCGCAGAATGATAGACCAGAGCCCGGATTTGATTATTCTGCAGTTAGGCGGCAATGATATCGTGGCTTCTGGTGACCGGCAGGAGGAGGTAGAGAACTTTCCATAGTGAGGCGTTTACGAGAGGATGATGGAATCAAGGAAGTATATTTTGTTGAGATACAGCCACGGACTACCAGTCAGCGGTGGACACCGGGCCTAACCACAGATCAGTTCCGGGCCCAGATGAAGTATATCAATCGGTGGATGCAGAAGAGGATGGAGCACAGGCATTACATTTGGAAAAAGGGCCTGAGGTATCCCCGGTATTTCCTACCTGACAAGGTTCATTTTAACTGAAAAGGCCTACAGAGGTATAGAGGTGTCCTTGCATGCATCGTGCATAGCATGAGAAGGAGAAGTCAGCAAGAGAACTGAACAGGAGGCCATTATTTGAAAAAAAATGGCCCTTTTAAGGGCCACCCAAATGCATAAAAGAGTGATCAATATGCAAAACATATTTGTGTTGCTTCAGGTTGATGACTTTGCCATGCTATTCGTTTTTAGCGTGTTTGGGTTTTTGTCGGCTTTCGCAAATTACTACAAGATCAGAAATTAGTTGGCTGTCAGCTAACCGGTCATGATTTTTCGTGGCTAGGAAGGCAAGGCGGTCTTTTATGGTGGGGATTTCGGCTCTGTCGTGGAGTGTTTTGATAGGTGTGTCCCATGGGGCACAGAGGATGACCGTAAGTGCGTGATTTTGGACCTTCTGTAGTTTCCCCATATTTGTTTGATTGAGCTCAATTAGGATGATGGCCCCATACTCGAGTACCGGGCGCACAAAGGCTTTGTATAGTTTAAGTAAAGTAGCCTGATTGGCTCCCCAGGAAGTTCCCTTTAGCATTTTTAGTAAATTAATGCGTTTGGTTGCTTAACTGGCAATATCGTTGGTGTGTTTATTAAAGGATAGAATTTGATCAATGGTAATGCCAAGGAATTTCGCTTCTTTGCATTCTGGGAGGACTTTATCCATTAGCTTGAGGTCAAAGTCACGGTTGTTTATCTTGCGGGTGAAGGTAATTCGTTGGGTTTTGTTGACGTTCAGCTTTTCTCCATTTGACACACCAGTGTTCTAGGTCGTCGAGAGCGCATTGAAGAGGTTTTTGGAGTGGATTGGCCGTATTATTAGAGTCCCAGAGGCCCTTATCATCTGCGAATTGTGAGACTTAAACACGATCCTCGGAAAATTTGAAGTAGATGATGTACAGGAGGGGGGCTGAGGACAGACCTTTGGGGGGTGCCTGCTTCTAGGGGGACACTGTTGGACATTTCATTGTTTACTCTGATTTTAATTTCATGATCGTTTAGGAAGGAAGAGAGTAATCTAAGCAGTTTCATGGGGCATCGAAGTGAAAAGGTTTTTTCTGTTGTTGTGACTTGTCAGCTTAACGACACTGCAGTGATGACCAGCATGACCTTAAAGGCTATAATGACCAAAACTCAATAAAAAATTGAAAAGTTTCATGATATCAAAGTCTGAGATCACTTATATTATTAAAAATCAGCCATGAAATGAAGCAAATTAAATTTGGTGAGAGATATGGTGCATAACGTATGGCGAAAACCCTGTCAGCAATTTCGAAAATAGCTGAGTTCTTTGATAGCTAATTTGATTACCTCTCTTACTCGACTAGAATTACCTTTCTACATTACAGACATGTTTATGCGTCTGGTGAGTTCATTCGCACAGTCGTTAAATCCCAATACCGGTTCAGAGTTGGTTGAGTGGCGGATGAAGGACTTTATGAAAAACTGTGGGGCTGGGGGAGGGAGGTAGGCGCACCTCGGCTCAAGTTTACCGGCATGTACTGTCAACCAAATTTTGAAATTTAATCTGAAAAGATGCGCACCCGATGCAGATATTCACAATGCACAACCCATATCCAGGAAAAACTAGTGGGGGAAGGGGGAGCACACCAAGTGTGCCGATGCCTGTATTCGCCCTCATGGTAAAAAAATATTTTAACAGCACATAGCTTTTCAAGTTTAATATGAAACTCAAGCCAAAAATAGCACTTGTCGCCCGGGACAAGCGATTCAATTTTTTGGTTGTCGCTGGTAGAAATTATTTGGGGGGGGGGGGCTCATCAATTCCAAGGGTATATGCATGATAGGCCGAATTGTATGAATCATGGATTCGTTATTTTGTTTCTTCGCTGTCGACATCATGGTTGTAATACGGGGTGATGACAGACGACTGTACGATTTTGAACTCGACACCATATTCCTATAAAATTATGAACATGTCATGGAGTCCGAGTGTGCATAAAATGCATGGGAAACGAAAAATCGTTTCCATGTTTTTGTTGTGACAGTAACGATCGTTACTGTGAAATATCCAGGCCTGCACATGTCTTCAGCCACTGTAACCCTGCTTGAGCGAAGCTTGAACAGAGTTAGAATGTTGAGGAGCTGACAGTTGCTTCTGTTCCTTCCGTAAAACTGTTGCGGTCACGATTAGCCATTGTGTATAAGTATGTGACCTTAAGCACCAATAAATAAAAATTTTTTAGGTAATCTGTGAATAGATAAAATTATTTCCTGGAAATTCAAATTATTAAATATATCTGGGTCAATAAAAATTACAGTGGGAGGAGACAAAGAGTGCAAAAATTGGGCTTAAGTGATTAAATCATAAAAACATAACATATTCTTCTGATATTTGGACTCCATAAGATTCCTTCCTGCTAGTTTGTTCAAACGTTTGATTTTTGGGGACCCCCAAGGGAATTGACAGTTTAAGATAGGACCCCTTGGAGATATTTACTTTCTGGGCTTCTGGCAAATTCTAAAGACTTTTTTTCCAAGCCTGAAAATTGGATATGACTAAGAGAAGATCATTTCCTTAAAATTGGATATGACTGAGAGAAGATCATTTCCTGAAAATTGGATTTGACTTTATCAACAATAGGTTCACAAATAGTGCAAAATGAATCTTCAAAATTTTAAAAAGTTAAAAAAATCTTATGAATGCATTGATAATTGATATTTTGAGTATGCTATCAGTATCAGATGAGTGCTCTGAGGGCCTCTGTGGCCTCTTGTTATGCCTTAACCTCCAAAAGAGGATTCATGGGGCATCCAGTGAAGCCCTCCATCCATCTGTCTGTCTGTCTGTCTGTCTGTACACACATTTTGCACTGTAACTTCAAAGCCATCGGTCGGATTTGGATATCCTATGGCATGCTGATAGACCTGCATGGGGGGAACGGATATTCACAAGGAATGGGTTCCGTCCAATAATTATTCCCAGAGTTATGGCCAGGCCTGAAAATAAGCTGTCTGACATTTGCAAAATGAGATCCCCAGAGGGTGAATTTGATGATGCTGTCCCATACAGTGGACCAATTTATCCTCTGGGTACCTCTTTCTGTTTAGTTTTGAGACCCTGATTCAGATTGAGGTTCAGAGAGTAAATTTAGTGATGCTACCCTGCTGTGCAGGGTAGCATCACTATATTTGCCCTCTGGGGACCTCATTTTACAGATGGCAGTCTGCTTATTTTCTGGTTTGGTTATGGCCCTTTTTTCATTCTTTCGACTTCTGTATTGCATTCACTATATGTTGGATTTGATTTACTCTTGGTATGCTCATTGGCCCTTTTTTGCAAAAGAATGTTCACAAGTAAGGGGGTCTGTCTCATTATGTTTCTAGAGTTATGGGCCTTTTTTGACTTAGAAAATTTCAATTTTTATGGTTCCAGAAAATTTCAATTTTTCTGGTTCCAGTATGTTCTGGATTGTGATTTCAAAGCTATCAATCAGATTTGGATCTCCTTCGGTATGCTGATAGACCCACATGGGGGAATGGATATGCACAAGGAATGGGTTCGTCCAGTAGTTTTCCCAGAGTTATGGCCCTTTTTCACTCTTTCAACTTAGGGAATTTTTGTCCCACAATACCTTTAAGGATACTTCGAACACGCCTACGGGTCGGGGGCAGTGACCCACGCTTTGCATTGCCCTTGTTTCTTATATCAAAATCTCTGTTCCTACTAACTTTAGTGGACCCCAGGCATATCGCCTCCCTCCACCCATCACCTTTTTTCATTTCTTTAAATTTTCTTGAAGTCGAACATTGTCTTTCTGACCATTTAAATGGGATTTCACATATTTTGAGCAAAAATGGATGTATTTTGAAATATTTGGAATCTTGATTCCCGATTATTTCATACATGTTAAATTGTGATCTCATACCTGTTGCATTCATAATAAGATGTGACACTGAAATGTTATTTGAAATTTTTTTTTTTTTCAATTCACAGCTACGCCTGGACATTCATCGAAGAATGCAGGATAATGAAACGTCAGATTTAACTCATTTAGATGTTCAGGGTTAGTAAATATGTTTTTAACATTTATTAGCCCACTCCTACACACTTTTAACCTTTTACCCAATGTGAGATGAAGGCAACATTCACATTATTTTTTTCCCTAAATAACATAACATGTAATCAACAAGGAGTTACATACTAAGTGATGACAAAAATGGTATTTTAGGCCCCACAAAGTAGATCTTCTGTTCCTCAGGCCATTTTTTGTGAAATTGCAGGCGGGTGAGCGGTTTTTATTAGCTTAACTTTGGCGAAGCCAAATTTGAGCTTATGCCATGGCCAGTCATCTATCTGTCTGTCTGTCTGTCCGTCAGCAATTTAATATGGCTCGGGCTAGAGGCCGTATTTATGAACCAATCTTTATGAAACTTCTTGGGTACCTTTGTTATGACCGTGGGACGAGAACGAGTGTTTGTGGGTCCGATCCGAAATGCAAGTTGGCCGCTGGCAGCCATTTTGTACAAAATTAGGTGCAATCAGGTTTTTGCGCAGAACTTCCATATGAAAGAGCTGATTTGAATAATTTTTTGTATGAATGTTTGGTACCTTGGGGTACATCACATATAATACAGGTTTTTTTCTTGTGCATAAATTATGCAAATTAGACTAACTTTGATGTATTTAGTGTTACTTTCAGCACTGTAAGTGCAAATGCCAATATGGCTCGGGCTAGAGGCCGTATTTATGAATCGATCTTTACGAAACTTCTTGGGTACCTTTGGTATCACTGTGGGACAAGAACGAGTGTTTTTGGGTCCGGTCCGAAATTCAAGATGGCCGATGGCATCCATTTTGTACAAAATTAGGTGCAATCAGATTTTTGCTTAGAACTTCCATATGAAAGTGCTGATTTGAATAATTTTTTGTGTGAATGTTTAGTACTGTGGGATACATCACATATAATACGGGTTTTTTCTCATGCAGAAATTATGCAAATTAGATGAACTTTGATTTTTTCAGTGCTACTTACACACAGTAAGTACACATGTCAATATGGCTCGGGCTAGAGTCTGTATTTATGAACCGATCTTCACGAAAAGTCTTGGGTACCATTGTTATCAACCTTGGGACGAGAACGAGTGTTTCTGGGTGCGGTCTAAAATTCAAGATGGTTGCCAGTGGCCATTTTGTACCGAAATTATGTCTAATCAGTTTTTTGTACACAACTTCTATATGGCTCAGGCCAGAGGCCGTATTTATGAACCGATCTTTACAAAACTTCTTGGGTACCTTTGTTATCACCGTGGGATGAGAACAAGTGTTTTGGGGTGTGGTCCGAAATTCAAGATGGCCACCAGCATCCATTTTATACCAAAATTAGTGCAATCAGTCTTTTGTACAGAACTTCTGTATGAAAGTTCTGATTTGAATACTTTTTTGTGTGAATGTTTAGTACCATGGGATACATCACATATAATACAGGTTTTTTTCTCGTGCAAAAATTATACAAATTAGAGGAACTTTGATTTTTTCAGTGCTACTAACACACAGTAAGAACACATGTCAATATGGCTCGGGCTAGAGTCTGTATTTATGAACCGTTCTTCACAAAACTTCTTGGGTACCTTTGTTATCACCATGGGATGAGAACGAGTGTTTCTGGGTGAGGTCCAAAATTCAAGATGGCTGGCAGTGGCCATTTTGTACCGAAATTAGGTCCAATCAGTTTTTTGTCATAACTTCTATACAGCTCGTATTTATGAACTGATCTTCACGAAACTTCTTGGGTACGTTTGTTTTCACCTTGGGACAGGAACGAGTGTGTTTTGGGGTGCCTTTGTCATCACTGTGCTATGAGAACAAATATTTTGGGGTTCAGTCAGACCCACCCTGGGACTCAAAGATTTCTTTTCTAGTTTAGGATCTGACTGTCACCCACCTTTACAATACTTTACCTAAACATTTGTTACAGGCTACGGTCATTATTTATGTACAGACTGTTACAATACTTTATATGTACCTTTGTTATCAGGTCATTACCTAGATGTTTGTCATTGCTGTGCACATACTATACATGTACATGTCTTAACAAGTTGAGCTACAGTGTCATTGACACTTTCATTTTTAGCTCAACTTTGACGAAGTCAAATTTGAGCTATTGTCATGGCCCGTTGTCTGTCTGTCTGTACGTCAACAATTGGCTATGGCTCGGGCTAGAGGTCGTATTTATGAACCGATCTTTACGAAACTTCTTGTGTACCTTTGTTATGACCCTGGTACGGGAGCGAGTGTTTTTAGGTGTGTTCCGAAATTCAAGATGGCTGCCAGCGGCCATTTTGTACCGATGATGCAAAAATCAGTTTTTTGTACAGAACTTCTGTATGAAAGTTCTGATTTGAATGAAGTTTTGTATAAATGTTTAGTACCATGGGATACATCACATATAATACGGGTTTTTTTCTCGTGCGTAAATTATGCAAATTAGACTGACTTTGATTTATTTAGTGTTACTTTCAGAGCTGTAAGTGCCAAGCTGCTATGGCTCGGGCTAGAGGCCGTATTTATGAACCAATCTTTACGAAACTTCTTGGGTACCTTTGTTATGACCCTGGGATGGGAACGAGTGTTTTTGGGTGTGGTCCAAAATTCAAGATGGCTGCCAGTGGCCATTTTGTACCGATGATGCAAAAATCAGTTTTTTGTACAGAACTTCTGTATGAAAGTTCTGATTTGAATAAAGTTTTGTATAAATGTATAGTACAATGGGATACATCACATATAATATGGGTTTTTTTCTCGTGCGTAAATTATGCAAATTAGACTAACTTTGATTTATTTAGTGTTACTTTCAGAGCTGTAAGTGCCAAGCTGCTATGGCTCGGGCTAGAGGCCGTATTTATGAACCAATCTTTACAAAACTTCTTGGGTACCTTTGTTATGACCGTGGGACGAGAACGAGTGTTTTTGGGTGCAGTCCCAAATTCCAGATGGCTGCCAGCAGCCATTTTGTACCGACGATGCCGAAATCTGTTTTTTGTACAGAACTTCCATATGAAAGCTCTGATTTGAATAATTTTTTGTATGAATGTTTAGTACCATGGGATACATTACATATATTACAGGTTTTTTTCTTGTGCGTAAATTATGCAAATTAGGCTAACTTTGATTTATTTAGTGTTACTTTCAGCACTGTGAGTGCAAATCCCAATACGGCTCGGGCTAGAGGCCGTATTTATGAACCGATCTTCACGAAACTTCTTGGGTACCTTTGTTATCACTGTGGGACGAGAAGGAGTGTTTTGGGGTCCAGTCTGAAATTCAAGATGGCCGCTAGCAGCCATTTTGTTCAAAATTAAGTGCAATCAGATTTTTGCGCAGAACTTCCAAATGAAAGATCTGAATAAATTGAAAAAAATAAATGATTTGAATAAATTTTTGTATGAATGTTTAGTACCATGGGATACATTACATATAATACAGAGTTTTTCTCATGAATAAATTATGCAAATTAGGGGTTCGGGTGGACTTAGAAAATTTTGGACCAAAATCCGGAAATTAGTTTTTTGTGTTTTGATGCATTTTGGTCAATTTTAAGAAGAAGAAGAAAAAATTTTAGTCTGAAAATATTTTGTTTGGGACTGAAAATTTCCACACAAAAATAATAATCTACAATGATTGGTCTTAATCTGTAGTCTATTACAGTCACCTTGTAATTCTTTTATTATTGTTGACTGGGCCAAAACAAATACTAATTCCTGTCATATTCATTATTCAGTTGTCTTGGTCACAGCAAGTACTAATTCCTGTCATATCCAAGTTGAGCTACAGAGTCATTGACTCTTTCATTAAGTTTGCATTGGTTATAAAAAGAACATGCGTCAGCCAAAATGACCATGCAGGAGGGCCTGAGAAACAGATTTTTAACATTTGTAGTCCTTAGCTGATTAAATAAAATTGGAATTATGATTTTAGCAGTGGTCATATTATGTCTGAAGAAATTCAACCCAGTGGAGAGAAAATGGAAAAAGAAATTAAACGACCAATGAATGATATATTCATAACTTGGAAAGGGTACTGTATCCGAAAGGAACAATTGTGCGTATAGATTGACAGCAAATGTAAAAACTCTCATACTGATACATGTACTTATTAGATTAAAAATCTAAAGTTCATAAATGACATTCAGCTCATAACAGAATTTTTGATTTTTAGCTCAACTTTGGCGAAGCCAAATTTGAGCTTATGCCATGGTCCGTCTGTCCGTCAACAATTGGATACGGCTCGGGCTAGAGGCCATATTTATGAACTGATCTTTACGAAACTTCTTGGGACGAGAACGAGTGTTTTTGGTTGCGGTCCAAAATTCAAGATGGCTGCCAGCCGCCATTTTGTACCGACGATGCAGAAATCTGTTTTTTGTACAGAACTTCCATATGAAAGCTCTGATTTGAATAATTTTTTGTATGAATGTTTAGTACCATGGGATACATCACATATAATACAGGTTTGTTTCTCGTGCGTAAATTATGCAAATTAGACTAACTTTGATGTTTTTTGGTGTTACTTTCGGTACTGTAAGTGCAAATGCCAATACGGCTCAAGCTAGAGGCCGTATTTATGAACCGATCTTTACAAAACTCCTTGGGTACCTTTGTTGTCACCGTGGGACGAGAACGAGTGTTTTTGGGTCCGGTCCGAAATTCAAGATGGCCGATGGCAGTAATTTTGTACAAAATTTGGTACAATCAGATTTTTGCACAGAACTTCCATATGAAAGCGCTGATTTGAATAATTTTTTGTGTGAATGTTTAGTACCATGGGATACATCACATGTAATACGGGTTTTTTTCCCCGTGCAGAAATTATGCAAATTAGATGAACTTTGATTTTTTCAGTGCTACTTACACACAGTAAGTACACAGGTCAATACAGCTCGGGCTAGAGTCTGTATTTATGAACCGATCTTTACGAAACGTCTTGGGTACCTTTGTTATCACCTTGGGACGAGAACGAGTGTTTCTGGGTGCGGTCCAAAATTCAATATGGGTGCCAGTGGCCATTTTGTACCGAAATTAGATCTAATCAGTTTTTTTGTACACAACTTCTATACGGCTCAGGCTAGAGGCCGTATTTATGAACTGATCTTTACGAAACTTCTTGGGTACCTTTGTTATCACCGTGGGATGAGAACGAGTGTTTTTAGGTGTGGTCCGAAACTCAAGATGGCCACCAGCAGCCATTTTGTACCAAAATTAGTGCAATCAGTCTTTTGTACAGAACTTCGGTATGAAAGTTCTGATTTGAATAAATTTTTGTATGAATGTTTAGTAACATGAAATACATCACATATAGTACAGGTTTTTTTCTCGTGCAGAAATTATGCAAATTAGATGAACTTTGATTTATTCAATGCTACTTATACACTGTAAGTGCACATGTCAATACGGCTCGGGCAATACGGGCTGGAGGCTGTATTTATGAACCGATCTTCACAAAACTTCTTGGGTACCTTTGTTATCACCTTGGGACGAGAACGAGTGTTTCTGGGTGCGGTCCAAAATTCAAGATGGCTGCCAGTGGCCATTTTGTACCGAAATTAGGTCCAATCAGTTTTTTGTCACAACTTCTACACAGCACAACTTCTTGGGTCCCTTTGTTTTCACCTTGGGACAGAAATGAGTGTGTTTTGGGGTGCCTTTGTTATCACTGTGCTATGAGAACAAATATTTTGGGGTTCAGTCAGACCCACTCTGGGACTCCAAGATTTCTTTTCTAGTTTAGCATCTGACTGTCACCCACCTTTACAATACTTTACCTATACATTTGTTACAGGCAACGGTCAGTATTTATGTACAGACCGTTACAATACTTTATATGTACTTTTGTTATCAGGTCATTACCTAGATGTTTGTCATTACTGTGTCACATACTATACATGTACATGTCTTTGTCTTGACAAGTTGAGCTACAGTGCCATTGACACTTTCATTTATAGACTTTCTCACTATTTTACCATCAAAGCAAGGACGGATCCAGTGCAAATTTGATACCTGTTACAGGTATGGGCGCTCAAACTCTGGAGCCCAAATGTCCCCATATTCCTGCAGGAAAATATCAATCAACTCTGAAATCTACCTGTTTGAAGCAATTATTTGCAATATTTAGTAGAAATCTATACAGATGCAGTTGATAAAAAGCACTTAAAGACATGTGCAGTGGTCTAATCATCTGTATTAAGATTAAGGCACTTTAATTTATTTGGTGACATCCTCAATTGAAGAACAGGTGTCCCCCAAAACCGTTTTCTTTTGTGTCATCTTACTAAACTAAACTGGGGGTTCCTTCTGCTGGTAGCATGGTACTCTTGAAAAAAATACTTGTTACAAAATAATTTAGCACTCTTCCAGTTTTCCTGGGTGGATAATAAAATTACTCACAAAATCATTATAGGGAGTGTTTATTTTATTAGCTCACCGAAGGGAGCTTAACTTATAACTTGTCGTCCATCATGAACTTTACATTATCGACTTCTCCTCACAAACTACTGGACCAAATTGAACCAAATTTGGTGTGCATGTTCCTTATCATATGTCAATTCAAGTTTGTTCAAATAAGGGGCATAACTCTGCTAGCACCCATACATTTTTTAAAAAATTCAAAAAAATCTTCTGATCCACCAGTCAGAATCTTTTCATATTTGTTATACAATATCTCTAGAGGAGGGGGGGGGGGGGGGGGGGGGAGGGTGGATCAGATTCAAGTTTGTACAAATTGAGTCCCTGGGCTTAGGTTGGGCTCTTTATTGGAGCCCAAATTTTAACTTAGTGCAATATGTGGAATATTCTTTAAAAATCTTCTTCTTCAGATCCCCCAGTTGAAATCTTTTGATATTTGGTATACAACATCTCCAGAGGGAGGGGGGGGGGGGGGGGGGGGGAGGGCAGATTATAGGAGCCCAAATTTTAACTTTGTGTAATATATGAGATATTCTTTAAAAATCTTCTTCAGATTCACCAGTCAGAATCCTCTCATATTTGGTATACATCATCTTTGGGGGACAGATTCAAGTTTGTTGAAATCGAGTTCCTCGGTTAATATCTGGGCTCCATTTTAACTTAGTGCAATATGAGAAAATTTCTTTAAAAATCTTCTTCTTCAGATCCAGCAGTCCAGCAGTCAGAATCCTCTCATATTTTGTATACATCATCTCTATGGGGACCAGATTTTAACTTAGTGCAATATGAGGAAATTTCTTTAAAAATCTTCTTCAGATCCAGCAGTCAGAATCCTCTCATATTTTGTATACATCATCTCTATGGGGAAGAGATTCAACTTTGTTCAAATTGGGTCCCTGGGTTGAAAATTTTGGTTCTGGTTCGGACTTTGAAATTTTGGACCAAAATTCAAAAAAAAAAATTCCGATATTTTATTTTGCCTACTGCGCATGCACAGTGTCAAGGAAGTACCGAAACTGGCGCCAAATCCTCATTCTTTGTTTGACCCTTCTATCAGTAACATCTCACTGATATCTGTGCTTATAATCTCAGTTGAAATGATGCCAGACACAAAATCATGATGGAAATGGTGGATCCAGGGATGAAATAAGAGGATGAGAGGAAGGAACAGTGGATGGATGTGTTCAGGGCTGTAACTTATAATTTTTATGTAAAATTATTTCATGTTCCCTAATTTTGGGGCATGGGCCTGATGTTTTCATTCTTGCTATGAAATCCCCACTGTTTGTTAAGTGTTTCCGCTCTCCCTTTCCTTGAAACCCCCCTTGCTAATCTCCATGCTTTTGGTATAATTTTTGAAATTTTTTTATTGAAATTTCTTGGGAGTTTTAGCTAAGTTACAGAAGGTTTATTCTGTTATCCCCATGGTTACATCCTCACCCTTGGGGTGTTTAGGCGTTTTGGTCATGCATCTACCATCTGATGTATTGCAGCTTCTTCTGTGGAAGATTCTGTTTTACATTGGATAGTGTTTTAAATTGGTTACCGATTTCGGCCCATGTTTTTCAGTGCCTGGAGTCTTGTTTCCGGTTTTTATTGACTTTTGTTTGCGTTGACAATGGTTACTTTCTGTTAGTGATTCCTTGTCTTCTATAAGGTTTATTATATAGTCAGATACATTAATATTATCCGTAAGTGTAACATTAATTTTTAGAAATGTTTTAAAATTTTTGTCTACACTTAGGGATCCATTTGGGATCATCATTCCCATTGGGAACTTGGGCTCATGTCAAAATTTTTTCGAAAATTTTCTTTTGAATTATTTTTTAAAATTTTGTTATGGATTGTATTATTATTATGTATCTTTGTATTTTCAAGGGTTAGTGCGAGTACTACGGCTGTAAAATATTTCTTTTTAATTATGAAAGAATATTGTTCAAATTGTAATTCGAGGAAGTCTTCCTCCGAGTCTCATGCTCATTGTATTTGCTGTAGTCACTGTACTCGCACTAATTCTTGTTCAGTTTGTGCCATTTGGGATGACAAACGTTGGAGAAGTGTGTCACGGTATATTGTTAGTGGTGAGAGGTTGATGCCGGTCCTCTCACCACAGGGTCACTCCAGTTTCTCAGTCTCTTTTTCAGAGGAACAAGAACAGGGTGATGTTTCCGTGATGTCTTCCGGAAGTGTTCTGCCGTCGTCGCAAATCAATAAAGAGCTAGCGGCAAAAATTCTCAAGGAAATCAGACAAGTGCCTAGATCCTTAGGATTGATGACCTTGTCATCAGCTAGTTCGACCGCTGGATCTCTCTCATATTGGGTGATGTGACGCTGGGTATGTCCGTTGCTGTCCAGGAGAGGAGAACAGGTGTTCCGAGCACTATAATCTGGGATCATGCACACCCTGCGACGACGGATCGGAGGATGGATCAGAGGACGCCAGTCAGTCCGGTAGCTAGCTCGTTCAGGTCTACACGGACCGCGAGCGAGAGAGGCCCCTCTCTCTTACTGGGACCAGATGTTGTTGTGCATAACATTCGTCAGTCGTAGCATACGTCCACTCCTCCTGCTCAGGACGGTCCGTCACATAGACAGTCTATTGGTTTCCTCTTCCACACGCCAGCACACCCGACCGCACCTTGGCTTCGTGACCTCAGATAACCAGTCTGCTTCACCGACAAAGGATTCCATGTCGTCTAGGTCACTCCATCCGATAGCCAAGGATACAAGGCCTCACCAATCGGGACGTACGCATAAAAGGATTATGCAAGAGGTACCGTCCCAGGAGCTTCCAGCTCTGGTAAGGTGATCTGTGTATGATAAGGCATCTAAGCTGGCTCTGTTAGAAGATATTGTCGTCTCCAACGTACTGGAGAGAATTGACATAGACGCCGACAAAGACAATTCCAAGTCTTCGGCCTGGTCGTCTAAATGCAGAGGAACTCTCGGAACGCTCTTTCCTGCCGTTTCAAATTTATTCCTATTGTTGATGAACGGCAGATGTAGAGCATGTTGCAATAAGAAACTGGATCTGCCTGTCAGAGGCTAGCCTAAAGATAGCGTCATTCAGCAATTGCTGGACTGGACCGGAAACTCAGGAACATCATCCTTAGTCCGGCCAAAAAAGTCTGTATCCAGTGATGCTATCAGTCTCTTATCTGGTATTGCAGCTCTCTGGTCCGATGGAACAACCTGTGGAAGGTGTTGACGGAAAAAATCTACCGCCATCTTCTGCTGTTCCAGAAGAGAAAAATCCAGCTCCGCAGATTCCCTTTCACCATCCGACTGGACCAGATGCGAATCTCGGTCGTCCCTGTCTGACACTGCAGAGGAACGTACCGACCCAGCTTCCTCCAACAGTTCCTGATCTGAAACCATTTCCGAAGGTTGCTGGGATGCTGCGATAAGTCGTGCTATCTGTGATAGCAAGTACGTCACGGAGGCCTGTGGAGCTGCGGTCTTACTTTGTTTAGCTGCTGGAAGACTTACAGGCCCAATTCCTAAATACATGTATTGAACGAAACCTGTGTCCGACGGGCCTCAGACCAACTATACCAACATCACGAGGGGCCCGCCCTGACACCCTGAAGATCCAGCTACAGGACATTTTGGTTAGGGCCGATATCAGACATAACCGCGACACTCCTGTAGCAATTCATTTCAATGCACATCCTCACGCCTTGTCACATCTACGTTACCGCATTATAGAGGTACTAAACTCCGACCCGGAAGATCCAAATGCGACGGAACGACGACGACACAGGGAGTCCGACTAGGGATTCCACGTCGGCCAGGTCATGCCATCCAGTAGCCAGGGATACAAGGCCTTTACAATTGGGACGTTCGCATAAAAGAAGTATGCGGGATTCAACGTCCCAGGAGCTTTCAGTGGCTAAATCATGTAAGGCCGCGGCTCCATAGGCCTCCGTAACGGATTTGCTATCACAGATGGCTCATCTTATCGCAGCATCCCAGCAGCCGTCAGAAACCTTTTCCAATCAGGAATTGTCTGAGGAAGTTTGGTCAGTTCGTTCTGCTGCAGAGTCAGCAAGGGACGACCGAGATTATCAAGTGGTCCAGCCGGATGGCAAAAGGGATTCAGAGGAGTTGGAATTTTCCCTTTCGGAGCAACATAAGGTAGCCGTAGATTTCATCCGGCGATAACTTCCTGATGTTGTTCCTCTGGACCAAAATGCTGCTTTGCCGGATAAGGGACTGATAGGATCACTGGACACAGACTTTTTCAGCCGGATTAGGGACACTGTCCCTGAGTTTCCGACCCAGTCCAGAAATGTCTCACGGACATTTGAACTTTTGAATGACGCTATATTCAAACTTGCCTCCAAGACGGGCAAGTCCGGTTTCTTATCGGCCAATGCTTTACAGCTGCCTTTCATCAATTCAAGGAATAAATTTGAAACGGCAGGACAGGGCATTCCGAGAGTTCCTCTGCGTCTGGACGACCAGGCTGAAGATCTAGAATTGTCTTTGCCGTCGTCTATGTCTATTCCAGCCACTACGTTGGAAACGACAATCTCGTCTAACAGGATCAGCTTAGACGCTTTATCGTACGCAAATCACCTTACCAGAGCATTATCATTATGTCTCGAAGGAAAAGAATTCCAGGATGTTGGATATGTGACCGCAGATATCCAGCCTGCTTCGCCGACCAGGAAGTCCACGTCGACCAGGTCACGCCATCCGCTAGCCAAGGACACAAGGCCTTTCCAGTTGGGACGTTCGCATATCAGAAGTATGCAGGAATTAACGTCCCTGGAGCTTCCAGCGGCTAAATTACATAAGACCGTGGCTCCACAGGCTTCCGTGACGGACTTGCTATCGCAGATAGCTCAATTCATCCCAGCATCCCAGCAGCTATCAGAGACTTTTTCAGTAAAGAACTATCTGATCAAGCTAGGTCGGTTCGCTCTCCTGCAGAGTCAGTATGAGACGTCTGAGATTATTATGTGGTCCAGGCGGATGGTAAAAGGGAATCAGCACAGCTGAAATTTTCCCTTTTCGAACAACTTAAGGTGGCCATAGATTTCATCCAGCATCACCTTTTAGAAGTTGTTTCTCTGGACAAAAATGCTGCGTTACCTGATAAGAAACTGAAAGCGTCACTGGACACAGACTTTTTCGGCCGGATTAGGGACACTGTCCCTAAGTTTCCGACCCAGTCCAGAAATGTCACGGACATTTGAACTTTGAATGACACTATATTCAAGCTAGCTTTCTAAGACTGGCAAATCCGGTTTCTTATCGCCTACGCTATACAGCTGCCTTTCATCAATGCTAGACATAAATTTAAAATGGCAGGACAAGGTGTGCCGAGAGTTCCTCTGCGTTTGGACGACTAGGCTGAAGACCTGGAATTGTCATTGTCGGCGCCCATGTCTATTTACTCCAGATACTGGAGACGACAATCTCGTCTAACAGAATTATTTTAGATGCATTATCTTACGCAGATCACCTTACCAGAGCATTATCATTACGTCTCGAAGGAAAAGAATTCCAGGATGTTCAAACTTCCTCAAGAGTTCTTTCGAGGGCTATAGCATATTCTACGTATAACTCCGCCCTTTCAGAGGCAATATGGAGTTAGTCAGACGTGATGCTGCCCTGGCTGCATCCACAAGAGTGGATAGCAAGGTGAAAAAACTCTCTTCCAGTCGCTCCGGTCTCAGGAGAGCTTCTCTTTGATGTTAAGCTTTCTACAATTTATAATCAGATTATTAAGAAAGCTTCGGATTCTCTATAAACAGATTACTTAGAAAGTTTTGGACTCTCTGCTTTTAATTCCGCTTTGAAAAAGTCAGACTCAGCAGGGAGGAGTAAGGCAGGTACTTCGGGGGTGAATACGTCCAAAGATAGTTCCTATAGAGGATCTAAGAAAGCCTATACGTCTTACTCTGGAGTCCGTCAGAGTAGCGACTTGTAATGCTGGCTGCGATATCTGGTCAGATGCCCCTAGGTCGACTGGGCGAGGTGCGGGTTGTGGAGGACGTGGTTTCTCCTTTCGCGATCCTCGCAGGGCCAGGAGGTGATGGTCTAAACCTCTGTTGTGTTCCAGTGGGCAGAAGGCTGTCGAGATTCTTAACCAATTGGTTGTCAATTACGGACGACCCATGGGTGCAAGGGTTTATTTCCGAAGGTCTAAACTGTCCTTCAAGGAAAAACCTCCGTTAACTCGGAAGTCCACACTGGTCTCAGCTTCCGTTAAACGTTCAGAAGAGAGATTCGCTTCTATCAAAAGTTCAATCTCTTCTGGACAAGAACGCTATAGACGTTGTAGAAAACAGGAATCTCCAGTTTTCTGCAGTCACCTGTTCCTGGTTCCAAGATCAGACGGCTCATTTCGTCCAGTCATAGATCTGAGCTGGATAAACAAGCTGATCGTGGTTCTAAAATTTTATATGGAGACCATCCGATCGGTCAGAGCAAGCACTCGAGTGAACGATTATGCTGTGAGCATAGATCTCAAGGATGAGTACTTTTATGTCAGGGTACATCTGGCATTTAGAAAGTACCTTCGCTTCGCTGTTCCAGGAGTTGTTTTCAGTTCTGAGCAATGATGCTCTGGTCTGAACCTAGCACCCTGGGCTTTCACTCGAATAATGATCTCGGTAATGACTCATTTCCGAGCTCATTCATCTGTGCTAACGTCAGCCTACTTGGACGACATTCTTCAGGGCTACGGCAGCAAGTTAATGCTTCAGAACGATGTTCAGAGTCTGCTTCAATTGCTCCGACGTCTCAGTTTCATAGTAAATGAAAAGAAGTCTCATCTAGTGCCGTCCAAATCATTCACCCACGTGGGAATGAGCTTAGAGACACACAACAATCTCGTTCATCTGCCGTTAACCAGAGCAATATTAGTCAGTTGTTGCGCTCGCTTTTGTCGTCACTCAGATGTAGTAACAGCGAGAGAATTCATGAGACTGACAGGTTTGTGCGGAGCCGCTGCAGATCTTTTCCACAGGAGGATCTTCTTTCGCAGGGGAAATCACACACCCTGCATCACAACCCACAAGGTCTCAACCTTCACGTATTTCCGTTGTGCGGTCCTTCTTGCACGGCAAGCATTTTACAGGACGAGCAGTGGATGCAATTTCTAACTGTAGGAGGACCTCCTCTTTGCTAAATTATGCTGCTAAGTGGAAGGTTTTCTGTAGGTGGTGTAGGGATCATTCTGTTGATATTTATGATCCCTCCATTGCAGACATTGCTAATTTTCTGGTCTACCTGTTTGATGAGATCAAACTGCAGCCTGTTACCATTAAGGGTTATAGGTCTGTGCTATCTGATACCTATGCACATCATGATAGTTTACAGATTAGATCTCATGTCTCTTTATCTAAGTTAGTGAAAAACTTTTCGATAAATAGCCCTAGAACCCTTAGATTAATTCCTAAGTGGAATTTAGCTTGGGTTCTTCTTAAGCTAAAAGAAGCGCCATTTGAGCCTCTTGTCACAGTGGACTTCAAATTCTTATCTTATAAGACAGCTTTTCTCTTAGCTTTCTCTTCGGCTAGAAGAGTTAGTGAGCTTCATGCACTATCTGTTGATGATTCTCACTATCGTAGTGTAGGTAATACTATTACCTTGAATACTAATTGTTGGATTTTTTGCTAAGAATCAGGCTCCTAATAAGTATCCGGAACCCATTGTTATTAAGGCTCTTCCATCTTCAGACGGGCATAGGCCTTTACTCTGTCCTGTTAGAGCTGTACGTATTTACAAACGTAGATCTGAGTTTATCAGAAAGGGACGTAAATGTTTCTTTCTGTCTCTGCTGCCTAATAGAAGGTACATTATGGTCCATTCTATTGCAAGGTGGATTCAATTAACTATCCGTGCTGCTTATGTGATAAATTATCTTCAACTCAGCAGTCTGTGATTAATATTTCGGCGCATGACGTAAGAGCTCTATCTACATCTTGGGCTTATGCTAATAGTGTTGCTATTACCGATTTGATGAAGGCTGCATATTGGTCTCAGCTTTCCACATTAACAAATTTTTATCTTAGAAATATTGAGTCCATTTCTGGAGGCCTGCATTGTTTAGGTCCGTTTTCTGTTGCTCAGAATGTCGTCCACTAAACAGTTGCAACTATAGTTATGCAGGTTTTCTGTTCCGGCAGGGACTCTGTCCTGCTGCTCTCTTCGCTCTGGGATATTTGACCCAGGGGAAGTGGGTGGGGGGGGGGGGATGGTGTTCCCTTATTCACCTGCTTTATAGTGAATACCTCCTCTGGAGTCAGTAATTCAGAGTCGGTGCCGGGATGGTTTTAAAGTGTAAAGCTTATGTTTAACTCATTCATGTAATATTTTTAAAGCGTAGCTCGATGTGAAGCATTTGTATATGTCACGTGTCATTCGAGCGTTAATATACAATCCTCGGACACTTTTGATGAGTATAAAGAGTCTCATTCTCTGCACTTCCTTTATTTATCGGCTTTCCTTTAAAAAGATTAGTATAACGGGTTATACTGGGTGTTAATAGAGATCTTTGATGTTATTGTGCTCAATTACAGAATGTTATTGTGTCTTTCTTTTTTGATACAAACAAGAAAGATACATGTAAAACCTGTTCTCCTCTTCTCCTTGAGGGGATAATTCTGTTTACATGTAATTGAGACTATTGGATTTTCCTTTATGTCAGAGGCCCTCCAGCCTTTTTTCTATTCAGCTAAGTCTGGGTCATTGGTACAGTATAAAAATGTTAAAAAATGTATAGTAATTTATATATTTTTTATACTTACCAATGACCCAGACGGGGATGGCCCTCCCATGAGTTGGGAACTCATACCACCCCGCTAATTACATAATGCTTACCAGGCACTGGTTGTAAGAATGACATTTGCGCCAATTTGAGACCCCCTTGACACCGCGCATGCGCAGTGGATAGAAAGTGTGGAGGACCACATAGGACATTGAAATTTCAGATTTTGATGCAAATTTTGGGGATTGGGGAGCAATATTTGTGTTTGGCCCTAGAATTTAAGGAGTTTGCACCAGCTAAGTCTGGGTCTTTGGTAAGTATAAAAAATATATAAATTACTATAAATTTTTTAACATTTCTGTTGCTCAGAATGTTGTCCACTAAGCAGTTGCAACTATAGTTATGCAGGCTTTCTGTTCCAGCAGTGACTCTGTCTTGCTGCCCTCTTTGTTCTGGGGTGATTGACCCAGAGCAGGGAGAATGGGGGGGGGGGGGGGGAGAGTGGTGTTCCCTTATAGCACCAGCTTTATAGTGAAAAGCAAGGGAAAACCTCCTACTGAGTAAGTAATTCCGAGTCGGTGCTGGGATGGTTTTAAAGTGTAAAGCTAATATCTATCTCATTTATGTAATATTTTTAAAGTGTAGCTCGGTCTGAAGCATTTGTATATGTCACGTGTCATATGGGCGTTAATATACAATCCTCGGACACTTTTAAATGAGTATAAAGAGTCTCATTCTCTGGACTGTCTTTATTTATTGGCTTTCCTTTAAGAAATTAGTATAATAATATAATAATAAGACTTCGTCCGGCCGCTGATTTGTCGCGGTTCTCGTATGAGAAGGCCTTGGTTACCCATGTTCTCCCAATTGCCTCCCTATTCCCACGCTTCTTCTCTCCTCCCAATACTCGGAGACGAACTGCTTGATGACATCCCTTGCCCCATTCTTCCCAATCTCCGATTAGTATATTAACCCTCTCCTTTGAGTCGCCCCCTAACCACATGTCCTTCATTCTCCCATCCCACTTCTCCATTATACTCCCCGTGAATCTTGTTCTTTTAGACTTGTATTTTGGGCATTCTATAAGAAAGTGTTCCAGGGTCTCCACCATGCCCACATTACACATCTGGCACTCCTTTTTACTGTTTTTCCCAATTTTTCCCCTCAGCTCCAGGGATTGCGACCTCAGCTTGAACAACAGTGACCCCCCAAAGGTGCCATCAAGGTACTCTTCAAAACCAGGCTTCTCTTTATCACGCAGGCCACCCAAAGATCTCTTTGATTTGATCCCCTCTCGCCATTTACGATTACAATCCTCCATGACCCTTTCTCTGATGATCTTTTTGCCCTGGTTTGCCCCAGAGTCAAGGTCCGAGATCTCCAATGAGTAATTTTCTACTAGCTCCCTCACTTGGACCATCCACCCCGTCTTGATATTTGAGTTGAAAATTCTCAGGAACATTACTTTACACCATCGGCTATCGGGGAGATTTACCAAATTATTAAGATATCCGAATTTCAATAGGTCTATCCTGTCCTTGATCCTCATCCACCCAAGCTCACCCCTGATTGCTTCTAGTGCTGCGGCATTACTCGAGCCTGTTATCCATCGGCCTGCATCGTTCTGCAGGATTTCCAAGCTCTTAACAGCTGTCTGGTTTAGGGGTACCACTTCCGTACCGTATGTTATACTTGGCAGACTCACCATTTCCCAAATGGTTTTCCCCACGAAAACCTTATTGAAACTGTTTCTCCCTATAAGTTTCATTTGATTAAGGATTCGCTTCCCCTTCAGAATCAGTTTATTTGTGTGGTTTCGGTAGATGCCTCTTCCTGTGATGTTTATATTTACCCCCAGGTACTCATAGTCACTAGTCTCTCCTACACTAAGAAGCCTACTGCTACCTTCCGGAATGCAGAACTCCTCCACTCTCCACCTTCAAGTGGGGTCCACTTTGCGGCCCACGGGTATAACTTTGCTCTTGCTTTCATTAAGTTTGAGTCTCCATTTGCTCCCATATTTCCCAACAATTCCCAGCATCTTCGCTAGCCCCTCTTCGCTTTCTGACACTAGCACCATATCGTCTGCAAAAAATAGCCCTGGGATCAAGTCACCAACTGCAACCCCCTCGTCGCTATGCAGGAGTTCATCTCCTTAACCTTTGATGTACAATGCAAAAAGAATTGGCGAAAGGATACACCCCTGTTTTAGGCCTATCTCCATAGGCACACGTTTTGTTGTAATGTTTCTCAGGCTAAGTTCACTCTGTACGTCTTTATATAATGCTTTCATAATCCCAACAAACTCACCCCCTAAGCCCAGAGCCTCCAGCTTGCACCACATACCCTCCCTCCATACTCTATCGTATGCCTTTTTAACATCCAAAAAGGCCATGAACATCTTTTTCTTTTTTGCTTTCGCGGATTCTATCATTTGGGATAGCGTGAAGAGATGGTCAGTGACTCTCCTTCCCTTCCTGAAGCCATTCTGGATTTCTCCCAAAAAACCCTTCTCATCAATCACCTCCTCTAATCTCCCATACAGGACTTTACAAAAGACTTTTCCAATGCTGCTGCTGACAGAGATCCCTCGATAGTTATCCAAGACATCTTCTTCCCCCTTTTTGTGAATAAATGTCACTTTACTTTCCCTCCACTCCTTTGGGACCTCTTGTTTTTCTATTAAATAGGGCAGTTAGGCTTTCCAAGAGTTCCTCTCCTCCTTTTTTGATAAACTCATTAGGAATTTCGTCCACCCCTCCCGCTTTTCCATTCCTCAATTTTGAGATCACCCTTCGCACCTCCTCAGTTTTGATTTCACTGCACACGAAGTCCGAAAGATTTTCCTCGACCTGGTTCGGACACTCTGGTGGGTTCCCCATGCCCCATCGCTTATCATTTACCTTTTCCTAGTGCTTGACTAGTTCTAATGCGATTTGATCTCACTCTTCTGTAACTCTGCCATCTACTTTAATGCTCTTAATATGCTCGAACTCAACCCCCCTGTCGTTCGTATTGTATAATGGGTTATACTGGATGTTAATAGAGATCATTGATGTTATTGTGCTCAATGACGGATTGGTAATGTGTCTTTCTTATTTTGTATAAACAAGAAAGATACATGTAAATCCTGTTTCTCCTTTTCTCCTTGAGGGGATAATTCTGTATATGTAATTGAGCCTATTGGATTTTCCTTTATGTCCTAGTCCTTCCAGCCTTTTTTCTGAAGGTAGGAAAAAAACCCCCATAGAAAAAAAAAACCCTAGGAAAAAAACCCCTAGGAAAAAAACCCCTGAGAAAAATCCCAATAGAAAAAATCCCATAGGAAAAAAGCCCCTGAGAAAAAACCCAACTGGTGTTAAAATCAGCAAAACATTTGAGTATTAAGAAACTAAATTCAAAGAAACATAGAAATTTGCATATCATTGGAACCAGTTTAATGATATGGTTCCAATGATACCCATATTTCTATGGTTTTCATGAGAAAGTGCCTTTCTCCTCTCTGTCCCTTTCCTTATCGACAGACAGTCAGACACACAGACAGACATTACTTTGACAAGTTATTACCTGTAAACTTGTTGTTAATCTTAAAGCTCTCCAGTTACTACATTCCCACTTGAAGACAGACAGACACCCTTCTCCCCTCTCTCCCTTTCCCCATCAGACACCCCCCCCCCCCCCCCCCCCCCCCCATGATAATAATAATATCTGGTAATGCTTTAGTTGTGTTTTGTATAATGTTATATTTATATCTCTTGTCATGTTAATATCTTGTCCAACTGTAAAGCATGTATTTATAGTTATTTACTAAAATAAATATCGTTTAAACTAAATAATTACCTGTAAACTTGTTGTTAATCTTCCTTTGCAGGAAAAAGCTGTCCGGTTACTACATTCCCAGTTGATTTTTGTTTTTGTTGTTCTTTTCTTGGTATACATATAACCTTCATATGATAGTTTATGGCCACCCTTGTTATTCTTTATCAATTCCATGATTATGGAATGTTGAAGATTGAATGAAGAATGAATGAATGAAAGGTTTTAGCGCACCGAAGGGAATGAAGATTTTCAGACATTATCCGTGATATTTACAAGTCACTTGCAATGTTTTTATTGCAGAGTACACACCCAAACATAACAATACAAAACGACTCACTTTTTGATCCATTGGATGAAAGAATAGAGATATAGAGAAAAAAACACCAGCTACATTTATGTTTATTTTGCAACAGCACATGAAATAAGCAGCATAAGCCACTTACAAGACAATGAAATTGAATGAAAATGCAACTTCAAGAAGATTGTTTTGATTTTAAAACAAATACAAGCTCATCATTAATTGCCCCAAACTTTTTTTATTAATATCCAACAATCAGCAAATAAAATATGAAAAATGAATGAATTGGGTTGTGGGATTTTTTTTCTCTTGGGTTTTTTTTCTCAGAGATCATCATTTTTTCAATGTTTTTTTTTTTCTATGGGGGTGGGTTTTCTCAGGGTCTTTTTTCCTAGGGGTTTTTTTCTATGGGTTTTTTTTTTTTCTATGGTTTTTTTTTTCCCTGTACCTTTTTTCTATTCATCTAAGTCTGGGTCATTGGTACAGTATAAAAATATAAAAAAATTTATAGTAATTTATAGATTTTTTATACTTACCAATGACCCAGACGGGGATGGCCCTCCCATGAGTTGGGAACTCATACCTCCCCGCTGATCATATAACATTTACCAGGCACTGGTTGTAAGAATGAGGATTTGGCGCCAGTTTTGGTACTTCCTTGACACTGCGCATGCGCCGTAGGCAAAGCTATGGAGGACCATATATGACATTGGATTTTTTTTATTTGAATGCAAATTTGGGGGATGGGGGGGGGGGGGGCAAAATTTGTGTTTGGCCCTGAATAAATTAGAGTTAGCACCAGCTAAGTTTGGGTCATTGGTAAGTATAAAAAATATATAAATTACTACAATTTTTTTCATTTTTTATTCATTTTGTTCAATTTTGAGATGAAAGAGAAAAAAATTTTAGCCTGAAAATTTTGGGGCTGATGTAACAGGGTATCTCCCCCCTCCAGGGTGGGGTGGGGGTGCACTAGGTTATCTTCCCCCACCCTGTGTATCCCCCCTCCCCCCCAACCCCCATCCACACACAGCACAGACCAACTTAACAATTTTAATAATAGTAACTACTTGGTATTAGCAGGGAGCTCTGAATGGAAGAAAGAAAATAAAAATGAATATTAAGTTAACCTCTCCTCTTTACCGAGATTATTATTTTTTCAAACCAAAAGAAATTAGTATCAGAATGCAGGGCAACGGTTTATTCCATGTAGACCAATTCCACTTAGACCAATTCCAGGTAGACCAACTTCCAGGTAGACCAACGGTTGGTCTTTCTGGAATTGGTCTACATGGAATGATTATTTTTTTAAAAAATAGACTTTTTTTTATTTTCAGTTATGTTAAGGATTGCTGTTGATTACAAAGAAACTTAATAAATATAAAACTTTTGTTGGGGATTGCTGTTGATTTCAGAGGAACTTAATAAATAAAAACAGTTTCAAATTATTTGATGAATCTTTATTGAATATTATTTTAAAAAATTAACAAATAATTTTACAGAACATGATGGCTTAGAGAGGTTTCAATGAGCCATTCTTGAAAAGGATTAAGAAAAGTAATAGCCTCATTAGTCACAGGATTAGCATAGCATTGATATGCAATTTGAAGTCCGGTCATGGCGTCTGGTGGATGATATCTAGCTGCTCTCGCTCCGATAAAGTGTCTTATATATGTGTGTTCAAGGAACTGTTTGCATATTTTTCTCGTTGATGTGAGGAGTATGGCTGTATGTATTACCATGTCATCTGTTTTGTCTAGCAGAATCATGTAGCAGTGAGAAATTTTTACAAAAAAACTATCGTTGTGATATGGTGTTTCCAGTATTCGTGTACCTGCCTGTCAGGCGACCTGAACGTCATTAACGTTCATTAATTACTTAATCACTCAAGTCTTTCAGTTGGAATTGGTTTACGGGTTGTGCAGACCCAGCAAGAAGAATATACACCATTATCAATATCGGCTATTAATCACTAGCTCAGGATTTTCCGATGGATACTTTTCCTCATTCCTTTCCCCGTGTCAATCTGTGTTGGTCATAACTGTATCCTGTGTTCGCAATTGTTTCTGTGTGTGCTATAACCTTAAGAGTGTGAACTGTCTCGCTCTGCTGATCGCTTATTCTACCAATGTGTTCTTGTCGCGCTCTGGTGAATAAGATTGACAACTCACTTTTTAGACTGTAAACTATTGTTTGACAGAATATAATTAAGGTAACTCGACGGCTTGTTGTAACCCACGTAACTTTTGACCGTTGGACATTTCAATTTCAACTTCATTTTCAATTTCAATACCGTTCAGCTGGTTTAAGTGATGTCAAACGAACTTGAAACGGACACAAAAGAACTTGAAACGGATATAACAGACGGAAAAAAACGCCCCCGATCTGTAGGCGAAACACCTTCTCCAATGGATTCTAAAAAAACAAAATCCTGCCTACAACTCGGGAGCGATTACCCGGGTCTGGATATTGATGATAATGAATCTGGTGATTCAACATTTTCTTCATTATTAATTCGAGCGTTTAATAATCCAGCAGTTCGTGCCACGCTAAAATCAATCTTCACTGAGGCCGCCCAAGAACGAATCGAGCAGTTAGAAAATAATGTCTCTGACTTACAGGAAGAAATAAATATAAAAAATAAAACTATAATCGATCTGCAGGACAAAGTCGATGATCTCGAACAGTATGGCAGGAGAATGAACCTGCGCTTAACTGGTGTTCCCGAGGGTCGAGAAGATAACACCGACAGAATTATCATGGACGTGGCTGAGAAAATTGGGGTTCCTCTTACTCTAAATGACGTATCTCGCAGTCATCGTGTGGGACCAAAATTTGTTAATGGTAACCCTGTGCATGATCGTCCAATAATCTTCAAGCTCAATAGTTATAGGTGTAGGGATAAGTTATACAGAGCTAGGATTAAACTGAAAAACGTTAAGCCCGATTCTATCCCGAATGTTGCCCGATCTCATGCTTCTACCCACTCCGGTATCTTTCTGAACGAGGACCTCACTCGGACTCGATCCAACATAGCCTGGCGGGCCAGAAAACTTGCACGTGACAAAAAGATCAAGGAGTCATGGTCATTCGACGGTGTTATATTTGTTAGACTTTCCAATGATAAAGTAAAGCGCATAACAACCCCCAGCCAAATTGAAGACCTGGAGAATACCTTTAGGCTAGTTACAGTCATTGACTTAAACGCAAGCCAAATTACTTCATCACAAACCACGAATTAGGCCTTCAGCATATAGATAAATCAACTTGACCCTCCTAATAACGAATTAGACCTTAAGTTCAGCATATACATAAATCAACTTGACCCTCCTAATAACGGCTAAAGCTACAGACGCACCCCACAGGTTCCGGGTCCCCGTTTTTCATACTGGAAAAGCGGAGAGGCGGCACATGTGGGGGGCGTCGGGCTTTTTGAAAATTAGAGGGTTAGTACAGCTGATCAAACATATCACTGCTTCTGTCTGTCTAAATCCGAACCTCGCGACAAATGCTTGGGGAGATACCACGGTGTATCAAAGTGTGTCCCAGAATATTGCATCAACGCCACAGTGCTTTGAAACGTACCCCGATTTTTGGCTGTACTTTATATTGGGTTCATGATACTACTGAGACAATCACCACTACAAAGCAAAGCATAATGAACTAGCAATCCCTTTTGCTAATCTGGAACGCACCGCTTACTTCACACAGGGGTCACCTTCTCCATTAAGACAATCACCACCAGCCAAAGCGCAGAAATCTAGAATTAATCTTTTTCTGTCTTCTCACCCGGTGTTTTAAAGTATACAAAATACGTCAGATGTTCCACATTTACTTATTGTATCTTAGTGTTGTGGACAGTTACGCATTCAGTTTCAGATTTTGACGCTACCAGCATAATTATGACAATCTTGGTTCTATTTCTTCCGTGGCATGTATCGGTCGACACGAGCGCAATGAACTTGCCTGAGCTGATCGTCACGACATACATGAACGAACTCGAACTGTTTTCCGATGGGTGTCATCGTTCGGGTGGAACGGGCGCCCGTTAGTGTTGATGCCGAAAGCCGATTAAAACGACCCTTTCCTTTCTTTTAGACGTGCGTACGCATCAGCTCATGGCACTACAAATCGCAGGACGCCACTAACCGACTCACTGCTGGGATATTTTTATATACAAAATCTATTCAGTACATGTTGCTTGATTGCATGCTACAGAGGAGTGCCTATTAGCACTCTTCGGTGGTTTGCAATCGAGCAAATCTGTACAATTAATGCTTCATTGGCTTCTGCGGCTGAATATAGAACACATGCCATAACGAGATCTTTGCAATAGAATCCCAAGTTTTCATCGTTCGGGTGGAACCGGCGCCCGTTAGTGTTGATGCCGAAAGCCGATTAAAACTACCCTTTCCTTTCTTTTAGACGTGCGTACGCATCAGCTCATGGCACTACAATTCGCAGGACGCCACTAACCGGCTCACTGCTGGGATATTTCTATATACAAAATCTATTCAGTACATGTTGCTTGATTGCATGCTACAGAGGAGTGCCTATTAGCACTCTTCGGTGGTTTGCAATCGAGCAAATCTGTACAATTAATGCTTCATTGGCTTCCGAGGCTGAATATAGAACACATGCCATAACGAGAGCTTTGCAATAGAATCCCAAGTTTTCAGCGTTCGGGTGGAACCGGCGCCCGTTAGTTTTGATGCCGAAAGCCGATTAAAACGACCCTTTCCTTTCTTTTAGACGTGCGTACGCATCAGCTCACGGCACTACAAATCGTAGGACGCCACTAACCGGCTCACTGCTGGGATATTTTTATATACAAAATCTATTCAGTACATGTTGCTTGATTGCATATTACAGAGGAGTGCCTATTATCACTCTTCGGTGGTTTGCAATCGAGCAAATCTGTACAATTAATGCTTCATTGGCTTCTGAGGCTGAATATAGAACACATGCCATAACGAAATCTTTGCAATAGAATCCTCAGTTTTCTACATATACCGGATGGTGGCCAAATTGGGTTCATATTCGCCCGGCCCGGTTGATTTGGGTCAGTTTTCGGCCCAACGGATTTTGGAGTGTGGACACAGGTGGAAGTCTTTCCTTTTTGTGTGATGTCTTGGGGTATATCCCTTATTTTGTCAGGGAGGTTATAAATTTTAAGGTTACGCACGACGACTGATTTTAGAGTATAGACACGCAATCAATTCATGCTCAGTTGACCGACAGAGAGACAGTTCCTGTTTTTTCGTATTTATCAAATATGTCGGAGCATAAATACAACAAACCCATGATAACTATTTCATCACTACTACTTCCACACCGTTTTCTAAAAAAGCTCCAGATCTTCCATTACTTATTAACTTTTACATTCCTGTTCTCATCTCCTTACTTTTCAGATTTCTCCATTAGCTGTAGTATTCGGGCTGAACCTGCGGGCAACACCAATGAAGGTATAACGATCCCACCCTTGAAAATTATACTTTTCTCTTTCAATCCATATGTAATTGATAATGGCTGATATCGTCACATATAGAATAAGAGTGGGATCCTTTCTTCCTGTTGCTCAATCTGGTGCTGGCCACAGAAAGCGCTTGCAATTTTGTGACGTGCTGTTTGTGAACCTGCTTTGTAGCTTTGGCCTAAGGGGGGTTACAATTATGTGCATTCTCCTAAGTTTCCATGGCTATCTGGCGTGCCAGGAAAGTCATGCTGTCACCTTTTCTTCTAAAATAAATATAGGCGAACGTGAAGGACTTGCAAAATACCCCTGTAACTGGCTCAAGATTCTCTTACTCCTATGTGGCGACGTAGAAAAGAATCCAGGACCGCGTCTTCAATCGTCCATATCATCCGAATTGATTGGATCGGACGAGGACGAGATAATTTCATCACAACGTCCTGACTTGACGTTGTTTCATATGAATATTCAAAGTTTTAAACCCAAACTTGACATTACACGTTGCGAAATTACAAACTATGATATTTGCGTCTTTACTGAATCGTGGCTAAGTGAGGCCGATAGTAACTCCGACTTAGAGATTTCTGGCTACCACGAACCAATAAGATATGACAGAAAAACTAGAGGCGGGGGGATAATAATTTACATTAGGAATACACTCTCATTCAAACGTTGTCCAGATCTTGAATTGGACAACTTGGAGTGCGTGTGGTTACAAGTCTTCAATCATAACAAAAACTTTCTTCTTGGGTCATTTTATCGACCACCCAACACAGATAATAACACATGGGATTTGATCTCAACAACAATCGAACGGGCTTTAGACAAACAAATGCAGCATGTTGTTATTACCGGTGACTTTAACGATGACCAACTAACCTTCCAACGCGGTCCTGTTCAAAATATTCTACAAGAGTACAGTCTGCATCAAGTTATTAAAGAACCGACATTTTTTACAGAAACTTCGAACTCCTTACTTGACTTGGTAATGACAAATGACCCCGAATTCATCATTGGCCAAGACGTCGGCGATCCTTTTTATGCAGAACTTGTCCGCTACCACTGCCCAGTTATAGCCAAACTTAAATTTCCAACCAAGCGTCGACAGACCGTTCAACGCCAAATATTCTTGTATGCCGATGGTAGTTTTGTAGACCTCAATCGTGAAATTAATGAAACTAATTGGGATGAAATCTTGGCAGTTCAAACCCCATCAGACATCGTTGAAAAGCTAGTAACCCGTCTTAAGAATCTTATCGTGAAACATATTCCAAATAAGCTTATTACAATCAGACCAAACGAACCACCCTGGATGAACGTAGGAATTAGACGTCTTCTCCGCCAAAGGAAACGTTTACACCACCTAGCCAAGCAGAAAAATACCATGTCGACCTGGGAAATGTATCGTAAAAAAAGAAATGAGACAACATCTGCGATACGCATTGCAAAAAATAAATTCCATGAGAAAATTGAAAATACTTTGAAATCGCCTACTACCCTTCCGTGTACATGGTGGAAAACCCTAAAGCAACTCTTTTCTAAACCATCTTCAGATATTCCAAATATTTTACATTTTGGCCGACTGTTATCTTCGGACGAAGAGAAGGCTGAAGCTTTTAACAAATATTTTTCTTCGATTTCAAGTGTTAACTCTTCTACTGCTTCACTTCCAAACCAAACGTTCGACCCCAGCCGCCCGACTATTGGCTTTATAACGCTTGAGGAAGAAGAAGTTGAACAAGCCCTACAGGCAACCAAAGCCTCGAAAGCGTGCGGACCTGATCAGATCAGCCCGAAAATACTTAAAGAATGCGCTACCAGCCTATCTAAACACTTGACCAAACTTTTTAACCGTTTTCTTGAAGACGGTATAGTTCCACAAGAATGGAAAATGGCAAATGTCATTCCAATTTTTAAGAAAGATTCCCCTGAACTTGTTGCAAATTATCGTCCAGTTTCACTTTTGAGTTGCATCGGGAAAGTATTCGAGAGATGTGTCTCAAAACGGGTGACAGAATTTCTTGAATCTAACGCCCTCCTGACAAGATTTCAATCTGGTTTTGTATTAAATGATTCTACAGTAACCCAGCTAAGTGAAATCTATAATACAATCAGTTGTGCCTTGGATGAAGGAAAAGAAATTAGGTTTATCTTTTGTGACATAAGCAAGGCCTTCGATAGAGTTTGGCACGAAGGATTGCTTCACAAACTCGAAAAAATAGGTATCACAGGACAGCTCCATACTTGGTTCAGGTCTTACCTAAGTGGTAGACAACAACGCGTCGTTATTAACTCAGAAACTTCAAGGTGGGAAAATATAAGCGCCGGTGTCCCCCAAGGATCTATTCTCGGTCCTATTCTTTTCCTGATTTACATCAATGATATAGTTGATGATATCTTTTGCAATATTCGTCTATTTGCAGATGATACATCATTGTACCTCATTGTGGAAGATCCTGTGCGTGCGGCGGAACTTCTAGCTAGGGACATAAATAAAATTGAGAAGTGGGCCAAACAATGGCTTGTAGACTTCAACCCCGCAAAAACAGAGTCACTTATAATATCTCGAAAGCAATCAGAAATTTCGCACCCATCTCTAACAATGTCACAAACAACTATCAAAGAAGTTGAAAGTCACAAGCATCTCGGTTTATCTATAAACAACCACGGCACATGGGGGAAGCACATTTCAGAAGTAACATCAAAGGCTTGGAAGCGAATATATCTTCTCAGGAAGCACAAGTTCAAATTGGATCGTAAGACCCTCGAGAAGATATATTTCGCTTTTATACGCCCGGTTCTCGAATATGCTGACACAGTTTGGGACAACTGCCTTCTGACTGAGGCAGCTGAACTAGAAAAAATTCAGCTCGAGGCAGCGAGAATAGTCACGGGCGCAACGCGTAGCACTAGCAAAGCGTTGCTATATGCCGAAACTGGATGGGAAACGTTGCAGACCCGCCGAAATAAACATAAGCTGAAACAATATTTTAAAATGTACCACCATCTCGTGCCTGAATATCTTTCGAATCTAATGCCTCGACAGTCTTCAGAATCCCACAATTATAATTTGCGCAACAATTCTGATCTCACCATCCCTTTTTGTCGAACTAGCTCACATCAAAATTCCTTTATTCCAGCAACTACCAGACTCTGGAATTCTATTCCCTCAACGATCCGTGAAAACAACTCATTGAGTCAATTTGTTTCATTTATTAACAGCGACAGAATTCTAGTACCGAGTTTTTTTTATCACCACAAATCTCGTAAATCCCAGATATATCATTGTCGATAACGTTTGGGTTGCAGCAACCTAAACGAACACCTGTTTAACAATCATTTGACCAGTTCACCCCTATGTGGTTGTGGGGAACGTGAAACAGTCCAACATTTCCTTCTTGAGTGTCCCCTTTATCAGAACATAAGGAGCATTACCCTTGATACCTTGCCCTACACAGCAGACATAGACAGTCTCTTATATGGGGGATTTCAGTACAATATTGACACAAATCGGTCAATATTTGAATGCCTTCATAAATTTATCGAAGCAACCGGTAGATTTGGTCGATAGTGAACTGAACTCACTAACAGTTAGGTATGGGGACTTTCTAATACTCACCTTTCTATTATGGTGGAGGACGGGTGTTTGTTGGGGTGCCCTCGGGATGGGGATTCCAACCGCCGATTCTTCAGCTAATAGTTTTCCTGCCTTGTTATATTGTTTTGTATACATTAACTAAATAGCCGGATGGAGTCCACGTCCCGGGGCCGTCTGGGTTGTGGTCCGCTCGTCACATACTGTTAGTACCCTTTCTGTGACTTGTTTCCAGACGATTGTTCGATAGCTACACAGCATACGGCCTACCCCTTCAGCCCGAACTACAGTACTTTCTTTCCCTTCTATTTCTATTGTCTTATGTACCCTTCTTACTCACTTTTGTTTCTCTCATCTTTTTAATGCAGAAAGGAATATATCACACATAGCGATATGTGTCAGTGGATTGAGTGTTTCGCCATGAATTGCTATTCTGTAAATTAGTGTCATATATTGTTTGGAAACAGCTTACATAAGCATTGAGCTTGCTGCTGGATCCATTTTCATGTTATATCCTATTCTTCATTAATGTTTTGATTCTGTATTGTATTCCTTAACTGAAATAAAATACTGTTCATTCATATGCAATTTATTTATTGTTTTGGTAATTGTTGTCTGTGAGTGCCATTTACTTGGTGTTTAGATAACATTATGGAGAATGGCAATTAAATAAAAGTTGCCAGTAATGGACTCCAGTTGGTGTTAGCCGACAGCGAACTAATCTCCGAACTTGGAGTTATTTGCGAAAGCCGACAAAAGCCCAAAAATTGTAACCAAAACTAAGACCGCTCGAATAAATGACAAGGTGAACTGCGATCTCCGACGCCCCCGAATACCCCTAAAGTAAATTAAAATAAATAAATCCGCAAATAGCGAAGGGTACAACAGGAAAGAAACACCCTCGGGTGTGGTCTAGTGTGCTAGACCTGTTGCCCTCCCGCTAACAGCCTCGGAAGCTCAACCCGCATTAAACGATCGCGATCCCCGGCACCCTCACTTTCAAATAAACTTAAACTAACTTAAATTAGGCCACTTTCAGCGAAGGACACAACAGGAAAGAAACACCCTCCGGTGTGGTCTAGTGTGCTAGACGTATTATCGTCCTGCTGCAAACTAGGAAGTTCAGCCCACTTAAAACGTTCGCGATCCCCTGCACCTTAAAACTAAATAATAAATAGGGAACGATTGGGGCCCCAAGCACGAGAGTATGTTACTGCTCTTACGAATGTAAAGATTCGTGCATTTCATACTCTCCCCCATAGCGACAAGCACACACACAGCACAATACCACACAAGAGTATGTTACTGCTCTTACGAATGTAAAGATTCGTGCATTCCATACTCTCCACACACACACAGCAGATACCACAAGGACACACAACCAAAGAGGTGCTACTTTTATCTTTAAAGTTTACATATTCTAATGAAAACTAATTCTACCTTCTTCATTTAGCAGGTACACAGAAGATGCTTTTTTTTTACCAGCACCCCAATAACCGCTACAGACAGTCTAACCGTTATGGAAACAGTCACTCCCGCGGTTCCTGAACATCCTCCGCTCCATCCCTAAAAGTGGTCAACCACTTTAAGGGAGGCGAGCATTGGTCCTGCGTCCTGCCTCTGCCCCCTTTTTGTAAGCGCATTGCGCATCTTTTTGTCCCAACCCAATAGGATTACAATGCAGGCCTGCCCCCGAACCAGGGAAGTTCGGGTCTTCTTCTTGGTGGTCCCCGAAAGGGGTCGTTGTTGTTTTCCTTCAAAGAGTCCAACTAGAATAGAGACAGCCTGAGGCAGATTATACTTGCCAGTGATGGCCATCACTCATTATCATCCTCGAAGCAGCAGACTATACTTGCCCGAAAATCCAGATTGACTGCACCCTCGGGGAGAGGTAGTACCTTTGTGAGAGGACCCAACCTCCCACACTGGTCCTCACCCGAGGGTCCAACCGACTTCAGTCAACGAAACCGCCTACCCACAACTGGAGACCCCTGCTGAGTACCGGATCCTTTTCCTCCTTCAACACGCCTAGACATGTGACAGCCATCATATACAGCTACCGAGGGTCGAAAGGGGCTTGTCCCCCATACCGTCCCTGCGCGCCTTTGGCGCGAAATCATCATTTCAGCGTCGCCAGTTGGTCATTGTCAGTAATAGCTTTAACATTGCACTTCGAAGCTTTGTACTGAGAGCATCTCCAATAGATTCGACTATCTTTTGAACGTATCTTGATAAACCTAAAACTTTGAGCTATTAGGGCCTTAGCCCCCTTGGCAGTGTCTATGAAATGTATCTCCTTATCCATGATTTTATGATTTGCCATTTGAATGAATGAAAGGTTTTAGCGTGCCGAAGGCACGCAGGGACGATGTGGGATTTACAAATCCCTTGCAACCCGGTTAACCTTATTTTATTTCCTTGGATCACACAGGCCTAGCTTTCCTATTGCCCAAAATGGAGTCTGAGGGGGTATGCACGCGGTTAGAATACCCGGCAGTTTATGTTGGGGTGTTAGATGGTCAATACTCAATCCCCCAACGCCTTTAAAACTATTAGAGAGTGGGCTCTATTTGGTTCCAGTTCGGCGATGGTAGAGATTTGAGTCCCACCATGGTGGCGAGCCAGAATGTAATGTTGTGCGATGGCAAGTTTAAGGGAAGATGAGAAAAGAAAACCAAACAGCAACGCCGGTTTGGTAGCGGCCCCGGAATATGACCATAGCGGTTACAAAAAAGAAGTGGAGAAAGCTCCAACAGTTTAGTTTTGAAAAACCGGGAGTCATCCATCAAGCCTTCTGGGAGATAGGATGCCGTATGTGATTTTGAGGTATCTGGTTATCCTTCGTGAATTCCAAATGACCTCCTCCACCCCCCCCCCACCCAAAAAACAAAACAAAAAAAACCCTCTCACTGACACACACCTCAAGCCCTTAAAAGAGCTGTTAAATCTTTATTCAAATGTTTATTTATATAAAATGTACACTCGTTCCAGCCAGACAAGCTTGTTTCAGTCCTTGCCTAGTGTTTGGTGGTTTCTTGCATATGTTGCAGAAAGGTAGGTTGCACCAATTCCTCCTACGCTTTGTCTACCATTTCCATGCATCTTCTTGATAAGAGTGTTGCAAGAAAATTTGAGATTGTTCAATTAGAAAAGTTATAGGTAGAAAGAAAGATAGGTATCCGCTATTGTATATTGTGCCTGCTGTGTGATTGTTGCTATGGATGGGGGTAGGGGGGTGTGTTTCTTCGGAGCCCACTCCCCACACGCAGAGTTGCGAGGCAATCCTCACAGACTCAATCCTAAAGATCTCAATGAGTAGCGAGGCAATCCTCACTGACTCCGCGCAGTTTAATTCTATTGAGTAATTTTAATTTACTGTGGATTATTTTGTTTTTCTGTTTTGGGTTCGGTGTTCTTTCAGCTTCACCATTGATTCACTATCCTGGAGTATGTGGAGGGTTTTGTTATATAAATCTTATTAAATGCATTTCAATCGCGCTTCAGCAGAGTTGCGAGGCAGTCCTCACAGACTCTATCCTAAAGTTCCCAATGAGTAGCAAGGCAATCCTCACAGACTCCACGCGATTTAGTTATATTGTATAATTTTTATTTTATTTTATTTTATTATTTTTTTTTTTATTTTCTGGAAACTTATTTTGTTTTTATGTTAAGGGATCGGTGTGCGCTCAGCTCAACCATTAATTCACTATCTTGGAGTCTGTTGAGGGTTTTGTTTTATAGGTCTTTTAATCGCGTATCAGTTTTTTAATCGCGTATTAGGTCTTCTAATCGCGTATAGGTCTTTTAATCGCATATTTGCCATTTGGGTGGCCAGGTTATCATATATACCAAAATGTCTTTGATGTGGGTGATGTGTTACTGAAGAAAACAATGGTCATTGTTTGGTCCCATTCTCCAGTACCCCAAGTGTAGTGTAAACACCCAAAATGTGGACTGATAAAAATCTTTGATGTGGATGATGTGTTACTGAATAAAACAATGGTCATTGTCTGATCCCATTCTCCAGTACCCCAAGTGAAGTGTAAACACCCAAACTGTGACAAACTGTTATGGATTCACAGTGGAAACAAAATAACACTTCAAACAACATGTTAGCTGGTTAACAAACAAAGTATATACAAAAATATTTTTATGCAAGCATGCATAAAATTACCCCCCCCCCCCCCAAACCCCACCGACCGATTGAAAAAATACAAAATAATATCTGAAAAAATGACAATAGAAAAATTAGTAGACCAACTCTGAATTACTCTTTATATCAAATTGGTCTACCTGGAATTGGTCTACTTGGAATTAATCTAAATTAATTTAAACTGAGTTGGTCTACCTGGAATTGGTCTAAGTGGAATTGGTCTACATGGAAGACACCAGGGCAACACTATAACTCTTTAATGAGTGTAAATAAGATGAGAGTATTGTTATCTTGCCACCGAATGTAGGACGTTTCGGACACGGACGTTTCGGACCGGACGTTTCGGACTAGGACGTTTCGGACTAGGACGTTTCGGACAGAAATATTGGACAGGGCGGACGTTTCGGCCAGAATGTATTTGGGTGTACTTTTGAGATATTATTTGTTCTGGGCAGGTTGGCAATAGTGACATCATGGACATTCCAACTTGAAGGTGGAAATAAAGGAGGCACTCGCCTCAACCTAACAGTCTGAATACCATTCACCTCTCTTGCTGGTCTCTGACGAAGTTGACCATTAACATAAGTATTGTCAAAATATTCAACGAGAGGTTCTGCTTCCTCTGGCATTGTCTCTTTCAAATAATTCATGCCCTCATTAACTTCAGTTACAGGCAGAAATGCCAAAGCGTCTATTTGACCACAAAAAAGCCGAAAATTATTGTCTGACTCATATAAACTTGAAAGACCTAACGACTGAATTTTACGCCACACAGACTGAGAAAGATGATAAAAACAATATTGAATGTTTACATGGTTTCCAAAGACAGAATGAACAGAAAGCTGAACACTTCTTTCGAAATCAATAATAACTGTTGTTGGATCACAGTCAGCTTCTGCCAGTTTACTAAACAGAGTTTCATAACTAGTTTGAGTCTTCCGTTGGAGTAATGCATAAACTAATGGCAAAAACACATTATCTACCCGACCATGAATGACATATAACTGATATA
The DNA here is from genome assembly GCA_031216915.1 of Pictodentalium vernedei. Taxonomy (NCBI): domain Eukaryota; kingdom Metazoa; phylum Mollusca; class Scaphopoda; order Dentaliida; family Dentaliidae; genus Pictodentalium; species Pictodentalium vernedei. Next base: position 259,466,924 of record CM062297.1, read on the forward strand.
AAATATTTGGAGCTACTGAAAATGTTCCATCCATGCACCAAGTGTCACAGTTTGCAAGCAGCTGCAAATGTTGTTCTGTTGCAAAAATAATCACACGCTCATCAGCATTAGGACCATTGTCACTAAATAAAAATGGAATGGGTTGATCACCTGAAGTCATAGTCCATTCACCAACTATTTCTAACTCGCGGAGTGTTTGTGGATCTTTGGGTCGATGTTGGGCTCTAGCCCTCCTGAGTACTCGTTTGGCAACGTCTGAATCTGGAAGACGAGCTTTCACTTCATCAGATACTGTTAAAAGCATATTTGTGAATATCTGGTTTGGCTTATCATTAGTTGTACTGGCCATATTCTTCATGTTTTGTCTACATTTAGAAACATCTACTTCTGTTTGGTCAGCTAAGTGAGAATGAATCTTTGTTAGAATTGGACATTCATAACAGTCATTAGTCTTTAAGGTAGCTGCACAAGTTACAGGGGAGTCTCGTTTCACACAGCGCCATGTTATAGATTTCTGTTTCTCTGAGATTGACTTAATAGTGTACATGTGTCCCTCAAAACACAATTTTTTTCCACCTCTTTTTGTTGATAATATTTCCATCTTGAGGCAACTAAGAAGCAACAAATTATGAGGAGACAGTGATAACAGAGAATTTATATTAAAAAAAGCAGAATAGTTTTGAAGCCACATAAGTCAGAAAAAATAAAAGGACACTTTGAAATTAAGTGTTGCAACAACAACAAGAATTGATCTAAAAATTATCTGCCATAAAAATTTAGTATGAATCACTGTAAAAACACACTCAACAATGAGGGAAGCTGAGAAACACTCTTGCTATTAATTGTAGCTGTGGTGAAATTGCTATAAAAACACAAAGCCAGAAGATAAGAAGCTTTGAAGTCTAAAAAGCCTGAGAGAAAGAAAGTAAAACAGATGCCTACAATTGTGTTTTTGATAGTAAACTGAATGAATGGAGTATGATACATTGTAGCTTTATTTCAAAATTTTTCATCAGTTTGCATTACCACTATGTTTTACAAAAAGGCTCCCCCCCCCAAAAAAAAAATTCCCTAATAAGCAAAACTCTTTTGTAACAAAAATTTGTGCAAAATTAAATAAATTGAAAACCCACTAACAATATCCATATAAAAATATCCACTAAAAATTATATAAAATATAAAAAAAGTCCGAAACGTCCGGGGTCCGAAACGTCCTAGTCCGAATCGTCCATGTCCGAAACGTCCGGTCCGAAATGTCCTAGTCCGAAACGTCCGTGTCCGAAACGTCCGTCCACCCTTGCCACTACTGATTCAGATTATTGGTTTCAGCAATATTGAATGACAATATTAATCCAGGGTTTTCCAGTTATTAATTACTGAAAATACATTTACTGTTATTCCCTAATAATTAATATCTCGGCAATCAAGATTATGGATGACAGAATTTTTCAGTTAATAATCACAGAAAAAACAAGTATTGTTTTCTTCCCTAATTGATATGTGAGGTTTCATCTGTGAAATTGAAGAGACAACCAAAGGGCTAGAGGGGGTAAGATAGCCTGGGTGGGGGGAGGGGGAAGATACATGAGGGGGAAGATACCGTTGTAGCAGGATATCCTCCCCTGGGGTATCTTCTCTCCAGGGGTGGGTGGGTGGGGGAGATGCACTAGGGTAGCTTCCTCCCACTCTGTGTATCCTCCACTGAATGTCATAAAAATAATAAATGTGATTAGGGTACTCAAATCCATGTTGAAAAAAAATTAGAGGGGGGGAGGGGGGTACCCAGGGTGAGGGAGAAGATACACTAGTGTATCGGGAAGATACACTAGTGTATCTTCCCCTGTGGGGGGTGGGGGGTGGTGGAGCCGAAGAAGAAGATACACAGGGGGGATAGATACCGTGGGACACCGGTTCCAACTTTTGTTTTTATTTTTTTTTTTTTATTTTGGGATGGTTTCGTACTTCGAAATTTTGCACCGAAATTCAGAAATTTTGTTTTTGATTTTTATGCGTTTTGTTTAGTTTTGAGACAAAAAAAAAAAAGACGACTTACATAAGCTTTAAGCTTTCTGTCGAATCCCTCTCTTACACAGTAAGCATTCATCTAGTCTTCACTTGTTTCATGTATACTACTGTATCTTGTGTTGCTTAGATCTTTCTTGTTAATTGTTCTTGTGAAGTGTATATACTTATCAGTTATTCAATAAATATTGTTTAAACTAAAAAAAAAAAAATTTATAGCCTGGAAATTTTGGATCAAAATTTGGAAAAATTGTATTTTTATACTGTACCAATGACCCAGACTTAGCTGGTGCTAACTCTAACAAAACCAGGGCCAAACACAAATTTTGCCCCCCAATCCCCCAAATTTGCATCCAAAACCAAAAGAAATCATGTCCTATAGGACCTCCATACATCGCCCCTACTGCGCATGCGCAGTGTCAAGGACATTCCGAAATTGGCGCCAATTATCATTCTCTGTTTGGCCCTTCATCAGTCAACATCTCACTGATCTTTGTGCTTGTAAATCTCAGTTTAAAGGATGCCAGACACGTAATTATTGGAGAAATGGTGATTCTAAGGAGGATATAGAAGGAGGAGAGGAAAAAGGAGTGACAAAAAATAATCAGGGCTGTACTTAAAATTTTTTATGAAATTATGTTAAGTTGCCTATTTTCGAGGCATGGGCCTCTTGTTGTCATTCTTGCTAAAAAGTTGCACTGTTTATTCAGTGTTTCCTCTCCCCTGGCCTTCTAAGTCCCCCCTTGCAATTCTCCCATGCTTTTGGCATATTTTTGAGAAAGTTCATTTCTAAAATTCTCTTGGGAGAGTTGCTTGGTTACAGAATGTTTTCTGTTATTTTCCCCATAGTTACGTTTTCACCCATGGGTGTATAAACGTTGTGTTCTGCATCTTCCATCTGATGTTCTGCAGATTCTCCCCTGGGAGTCTCTGTCTTGCATCAGATAGAGTGTAATTCTGATGACTGATTTAGGGCCAGTTTTTTCAGTGCCTGGAGTCATGTTTTCTGGTGTTTTACACTGTTTGTTTACATTGGCAACAGTCTCTTTTGAGGGGGTGCTGTTTGCCTTTGGTGTAGTTTATCTCACTATAAGATACATTTTTATTATCCGTAAGTGTTGCATTAATTATTTAATATAAATTTAAAATTTTTGACCACACTTAGCCATCGGATCCATCGGGGCTCAACGTTACTTTTCAGAAACTTGGGCTTCGCTGAAAAAATATTTTTCAAAAATTATTTTGATTTGCAATTGTTTTTTCATTATTAATGCATCATGTTATTATGTATCTTTGTGTCAGGGGTTTGTGCGAGTAACTAGGACTTGTTGTTGAGTTTTCACAATGAAAGGATATTGTTCAAATTGTAATAGGAAGAAATCTTCCTCTGACTTTCATGATCATTGTATTAATTGTAGTCAGTGTTCTCGCACTAATCCCTGTTCTATATGTGAATATTGGGATGACAAACATTGGAAACGTGTGTCACGGTATGTTGTTACTGGAGAAAGGGCTATGCCGGCTCTTTCTCCGCAAGGTCACTCTACTCTCTCAGTTTCTATTTCAGAGGAACAAGAACAGGGTGATGTTTCCATGTTATCTTCCGCAAGTGCGCTTCCGTCGTCACAAATGAATACAGAGCTAGCGGCAAAAGTGCTCATGGAGATTAAACAAATGTCGTCCGCTAGCTCGCCCGGTGTAGCGTCCATTCACCAAATGGTTCGGCAGCCGGGTTCATCCGATGCGGTCCAGGAGGAAATGTTGGGTGATGCGAGCACTATAAACATTCAACGTGCACACCCAGTGACGGCGGATAGTAGGCGAGATCGGAGGAAGCCTTTGAGTCCGGTTCCTAGCTCGTCCAGGTCCAGCCGGGCCGCGAGCGAGAGAGGCCCCTCTCTCGTACAACAACATCTGGGACCAGATGTTGTGGTACAAAATGTGTCGCAAGCGGAGCATACGTCCGTCGCTCGGGACGCTCCGTTGTATAGGCAATCCGCGGAGACTGCTCAGGCTTCTTCTTCTCGTCAGCGCACACGACTGCACCTTGGCTGCGTGACCGCCGATATCTTACCAGCTTCGCCGATCAGGGATTCTTCAGCGACCAGGTCACACCATCCGGCAGCCAGGGACACGAGGCCGATGGACTCCGGACGTTCGCATAGAAAAAGTATGCGGGAGCCATCAGATGCGGAGCTGCCCTCGGCGAAGCAGCGAAAGACTGCGCCTCCGCAGGTCTCGATGCCGGACGTACTTGTGCAGATAGCACAACTTATCGCAGCATCCCAGCAGCCGACAGAAACGGTGTCGGATCGGGAATTATCCGACGGCGCTGGGTCGGTACGCTCCGCCGAAGCATCGGGGGCGGACGACCGGGAGCATCATGAGGTCCGACCGGATGGTGAAAGGGATACGGATGACTTGGAGCTATCCCTTTCAGAACAACATAAAGCTGCCGTGGACTTCATCCGGCACTTTCTCCCTCAAGTTGTTCCGTCGGGCCAGACTGCTGCGGTTCCGGACAAGAGGACTATAGCGTCATTGGACTCTGAATTTTTTGAACAGTTCAGGGACATCGCTCCCGAGTTTCCGTCGCAGTCCAATAATGTTGCAAGAACATTTGAATTATTGAACGACGCTATATTTAAACTTGCTTCCAAAACGGGGAAAGCAGGTTTCTTGTCCGCCAATACTCTCAACCTGCCTTTCATTAATGCAAGGAATAAATTCGACACGGCAGGACAGGGTATTCCGAGAGTTCCTCTGCGTATGGACGACGAGGCGGAAGACTTAGAGCTATCATTACCGTCGTCGGCTTCTATTACAACCGCGGTGTTGGAAACAGCTATTTCGTCTAACAGAGCCAGTTTAGATGCCTTATCTTACGCAGATCACCTTACTAAGGCGTTATCACTGCGCCTTCAAGGGAAAGAATTTCAGGATATACAATCCTCTTTAAGACTTCTTTCAAGGGCAGTAGCTTATTCCACGTGTAACTCTGCCCTTTCAGTGGCAAATCTGGAGTTGGTTAGACGTGACGTAGCCCTAGCTACATCCACACTCGTGGATACTAAGGTGAAGAACTCTCTTAGAGTCGCTTCGGTCTCCGGAGAACTTCTCTTTGACGGCAAGCTTTCTGCTATTTATGATAAAATTACAAAGAAAGCTTCGGATTCTCTGTTGTTCAAATCTGCTTCTAAGAAGTCGGATACGGCAGACAAGAATAAGACAGGCACTTCTGGGTCTAATGCGCCCAAGAGAGGTTCCTGTAGAGGTTCCGGTGCGTCCTCTTGGTCTTATTCGAGAGACCGTCAAGGTGGCGACTCAGGTTCGGGACGTCCTTCGGGCCGGGACAACCGGTCGGACGCCCCGAGGTCGACGGGACGAGGTGCGGGTCGTGGAGGACGTGGTTTCTCCTACCGCAGGCCTCGCAGGTCCAGGAGGTGATGGCTTAAACCTCTATCGCGTACCGGTTGGCGGAAGATTGTCGAGCTTTTCACAAGAATGGGCGTCAATTACGGACGACCCTTGGGTGAGAGGAGTGACTTCGGAAGGTCTAAAGATATCCTTCAAACGAAAGCCTCCATTAACTCGAAGTCCAAAGTGGACTCAACTTCCGTCAAATCCGCAGAAAAGAGACGCTCTATTATCAGAGGTGCAGTCTCTTTTAATGAAGAACGCGGTAGAGGTCGTAGAAAACCAGGAGACTCCGGGATTCTACAGCCATCTGTTTCTGGTTCCGAAACCAGACGGCTCGTTCCGTCCAGTCATAGATTTGAGCTGGATAAACAAGCTGATCATCGCTCCGCAGTTTTATATGGAGACGATTCGGTCGGTCAGAGCGAGTATTCGGGTGAACGATTATGCAACAAGCATAGATCTCAACAAACAAGTATTCAATCAGATTTGCTACCAATGGGAACGGCCAATGATAGATTTATTTGCGACACATCTCAACAATCAGTTGCAGACGTATGTGTCTCCGTGACCGGATCCAAGAGCATTTGCAGTAGATGCTCAGTCGATCTCTTGGGACGGAATGATAGGATATGCGTATCCTCCAGCGCCATTAATTCAGCAAGTATTGCTAAAGATAAAACAATCTCAGTGCAAGATTCTGTTGGTAGCATCTCTGTCTCCACAGAGACCGTGGATAAATCTACTCAGGTGTCTGTTGTGGGACTTACCGCGAAAGCTTCCTCCACGGGAGGATCTTCTTTCGCAGGGGAAATCGCGTCAACTCCATCACAACCCGCAAGGTCTCAACCTTCACGTTTTTCCGTTGTGCGGTCCTTTTTGCATGGCAAGCACTTTACAGGATGAGCAGTGGACTCGATTTCTAACTGTAGGAGGACCTCCTCTTCGCTAAACTATGCGGCTAAGTGGAAGGTTTTTCGTCGTTGGTGTAGGGATCATTCTGTAGATATTTTTGATCCCTCTATACCAGACATTGCAAACTTTCTAGTATACTTGTTTGACGAAATCAAACTGCAGCCTGTTACTATTAAGGGTTATAGGTCTATGTTTTCTGATACCTATGCACATCATGATAGTTTACAAATTGGATCTAATGTCTCTTTATCTAAGTTGGTTAGAAACTTCTCGATAAATAGACCCAGAACTCTAAGGTTAATTCCTAAATGGAATTTAGCTTGGGTTCTTCTTAAATTGAAGGAAAAGCCATTTGAACCTCTTGGGACAGTAGATTTCAAATTCTTATCTTATAAGACAGCTTTTCTCTTAGCTTTTTCTTCTGCTAGAAGAGTCAGTGAGCTTCATGCACTGTCGGTGGATGATTCTCACTATCGTAGTGTCGGGAACACTATCACCTTCACTACTAATGTGGGTTTTTTAGCTAAGAATCAGGCTCCTAATAAATATCCGGAACCTATTGTCATTAAGGCTCTTCCGTCTTCAGACGGGCGTAGGCCTTTACTCTGTCCTGTTAGAGCGTTACGTATCTATAAACAGAGATCTCAGTTTATCAGAAAGGGATGAAAACGTTTCTTTCTGTCTTTGATGCCTAATAGAAGGGACATTTTGGTCCATTCTATTGCTAGATGGATTCAATTAACTATCCGTACTGCTTATGAGAGTTTATCTTCTTCTCAGCAGTCTGTGCTTAAGATTTCCGCTCATGAAGTAAGAGCTCTTGCTACTTCTTGGGCTTACGCTAATAGTATTGCTATTACAGATTTAATGAAGGCTGCTTATTGGTCTCAGCCATCCACATTCACAAATTTTTATCTCAGAAATATTGAGTCCATTTCTGGAGACCTGCATTGTTTAGGTCCGTTATCTGTTGCTCAGAATGTCGTCCACTAAACAGTTGCAACTATAGTTATGCAGGCTTTCTGTTCCGGCAGTGACTCCGTCCGGCTGCCCTCTTTGCTCTGGGCTATTTGACCCAGGGCAAGGGGAAGGGGTGGGGGGGAGGGTGTTCCCTTAGGTCACCTGCTTTATAGTGAAAAGCAAGGGAATGCCTCCTCCAAAGTCAGTATTTCTGAGTCGCTTCCAGGATGGTTTTAAAGTGTAATATTTATGTTAAAATTCATTCATGTCATATTTTTAAAGTGTAGCTCGGTGTGAAGCATTTGTATATGTCAAGTGTCAAACGGGCGTTAATATACAATCCTCGGACACTTTTAAAAGATTATAAAGAGTCTCAATTCTCTGGACTAACTTTATTTATTGGCTTACTTTAAAAATAATTAGTATAAGGGTTATACTGGATGTTAATAGAGAACATGTATGTTATTGTGCTCAATTATGAAGGGTATTGTATCTTTCTAATTTAATATTAAATAAGAAAGATACATGTAAAGCCTAATACTCCTTTTCTCCTTAAGGGGTTGCCTCTATATTATATAGTTGAGCTTATTGGATTTTCCTCTATGTCCTAGGCCCTCCAGCCTTTTTACTATTCAGCTAAGTCTGGGTCATTGGTACAGTATAAAAATGTTAAAAAATTTATAGTAATTTATATATTTTTTATACTTACCAATGACCCAGACGGGGATGGCCCTCCCAGGAGTTGGGAACTCTTGCCTCCCCGCTGAGTACATAGCGCTGACCAGGCACTGCCAGTAAGAATGATAATTGGCGCCAATTTCGGAATGTCCTTGACACTGCACATGCGCAGTAGGGGCGATGTATGGAGGTCCTATAGGACATGATTTCTTTTGGTTTTGGATGCAAATTTTGGGGATTGGGGGGCAAAATTTGTGTTTGGCCCTGGTTTTGTTAGAGTTAGCACCAGCTAAGTCTGGGTCATTGGTAAGTATAAAAAATATATAAATTACTATAAATTTTTTAACTTTCGTTTCTTTTCAAATTCGAGTTCCTAGATGAATTAGAGTGGTTTAAGATAATATTATGTTAATGTATTTTTCACTAATGAACATGTCATACAAAAATAAAGTCACTAAAGAAAACGTTTTTCTGTTGTCAATATGAAGGGGTTTTTTTCCAAGGTTTTTCTTTTCTCGAGGGTTTTTTTTCCAAGGGGTTTTTTATCAAGGGGCTTTTTTCCTAAGGAGGTTTTTTCCCAGGGTTTTTTTTTTCGTACCCCTGTTAGAGGAGGTGTGTAAGATTTAAGTTTGGTCAAATTGGGTCCCTGAGTTAATATTTGTGCTCTATTTGATCGGGGCAGTGACATAACAACCCATAGAAGTTTGGCAGTGCTAGTCTACAGCTGATAGAATTGGAAGCAGTCAGGAAGACCTGGGATAATAATCTTCTGACATGGACACTATTTCAATTCAATTCGTTTATTTGTCTTTTTCCATACAATGGCATAAGACGATATTTAAAGACACACAAATACAAATAACACTTGCGCATTTGTTCTACTTTGGAAAATAAATTTATGATTTTCAGAGGTTCTTTGACTTAAAGTGTGGTCGAGTATCTATTGTTTACAGTATCGTGTGAACACCATCAATGCTCGCCGCTTGCAGGGACTCGCCGCTATTTATTAATAGGTGCGTGAGCCTGCATGCCCGAGCATGGAGTGTATTCGCATCTCATTTACAAACTAGACTTTATGATTCTGGAGAATCATGGCTTTTCCAGATGAGATTCCATGATTTTTTATGACCCCATAGTGTCTGATGAATTGGTTTTAACTGTCTCACTGAAGTTCCTTTATTGATGTTCTGAGAAAGGTGTGTATAGTAGTCTCAAATGACTCAGTTTGATAAAAAATTGTTTAGGTAAAAACCATCATTAATGTTGGAGAGGGTTAATATCAATATCGTCGTCCGACAAGTTAATAACCGACAAAATGAGTTATGTTTGTTTGACACATACCCACTAAGTGCTGTGGCTATTTGAAAATGGTCCATTTTATCTCAAATGTATACAAAATATTGATGTCTGGCAGCTTGTAGAGGGTTAACAAGAGCTAACAGGAATATTTTTCCATGCAACTTGTAATGTCACACCAAAAACTGCGAATGCCCATTTTTTCTTTAAAATCTACAAGATGTTTTCAGAGAAATCCAGGGAGAACATAAATTTTAAGCTTTTGATGGGTATGATTGTTTATCCTGCCGTAAATGGGTTAAGTGTTGTTTTTTGAATACCCTTATTACTTCCAAAAGTAATTCTAAGTGAATTCCACTTCAACTGATGTTCATCTCTCCTTTTACCTTTCTGTGCTTTGGGTAATAATAATAATAACTCTTTGGCCAGCCACTGATTTGTCGCGGTCCTCATAAGAGAAGGCCATCATTCCCCCTGCACCCCACCCCCTCTTCCCCTCCTCCCAGCATTCAGATATAAACTGCTTAATAGTGTCCCTCACTTCCTCTTTTTCAATTTCTTCAATAAGCATTCCTACCCTCTCCCTCGTGTCCCCCTTCAGCCATCTATCCTTTGTTTCTTCACCCCACTTATGCATTATTCTTCCAGTAAATTTTATTCTATGAGGTATATACTGTGGGCATTCCAAAAGAAAATGTTCCAGGGTCTCCACTACTCCAGAGTGGCACATTTGGCATCCCTTTTCCCCATCTCTCCCAATTTTTCCCCGAAGCTCCAGTGATCTTGATCTCAGTTTGAACAGCAGTGACCCTCCAAAGGTGCCATCTAGGTACTTCTCAAAAGCTGGCTTTTCTTTATATTGTAACCCCTGCAGTGATCTTTTCACGCTAACCCCTGCTCGCCAGTTTCGATTGCAATCTTCCATGACTCTCTCTTTGACAAACCTTTTGCCTTCTTTCATTCCTACTTCTATGTTTGTGACCTCTATAGAGTAATTGTCCATTAGGTCCCTCACATGTTTTGACCACCCCGTATCTATATTAGAATTCCAAATGGTATCGAGCATCAGTTTGCACCACCGGTTGTCAGGCAGGTTTCTCAAGTAGTTAAAGTAACACAGTTTTCCCAAATCTACCCTGTCCTTGATTTTCATCCACCCAAGCTCCCCCCTTACTGCTTCCAAAGCTGCAGCATTACTCGACCCTGTTATCCATCTGCCGGCATCATTCTGAGTACTTTCCAACTTCTTAATAACGGTTTGGTTTAATGGAATCACGTCCGCGCCATACGTTATACTTGGTAAACCCACCCTCTCCCACAGTGTTTTCCCCACAAAGACCTTGTTGAAACTATTTTTCCCTAAAAGTTTTAGTTGGTTCAGAATTCTTTTCCCCTTCAGAATCAGTTTGGCTGAGTAATTTCTGTACACCCCTCTTCCCGTTATATTTATGCTTACCCCTAGATACTCATACTCTCCCGTTTCTCCTACAGTGATTTGTTTGCTTTCCCCTTCGGGGATTGAGAACTCCCCCACTCTCCATCTCTTCGTCATATCTACCTTGCGTCCAACGGGTATTACCTTGCTTTTATTTTCATTTAGTTCGAGCCGCCAAGTGTTCCCATATCTACCAACAATTTCCAGCAATTTCTCTAGCCCCTGTTCAGTTCTAGACATTAACACCATGTCATCCGCAAAGAATAAGCCTGGTATCTTTATGTCTCCAATATTTACCCCCTCCGCACTCTGAATTAGTTCGTCCCCTAAATCTTTAACATACAATGCAAACAAAATCGGTGAAAAGATACACCCCTGCTTGAGGCCTATATCCATAGGGACTCGTTTTGTAGTGATACTCCCTAGACTGAGTTGGCTTTGCACATCTGTATACAGTGCTTTCATGATTCCCACAAAGTCACCCCCCAGTCCGATGCCCTCGAGCTTTCGCCACATACCTTCCCTCCACACTCGGTCGTACGCTTTTTTCACATCTAGAAATGCCAGAAACATCTTTTTCTTTTCAGCCTTTGTTGATTCTATCAGTTGGGTGAGTGTAAATAGGTGATCAGTGACTCTTCGTCCTTTCCTGAAACCATTTTGAATTTCTCCTAAAAACCCTTTCTCTTCAATAACTTCCTCTAGTCTACCGTATATGACCTTACAGAATACTTTTCCGATGTTACTACTAACTGATATCCCCCTATAGTTATCTAGAACTTCCTTATCCCCCGTTTTGTGTATGAATGACACCTTACTTTCCCTCCACTCTCTGGGGACCTCTTGCTTTTGCAGAGCCAGGTTGAAAAGGTTTGTCAGGACTTCAATAAGTGCCTCCCCTCCATTTTTGAGGAATTCGTTCGGAATTTCATCAGTTCCTCCCGCTTTACCATTTTTTTAATTTCTAGACCACGTTCCGCACTTCTGCCGTTATTTCGCTACATACACGATTGGATAGGTTCTCCTCCACCAGTGTATTTCTTTTTGGTGGGGACCCACTGCCCCATCTCCTATCGTTTATCTTTTCCCAGTGCTTGACTAACTCTGAAGTGATACGGCCTTTATCTTCTGTACTTTCCCCATCCACTTTGATACTCTGCATACTACTTTTCCCCCGTTTATTTACCCAGTTCCAAAATAAGTTTGAGCTCGAACCCCCCGTTTTCTTTATTGTTCTGGCAAGACTGCAATTGCGCTCCTTCCTATTATTATTCTTTATCTCATTCACCTTTTTCCGTGCCAGTTCATATTCTCCTTTCATTAGTCTCGTGTCATTGTTATCCACCCCTTTAAGCTTCCTACTTCTTCTGTAAGCAGCGCATTTTACCTTCCTTTCTTTTATAGCCTTTTTCAGTCCCTTGTTAACCCTGTATCCAAGCTCTCTCGTTGGGACCCTCACCCTTCCTATACAATCCTTCCCTGCCCCTGTTAGGCTATTTACTATGCCATCTGAAATACTCTGGACATTTGCATCCCTAGGTATACATTCAAGACTTGGTTTTAGTTTTTCCCGAAACTGCTTCCAGTCGGCTCCTTGTTTTAGTCCCCAAACTTCCTTGAAGGTATTTCTGTCTCTATTCGTCTTTTTGCCCATAATCTTAACTGTTATCAGGTTGTGATCACTACCCAAGTCATTTTTTCCCTCGTCATCTATTTCTACATCTATAACCTCCCTCCATACGCTAATGACAGTGAGTATATAATCAATTATTGTTTTCTTATCGTTCCTCTCCCAGGTCCATTTACCCTTACATTTCGCATCCCTGTTCAGGATCTTTAAACCAAGCTCTTTTGATAGGTCCAACATCTTCCTCCCATTCGTGTTAATTTTCCTATCACCTCCCTGTATGCCCTCCTCCTTATCCCCGATGTGCCCATTGAAGTTCCCCATTTGGACAATACTGAACCCTCTGCTTTCAAGCTCTTTGATATTCGATCTAAGAGTTGTATATATTGAATCATTCCACTCGGGCTTACTTCCCTCCACTGCTAAGTATACAACACCAACGGCAACACTCCTGCTTCCTAACTTGATTTTTGCCCAGACTATTTCGTTGGATACTGGAATCTGAGTCCTTGCTTCTGTGAGATCTGTAATCAATGAGGGCTGTAATTCCTATTTAGCGTAGATGCCAACACCCCCACCCCATTTCTGACCCTCAGTTTGCCCAGCTCCTATCCACACGCAACCCTTCATCTGATCAACCCGCTCATCCCGTCGTATCCACGTCTCACTTAGACCCATTATATCGAAGTCTCCTTCGTTCATCATTGTTGATATTTCGCTTACTTTCTTGTGCAGACCCTGGATGTTGCAGTACCCAAACTTAATGAATCTTTGTTTTTTTGTCATCACTGGCACATTATTATAACCCTGGTATGTCCCTGTGTTGTGCATGTTTGTTGTTCTTCCTATGTTCCCAGCATTTGTGCCCCTCTGGGTTATTGGCTGTGGCCCCCTACCCCCCTTTTCTCCAAAAAAGGCCCAGCCACCAGTAAAATTTTTTGGCCCAACAGGTCTGTACCCATCCTACTTAAATGCAATCTGTCTCGCCCATACAACTCTCCTTGTCCCCAGAATGAATCCCAGTGGTCAATGAAATGTATTCCCAAGTCTTTGCAGTGCTCTTCCAGCTCCTCGTTTAGTGCCATAATCTGTGAGTTCCTCTCATTCCCACCACCCATAATGGGGAGCACCCCTGAAACGATGATCCGAGCATTCCTGCTAAGTAGCTTACTAATTAGGTCCTTATATGTGTCCACCAAACGAACTGATTTCCTCTCCCTGATGTTATTGGACCCCACATGTAATACCACTACCGGATCAGGCCCCGACCCAGCTACAATACCGTCCACTCTATCCCTCAGGTCCTCCACTTTAGCCCCCGGAAAGCACAGAACTGTTCTATTTTTACTGTCCGGACCACAGACAACCTTGTCAATCCCCCTAACTATGCTACTTCCCGCAACCACCAACTTACTTTTGGCCCTCGCCCTATTTATCTCCTCTAGTCTCCTATTGTTTACAGCGTCCTCTTCCTCTCCAACAGCCCCACTCGGAATCAGTATCGGTATCGGTATCTTTGACCTAGGATTACTCCTATCCTTGTCCCTCCGTCTCTTTCCAGGCCCTGAACTACCTGGACTACTCCCCTGGTCTTCTCCCAGATCCCTCCTCCTTTTTCCTGGCCTAGACCCCAAGCTACTATCTGTTGCAACTACCTCCATCTCCTCCTCTGACTCTTCCGAATTGAGCACATCAAATCTGTTTCTGGTGCTGCACTCCCCACTGCCTTTGGACTTTACACCCCTATCTACCTGCTTCTCTGCCCCCCCCCCCCCCCTTTCCTACCACTTTTGATAGTCCACGCCAAATGCTTTACAGCATTGTTCCGGCCTGGGCCTCCCCTCATCTGTCCTACATACTTTTCTAGCAGCCCCCACCTCATCACCTACCTCATTCATTGGGTATGTAAACACAGCCCATTTTATCAAAATTTTGATGTTTGAAAACCTGTAGTGGGTTAACAAATGCTTGCTGGAATATTTTGTACATGCAGCTTGTAATGTCACACTAAGATCTGAGAATGGCCATTTTTTCTTGAAAATCTACGAGATGTTTTTAGAGAAATCCTCGAATAACATGAATTTTTAACCTTTTGAGGGGTATCGCTCTGTTACCAGCCCTAAACGGGTTAATGCTTGGTTTTGTGAATACCTTCATTATTACAAAAAACATCCTCATTCAATTCCACTTTCAATGAAGGAGGTTATGTTTATCTTGCAGGTACACATTGGGTGTTATGGGTGCCCAAGAACAACCCATTTTCTCAAAATGTCTACGCTTGGCAGCCTCTGGAGGGTTAACAAATGCTTACCGGAATATTTTGTCCATGCAACTTGTAATGTCACCCCAAGACCTGCGAATGGTCAATTGTTCTTGAAATTCTTTTGGGTGAAATCCACAGAAACTGGAATTTTAATCTTTTAAGGGGTATATCTCCTCTTCCTGTCAGAAATGGGTTAAGACCTCAATTTTTAAATATCCTTACTACTTACAAAAATGTTTCCCTATCAGTTTTGCGTCCGGTAAAACAAGTTACGTTTCTCTATGGTATTCCCATTTGATGTTGTTGGTGTCCAAAAACAGACTATTTTTTTCGAAATTTTGACATTTAGCAGCCCATGGAGGGTTAAAAAATGCTCACCTGAATATTTTATCCATGCAACTGGTAATGTGACTTCAAGACCTATCAATCGCTATTTTCTCTTGAAAACCTACGAGACGTTTGTAAAGAAATTAAGAAAAAACATGATTTTTTAAGCTTTTGATGGGTATTGCTATTAACCATCCCAAAAGGGGTTAATGCTTGGTTTTTTGAATACCCTTATTACTAACAAATTTAGCCCTCAGTGAATTCCACTTCCAACAAAGTAGATTATGTTTATCTTTTGGGTATGCATTGGGTGCTGTGTGCTTCCGAAAACAGCCTATTTCAACAAACTTACGATGCTTAGCAGTCTGTAGAGGGTTAATAAATACTCAGCAGGATATTTTGTCCATGCAGCTTGTCGTGTCACTCAAAGACCTGCGAATAGACAATTTTTCTTGAAAACCTACAAGTTGCTTTTAGAGAAATCCACAGAAAATGGGAATTTTAAGCTTTTAAGTGGTGTCTCTCTTTAACCAGCCCAAATGGGTTAAGACTTCGACTTTTGAATACCCTTACCACTTACAAAAGTGTTTCCCCATCAATTTTGCATCCTATAAAAGAAGATACCTTTATCGGTGGTACACCCAGTGGCTGCTGTTGGTGTCCAAATACAGCCCATTTTATCACAATTTTTACATTTAGCTACCCGGGGAGGGTTAACTAATGCTGACCGGAATATTTTATCCATGCAGCTTGTAATGTCACACCAAGACGTGGGAGTGACCAATTTTTCTTACAAATCTACAAGACTCGTTTAGAGAAATCTACGGAAAACATGAATTTTTTTAGCTTTTTGGGGTATTTCTGTTTAACCAGCCCAAAATGGGTTAGCGCTTGGTTTTCTGAACACCCTTATTACTTAAAAATGATCCTCGGTGAATTCTACTTCCAATAAAAGAAGTTATGTTTATTTCTCCTGTATCATTTTGGTGCTGTGGGGGCCCGAAAACAACCCATTTCATCAATATTTCGATGTTTGGCAGCCTGTGGAGGGTTACCATATGCATCGCCTAATATCTCTTGTGTATCAATGATTGTATCACAGGCAGGTCTAGCAATGATGAATGTTTAAAAAAAAATCTACAAGACGCGTTGCAAGAAAGTGCCTATAAACCCCAATTTTGACAGTTTTTTGCTAATTCTGATGAAATAAGGGTTGTTACCATATGCATCGCCTAATATCTCTTGTGTATCAATGATCGTATCACAGGCAGGTCTAGCAATGATGAATGTTTAAAAAAAATCTACAAGACGCGTTGCAAGAAAGTGCCTATAAACCCCAATTTTGACAGTTTTTTGCTAATTCTGATGAAATAAGGGTTAAATCGAAAATTCCGCTTCGGTAAATTTTTAGATTTTGTACCTCTCTATGAGTGTGCAGAATTGTGTGAAAATCGGTTCGAAAATGGCTTCTGAATCATGCGGACAAAATGTGTGGGAACCCCCCCCCCCATCCACCCCCCCCCCCTCCCCAAAAAAAAAAAAAAATAATATAATAATAATCTGTGGAAAAACAATAGTCTTTTCCAGAGGGAAAAGCCTAATTATAGAGTTATGAATAATTTTATGACCTCATTACTCTGTAGTGTTGATGAACCATGACTAACTGAATGTGATCCAAATAGTTCTTTGAACCACTTTGTCAGGTGAGTGATTGAGGCCCCTTAACTATTTTTACTTCACCTGACTGCAATTCAGTGGGAGCTATTGCCATCACTTGGCATCCGGCGTCTGTTAACTTTTGGAAACATGTCTTCTTCTTCACTAGGCCAAATTCAGACATATGTTGCACAGACCATCTATGGAGTATACCCTTTCTACCATCTTTGGGCTCTGGTTAATGCCCCATAAGATTAAAAATGTTTAAAAATCTCCTTCTCATGAATAGAGATGAGACGATTAATCGGTGTAACATCGGCACTCGGCCAATAAGCACCCATCGGTTCACCATCGGCACTCATGATTCAACATCGGCCCTCGCCGATTTTCTGAAACTCAGTGAAAGTAAAAGTGTTATGGATGAACTTTCTTCCACTTCATGGGACAACCAGTGGCAAGCGATCGGTACGTAACTCGTCTGTTACTGATACCATGTAAATGATGGTTCGTGAAAGAAAAGGCAGAATATTATATTAAAGATTCTGATTGTGTAACTGTGTACTGATTTGTTTTTTATCTATCATGTGAATACGGACTCTCTTCACTGCCCAAACTGTACTTCATTCTGCAAAATGTTGCAATATTTCTTTCAACCATGCTCATCATCTCATTAAATATATATTGGACAGATAATTCCTCCATATTAGTAATCCATGTTAATTGTGAAAGGTTTGGGTGCAAAAAGTTTAATATCGGGCCATTCGGGGTGGGATTTATCAACACGAAGCCACTGAATTTTTCTCATGTTGAATTGTGTGGAGCACATGATAAAAATAGATAATGCAGTGCAACGTCATAACTCGTGTGACACAATCCCATATATGGGTTTACCGAAAAGAAACTCCCACTTTAAAACGTGTGGTTCCAACAACGGCTTTTGATTTTCACTAAACATTTTCTCCCAAATAACTGATAGTCGACTTCAAAGCCTGTGTAGGGGGCGATTCGGCAAAGAACCCTTTGATGTCTGTTATTTAATTTATTTAAGTGAGTATTACGTACTGACTCGTGTCGAAGCCCAGGGGGTGCTTGCAGTGGATAAATTGCAAAGTGGTGGTGATGTGGGGGGGGGTGCTTAGTGCTTGCAAGTCGCGTTGGGATGCGTCGGAAATTGTCGATATAAGACAAGTATCCACTGGGTATGTTACATTTCTTTGGAAACCACCTACCAATTTTATAGAATTTGCTTTAAAAATTCTCATAATTATCTTGTACATACAGTTCAGATTTCGGATTTTAATCCTCAATTTAATGAATAAAACAAGCAGAAAACCATGTGGTGTTTTCATTTTTTTTTTTTTTTGTACAGGTTACTCTCAAAGCCAGAAATGGACGTAAGTTGACAATCAACACTGCAAACCACCTCCTTGAAAACAGGCAAACACACTCTGTTTAAAAATAGCTGTTTTTTTTTAATATGTACATTTTAATATGAATAAGACAAAATAAAGCTTCACACAAAATCAATAAAAAAATTCTTCATATGAAGACCAGATAAAATTGACACAGCGGAATATGAATAACAAAATAGTTGCCTCCCTTGGCAAATTCAAAATTTGATTTTACACTGAAAGTCATAACTTCACATGTTGCAGAGCATGATGAAATGATAAATGAGCATGATTTATTGAACCAATATGTCATATATCATATTTCTGGTTATATTGTTAAAAAATTATCAAATAGCAGAGTTGTTATTATTTTTTATTTTTAATTACCACTTTCACATTAATTTCTGAATACCTGTTTTTCACAATGAGATGTGCACGCTCGAAAGTGGCAGTGTTCTTTTTTAATGAGTTGTGCCCCGCTTGAAAGTGGCAGTGTTCAATCAGTATCTTTCTGATGATATTCGACCACTGTGAAAACTGTGAAAACTATATGTTGTGGGCGTGTTTCAGACAACTATTGACAGCAGCCTGCACTCTCATTTGAAACAAGTGACAGCTTCCAAAAACGAGGTCGACAAAAAAATAAACAAGTCAATTTTGCTTTGGATAATTTTTTAATAAAGACTTATTACACTGAACACAGACATAATGTATTACACAAAAGACAAATTTAACAACACAAAAATATCAACTCCAAAAAATATACATAATACAGTATTGCAGTTCTATTTGGTAAGTACAGTGCTGCAACAAGTCAGCTATTTTTCCATTTGATGCCTGTAAATTTGACGTCTTGTCTCAAACAACTTTCGTCCAATTTGAAACTTGGGGGGTGGGCTTTGACTCGAGTAGGGCACCCTGGTTCACAAATCTGAAAAAGCGGGGGGTGGGCTTCGACACGAGTATGGGCTTCGACACGAGTCAGTATGGTAAAAGTGCGTGATCTTCCGGGTTGATGGGGATTCTGATTACTGTAAATCACCCAGTTTCTGCAGGCAGCTTGAATAATAAAGAAACCATCTGACATCGGCATTCGGTACCGGCCGATTGTTGTCTAAAATAATCGGCATTCGTCTTATGGGGCATTTTACTAATCGGCTCATCTCTACTCATGAACCACCAGAGGGAATGCCTTGATAGTTGGTATGGAACATCCTTTGGTGTTCAAGATTAAAGTTTTTTCAAGGGAAGTTGGTAGGTCAATATTTGGGCTCTCTGTGGGAGCATGTTTCTATTTCAAGAACCGGTGGGTCTATTTGAACCAAATTTGGCATGTAGTATAATTGGGTCCTAAGTAATTGATCGATGTCTGTAAAAAAAATTTTCTCGGCCTGTGGCAACCCCAGGGCTAAAAATAGAAAAAAATTCAAAAGCCCATATTTCCCAAACCACATGGAACAGAGAACTGTTATTTGGTAGGATTTGGTATGAAGCATCCTTAGTACCAGTAGAATGGAATGGTTAAAACAAATTGCTACTGTTTCCATCAGTGTGTTCTGTCCAGAACATTGAAAAAAAAGATGAGTCAGCATTTTTACAGTAATTTATCCTAGTGTAATATCTGTTACAGTTATTCAAACTAGAATAACAGTTTACTCTTATCTAAACATTCATTTTCAAGAGCAGTACAGTTAGCTGTCAAACACACATGTTATCTTATTTTAATCAGAAAATGAAATGATTCAGTTCAATGCTTTTAACTCTCTCAAGACTCCCATAAGCCATAAGTGGCAGAGCCAGAAATGTCCATTTCTGTTTCCTTGATCGGACCCTTTCAATGCTGTGCACATGTATTTTTTTCTGGTTTCTTGGAAAAATTTTATCTGATTCCTGTATGAATATCTTTAATTTAACCCTCTCAAGACTTCAATGTGGATTCCAAAAATTTTATTAATGTGAGAATAATGATAACCCTTTCCATACTCACATTACTGCTTTAAATGGCATCATTCAGATAAGTGACAGAACCAAAAATGTCCATTTCTGATTCCTTGATGGAACCTTTTTAATGCTGCGCACATGGTTTTTTTTCTGTTTCTTGGAAAAATTTATCTGATTCCTGTACAAATATCTTTAAATACTGTAAACGAAAACCTATATCGGATTTCTTTAAAAAATATTTGACACCCCCAAAATAAGCCTCTGTAAATTCTGTTTCTATATTGTTAATTTCTGATGCTTTAACCATTTTCACACAGACTTGAATTTATTGGTGGCAGTAAATTCTGTTTCTCCAGTTTGACATTTTTTGTATTCTTTAAAACCACTGGACAAAATTCATTCATATATGACACAGACCATCTTTGGAGTATTCCTTTTCCACTTTGTTTAAATGAAGCTGCTGCCATCTTCAGGCTTGTGGATTTTTTCCCCCAAAATTACTATATCCCTTGGGGTGGTGTTGATGCTCCATAAGCCTAAAATGCTTTAAAAATTTTCATCTCATAAGCCACTTGCAATAATGCTGAGATTTCTGGTATGGAACTTACTTTAGTGATGCAGATTAACTTTTTTTCAAAGAAACTCTGTAGGTCAAAATTTGAACTCTTAAATTGGGCTCCACTCAAAATTTCTATTTTCAGAACCAGTGGGCAGATGTGAACCAGATTTGTCAAGTAGTATATAACTGAGTCATAAGTACACTATTTATGCCAGAATTTTTTTTTTTGGGGTGGGGGGTGGGGGTAGGGGTGTAATGTTAACCACAGGAGTTGAAAATAAAAATTTCATTCGGGTGTTGGTTTTAGAACAGAGCTTGATAGGAAGCTTTCCTAGGACCAGCAGGAATTAATGGCCAAAAAATTGCCTTTGTTTGTGTCACAGCAAATCAAACAATGTTATTAAGGTAACACATGCTCCCCCCACTCCCCTTGTGACCTTCACCTTGCAGATGCAGCAGAAACTATTATACACGACACACCTTCTGACTGTCTTTAACATTTGTAAAAAGTTTAACAATTGTAGTATGATTCGTTTCTGAGTTATGGCTGAGACACGAATATTGACTGGATTTTAGTGTGACCTTGAAATGTGACCTTGACCTTGAAGGTAAGAACCCAGCTATGATGTGTGACACATCCTCCCATGGTCCTTTATAATTGTGTGAAGTTTGATGACTGTGGACCTAACAGTTTTTGAGTTATTGGCTTGGACACAAACACGGACACATGCACACTTCAATCACTATATGCCACCCGACTTAAGTCAGGGGGCATAAAAATTGCTCTTGCTGCTAAACACTTACTCATACACTCATCTCTTTTGACAACTTGAGCCAGGTGAGCAGTTTAGGCTCACTTGAGCCTCCGGTTTTGGAACTTCAAATATTTTTTTTTTTTTTACAGATGTTATAGGATGTTATGCCAAAAATGTCTTAGTAACTTGTTATAATGAGTTACATACTTCATTATAACAACTTAGCTAACTTGTTATAATGACTAGAAAGTCATTATTACAACTTTTGTAACTCGACTTGCTTAAATCATTATAACGAGTTAGTAATGCATTATAAAGACTTAGAAAACTCATTATATTGATTTATATAATGCATTATAACGACTGTGTAACTTGTTATATTGACATTACGATTTTGCTAAGCCATTCTAACGAGTTACTGACTCGTTATAATGAGTTGCTAAATCATTATAACTACTCTCTAAGTCATTATAACGAGTTTGTTAAGTCATAACAAGTTACCAACTCATTATAATGAGTTATGTAAGTTTATAACAACAACTTTCTAAGTTGTTATAACAAGTTAGCCAAGTCATTATAACGACTTATGTACCTTGTTATAACGGGTTACTAAGTCGCCATAACAACTTTGAGAAACATTTCACACATGTCCTAAATACTCTTTGTAAGAACCAAACAATGGAGAGGAAAATGCAGGGTGTGAAGGTCACACACTCCATAAACAGCTGGATTAATTAAAATTAATTAATATTCATGAACAAAGGAAAAATAAACAGTACAGTGACCCATTGTGGGATATTTTTTTTGAACAAAAAAGTCATGGCACTTAATTGCTTTCCCCATGTTTGAGCTGTCTGCATTGTGATTTTAAATCAAAATAAAATAATGCTGTGCATTCTTGTAAAAAAATGCTTTACATGTATTGAAGATATTGATTTCAGCTGAACATAAGGTAGCGAGTACAGTAATTTTTATCCAATTGTTAATCACCCAAAATATAGGTTGCCGGACATTTCCCCATCGGACATTTCCCTGTCTGGACATTACCCCATCCCATGTAGTCCGGACATTTCCACATCGGACATTCCCCCATTCTGCTTAATAGAAAAACGGACAATTTCCCATGCGGATTTTTCACCATCCATTTCTTAATTTTTTGTGGGTCTGTTTGTTTGAAATTTTTCTATTGATTTGTTGTGTATCATTCACTTTTTATTAAGCTGACATGGGTAATGTTGTTAGAATTGTTCGCTTTGCCCTTTGCCGACATTGTTGCCGATCTTGTAACTACCACAATTTTGCAAAACAGAATTGGTTAGAAACGTGTAAAACGTAACAATAAGCTTTTCAGTGAACGAATGATGAACTTGTGTGTGGATCGAAATAATGGTAGTGTAAATATTGAAGAGTTTTTGGAATGTGTCGGTGTGATTATGAGGTGTAAATAGTCTAGATTAATGTGCTTTTATCCCTATAATTGACGGGATTAAACCTAATCAGGATTTAACAGTATTTATATATTTTTATTTGTTCTCTCTGAGAAGCTACTTTTGTCCAAAGATATTGTCGAGTTGATTGATAAACAGTGGTGTCTTCATTAAAGTAACTGTCAATGAATGCAGAAACATTTCTTATAGAGTTGTTTGATAAACATGACTGTTTATCAAACAACTCTATAAGAAGTGTTTATAAGACATTTGTGTTCTGTTTTCGTAGCAATTTACAGTTAACTTTTTGTTGAGATGATTGATAAATGGTCATGTCTTCACTGATGTGAAATTCAATGAATACATCACTTTTTATCACACAAGTGGTTTGAACAATATGGATGTTTTCATTGCAATTTTAATATTTGTTCTTTCTGTCAAGCTACTTTCGTTCAAAAATATTGTTCAGTTGATTGATAAACAGTCATGTCTTCATTGAAGTGAATGTCAAGGAATGCATCAGTGTTTATCAAACAACTCAACAAGAAGTATGTGTAAGAGATTTATAAGCAAACATATTTACTTACATATATACATTCATTCTCATAACGATTCATCTGTATTTTTTAAATGAAATTACGGAATAGAATGAACAGTCTTGGTGACACATCCTGTCGTTTCGCTGCGGCAATAGCTTTTCCGACACGGGATTATGGATTCTGTACTGTGCAGAGTGTCCGAACATTTCAAAGTTAAAACCTGTTGATTTAATTTTTATTGTAGCATGAGCTTTTTACCGAAATAGTTTAGATGAACTAAAAAAATGAGACTGTATTATTCATTAAAACAATTAACCGTCCAATATGCGGGAAAAAGCATGAAAACCGCTAGCAAGCTTTCTGTTAACTATTTACCCGACATAACTGCCAAAACCAACCCACCTTAAATACAAAATTCTCCATTCAAACTTTATATATTTTCAATTTTTTTTCTCCAATGACTTCAGAATATTTCATGCAATGTAGATCCAATTGACGGAAGAGCCACACTGTTGCACGTGATCAGCGAAATTCTAATTTTTTGGGTCAAATTTATCACACAAAATAACGGGATTTACCAAACCGATTTTCACCTTTAAAGATTTTATTTGATATACAAAATTCCGAAACAAAATGTATCAGGTACAAAAAAAAGCTTTAGTGAACAGAAATTAATATGTTAATTAGCGAATCTTTTCCAAATACAGTCTAATCAACAATGATTAGTGAGTGGACGTCTGACATTATGTAATTACACATATCACACTCAGTTGATTTTTGGATAATTTTTTTTATGGAGTGTACACATAATGTGCACTTGTAACCAGATAAAAATTTTTGTTTTTTATTATTAATGTTGTGTTTTCATTGTTGTGAAATTCAAATTGTGCTAAAATGTGCTAATGCCTATACCATATGCCGAGATGTTGTTTTTTTTTGAGTTATAAAAGAATAAAAAATGAAAACTATTTAAGAGTTACTCGTCACTCATTCACATGTGGAAGCTGTCAGCTACATTGGACCTGGGGTAATGTCCAACAGGGAAATGTCCACCTCCGATGGGTAAAGTCTGATGGGGAAATGTCCGTCCTCGATGGGGAAAGGTGTTAATATCCTATGGGGAAATATCCACCTCCGATGGGGAAATGTCCGCCTCTGATGGGGGAATGCTGATAGGGAAATGTCTGCCCTCGGTGGGGAAATGTCCGGAGGGGGAATTGTCCGATGGTGAATGTCTGGATGGGGAAATGTCCGCGCACCAAAATATAACTGTCTTGTTATCTGTTTATGAACTCAGCTTTTCAGAACACCATCCGAGTTTTTCACCCCTAAATTGGATAGTCTATCCTACTGATGTATACACCTGGAACTTAATTAAGCACACCCTGTTTTTTCCACAGTGGTATTAATAGAAACTCTCATTACCTTCATGCTATCTTCAAGATGGCCAAAAGTGATTGTTGGTGGAAAGAATGGTCTATTGATAAATGAAAGACAACACAATGATGAAAATATGCTGTATTTTAATTGCGCTAATTAAACATATCTGTCACTAAGGTTTTTGATGGAAAATTGTTCACTGCACAAGTATGGTGCTAGAATAGCCCATGATGAAACAATGCCGGTAATTACTGACACAAAATGTAACTTGTGATTTCCTGAACACAATAGCAGTGGCTGACATCAGTAGCGAGTGTATCCACCACGTGCCCAGATGACAGCCTGAATCCTCCTAGTGCTACCAGTGAGCATTCTGATATGGTCCAGAGGCAACTGCTGCCACTCCTCATGCAATGCAGCTCCCAAATTGGCCAAATCAGCAGATCCCTGGTTTACACACAGAGTCCAAGAAAGTCCCAGATGTGTTCTAAGGGATTCAAATCGGGGCTCATTGCAGGCCAAGGTAGTATTGTAATAACATTGTTATGAAGGAATGCTCTCACAGCATTGTCGTCCATGAATACAGGGCGAGTAGCCAACAGATGGTTGTCAAAATGAGGCCCGACAACCAGATTGTGAATGTCCTGAATGTACTGATGACCATTGAGATTCCGACGTACAGTCACCATATCAAGTTTGCAATCATGAGAGAGGCACCCGAGATCATTACCGATCCTCCATCATGAGGTCTGAGGTTCATGGGCATGGAAGCAGTATTTCTATGCCTCCACACTCTCATGCAACCATCTGCGACGTGAAGGAGGAACCTACTCTTATCAATGGATTCTCCTCCATGTCCGGAGATTCCAGTGTTGTGCCATACACCACTGCAAACGTTGTCTTTGATGCTGATCAGACAGAGCTGGACGCTTGATGAAAGGCATTTCAAAACCCCACTTGAAGCAAAGAGTTCACACTTGACGAGGTGTGCCAGACTGCAACTTCCCCAATGGAAGGTGTTTTGGCGTTGTCCAGGCCTTGGTCGGTCCTTAACATGGTTATTTTGTTAATGACAGAATGACTATAGTCAAGTTGCCTTCCAATAGCTTTGAATAACATGCCTGTTGCATGCATGCCAACAATTTGCCATCTTAGTGCTTCTAACAGTATCCTCCTTGCCATGTCAGCATTTACTGATAGAAGAAGTGACAAATTTTCTTGTTTTATACCCAGATATTGCATGTGGATGAGTGTTTTTTGTAAAATTCGTGGGTAGCAAGTTTCATGTAGACGAGGGGATGTGTTTGGGGTATGCTATCAACCAGAAACATGTTTCATGAGATGAAATGTACTGCAAGACATAGCAATCATTAAAACATAATAATCAGTAACAGCAGCTTCACTGTCATGAAACATTTCAGTGGGTGCTTAAGGTCCAGGTGTATAC
Source organism: Pictodentalium vernedei (assembly GCA_031216915.1). NCBI lineage: Eukaryota > Metazoa > Mollusca > Scaphopoda > Dentaliida > Dentaliidae > Pictodentalium > Pictodentalium vernedei. Next base: position 259,492,959 of record CM062297.1, read on the forward strand.
AAAATGCACCCTTAATTTCGGGAGCATTTTTTTGGAAAAAAGTGCGAGAAATACACCTGCTGGATAAACTTGACTTTATACGGCTATTGTGGTAATAAAATAACCATAACACAGAAAGTAACAATAATAAATAAAAATCTATATTTTTTTACACATTCATGTACTTGGAGATTTGGGCGAATCAGATTCGCATCGAAATTTTGCCCTTGTATAATTTGTTAATTACTTCAGCAATCTGAACGTAATCATCATTATCACTGACTCAGTCAAAGGTACTGATAACTTTGTTCAGATTCTGAACTTTTCTATGATGTACCGGTATGAAGCAGTAATTTTTAGCTTAACTTGACATAGTCAAGATAAGCTATTGCCATTACGCGTGCGGAAGTCTGTAAGTTTGTGAGTCTGTTCACATTTTCCTTTAGCACGGGCTACACCCCGCAGTTCTTGTCTGATCGTCACGAAATTTCATATGCAGGTTTGGGGTCATGTCTAGATGAGAACGTCCCCTTTTGGTCGCGATCGGGCAACTGGTATGGCTGCCTGAGCCCAAAACCCCAAAAACATTAGCACAGTCTACAGGTCGTATTTATGAAGGGATTTCGTTGTAACTTGGTAGGATGCCTCTGTATAATGCCTAGATGAGAACACCCCCTTTTGGGCATGATCTATCAACCGTGATGGCTGCCCAAGCCCGAAACCCAAAAACTTTTAGCACAGTCTGCAGGTCATGTTTAATGTGGAGGGATTTCATTGTAACTTGGTAGGATGACTCTTTATGATGTCTAGATGAGAATTTCCCCATTTGGGCATGATCTGCCAACCGTGACGACTGCCCAAGCCCAAAACCCGAAAACCTTTACCACAGTCTACAGGTCATATTTATTGAGGAATTTCATTGTAACTTGGTGGGTTGACTTCATACAATGTCTAGATGAGAAAGTCACCTTGTGGACGTGATTGGGCAACTGTGATGGCTACAGGGGCCCAAAGCCTGAAAACCTTTAGCACAGTCTAGAGGTCATATTTATGAAGGGATTTCATTGTAACTTGGTAGGATGACTCCAAATAATGTCTAGATGAGAACGTCCCATTTTGATCGCGATCATGCAGCCTTGATGGGTGCCCAAGCCCAAAAACCTTTAGCATAGGCAAAAGGTCATATTTATGGAAGGATTTCATTGTAACCTGTTAGGTTGACTCCATGTAATGCCTTGATGATGACATCCCCTTTGGTTGTGATTGGTCAGTTGTGATGGCTACTAGTGCCCGAAGCCCGAAAACCTTGAGCACAGTCTACAGGTCATATTTATGAAGGGATTTCATTGTAACTTCTTAGGATCAGTCCAGATGATGCCCAGATGAGATTGTCCCCTATGGTTGCGATCATTCAGCCATGATGGCTGCCCGAAGCCCGAAAACCTTTAGCACAGTCTACAGGTCATATTTATGAAGGGATTTCATTGTAACTTGGTAGGTTAACTTCATATAATGTCTAGATGAGAACATCCCCTTTTGGAGATGATTGGGCTACTGTGACGGCTAAAGGTGCCCGAAGCCCAAAAACCTTTAGCACAGTCTACAGGTCATATTTATGAGGGGATTTCATTGTAACTTGGTAGGATGACTCCAAATAATGTCTAGATGAGAACGTCCCATTTTGGCCATGATCATTCAGCCTTGATGGGTGCCCGAGCCCAAAAACCTTTAGCATAGGCAAAAGGTTATATTTATAGAAGGATTTCATTGTAACCTGTAAGGTTGACTCCATATAATGCCTAGATGATGACATTGGTCAACTGTGATGGCTACAGGTGCCCAGAGCCCGAAAACCTTGAGCACAGTCTGCAGGTCATATTTATGAAGGGATTTCATTGTAACTTCGCAGGATCACTCCAGATGAGATTGTCCCCTTTGGTTGCGATCATTCAACCATGATGGCTGCCTGAGCCTGAAGCCCGAAAACCTTAAGCACAGTCTACAGGTCATATTTATGAAGGGATTTCATTGTAACTTGGTAGGTCGACTTCATGTAATGTCTAGATGAGAACGTCCCCTTTTGGACATGATTGGACAACTTTTGACGGCTAAAGGTGCCCGAAGCCCGAAAACCTTTTGCACTGTCTACAGCTCATATTTATGAAGGGATTTCATTGTAACTTGGTAGGATGACTCCAAATAATATCTAGATGAGAACGTCCCATTTTGGCCGTGATCATTCAGCCTTGATGGGTGCCCGAGCCTAAAAACCTTTAGCATAGGCAAAAGGTTATATTTATAGAATGATTTCATTGTAACCTGTTAGGTTGACTCCATATAATGCCTAGATGATGACATCCCCTTTTGGTCGTGATTGGTCAACTGTAATGGCTACAGGTGCCCGAAGCCCGAAAACCTTGAGTACAGTCTACAGGTCATATTTATGAAGGGATTTTATTGTAACTTGGTAGGTTGACTTCATATAATGTCTAGATGAGAACATCCTCTTTTGGACACGATTGGGCAACTGTGACGGCTTCAGAGGCCCAAAGCCCGAAAACCTTTAGAACAGTCTACAGGTCATAATTATGAAGGGATTTCATTGTAGCTTGGTAGGATGACTCCAAATAGTGTCCAGATGAGAATGTCCCCTTTTGGTTGCGATCATTCAACCATGATGGCTGCCCGAGCCTGAAGCCCGAAAACCTTTAGCACAGTCTACAGGTCATATTTATGAAGGGATTTCATTGTAACTTGGTAGGTTGACTTCATATAATGTCTAGATGAGAACGTCCCCTTTTGGACACGATTGGGCAACTGTGTCGGCTTCAGGGGCCCAAAGCCCGAAAACCTTTAGAACAGTCTACAGGTCATAATTATGAAGGGATTTCATTGTAGCTTGGTAGGATGACTCCAAATAGTGTCCATATGAGAATGTCCCCTTTGCGATCATTCAACCATGATGGCTGCCAGAGCCCAAAGCCCAAAAACCTTTAGCACAGTCTACAGGTCATATTTATGAGGGGATTTCATTGTAACTTGGTAGGATGACTCCAAATAATGTCTAGATGAGAACGTCCCATTTTGATCGTGATCATTCAGCCTCGATGGGTGCCTGAGCCCAAAAACCTTTAGTATAGGTAAAAGGTCATATTTATGGAAGGATTTCATTGTAACCTATTAGGTTGACTCCATATAATGCCTAGATGATGACATCCCCTTTTGGTCGTGATTGGTCAGCTGTGATGGCTACAAGTGCCCGAAGCCCAAAAATCTTGAGCACAGTCTACAGGTCATATTTATGAAGGGATTTCATTGTAACTTCGTAGGATCACTCCAGATGATGCCCAGATGAGATTGTCCCCTTTGGTTGCGATCATTCAACCATGATGGCTGCCCGAGCTCGAAGCCCGAAAACCTTAAGCACTGTCTACAGGTCATATTTATGAAGGGATTTCATTGTAACTTGGTAGGTTGACTTCATATAATGTCTAGATGAGAACGTCCCCTTTTTGGACATGATTGGGCAACTTTGACGGCTGAAGGTGCCCGAAGCCCGAAAACCTTTTGCACTGTCTTCAGGTCATATTTCTGAAGGGATTTCATTCATTGTAATTTGGTAGGATGACTCCAAATAATGTCTAGATGAGAACGTCTCATTTTGGCCGTGATCATTCAGCCTTGATGGGTGCCCGAGCCCAAAAACCTTTAGCATAGGCAAAAGGTTATATTTATAGAATGATTTCATTGTAACCTGTTAGGTTGACTCCATATAATGCCTAGATGATGACATCCCCTTTTGGTCGTGATTGGTCAACTGTAATGGCTACAGGTGCCCGAAGCCCGAAAACCTTGAGTACAGTCTACAGGTCATATTTATGAAGGGATTTCATTGTAACTTCGCAGGATCATTCCAGATGATGCCCAGATGAGATTGTCCCCTTTGGTTGCGATCATTCAGCCATGATGGCTGACCGAGCTCGAAGCCCGAAAACCTTTAGCACAGTCTACAGGTCATATTTATGAAGAGTTTCATTGTAACTTGGTAGGTTGACTTCATATAATGTCTAGATGAGAACGTCCCCTTTTGGACACAATTGGGCAACTGTGATGGCTTCAGGGGCCAAAAGCCCGAAAACCTTTAGAACAGTCTACAGGTCATAATTATGAAGGGATTTCATTGTAGCTTGATAGGATGACTCCAAATAGCATCCAGATGAGAATGTCCCCTTTTGGTTGCGATCATTCAACCATGATGGCTGCCAGAGCCCAAAGCCCAAAAACCTTTAGCACAGTCTACAGGTCATATTTATTAAGGGATTTTATTGTAACTTGGTAGATTGACTTCATATAATGTCTAGATGAGAACATCCCCTTTGGACGCAATTGGGAAACTGACGGCTACAGGGGCCCGAAAACCTTTAGCACAGTCTACAGGCCATATTTATGAAGGGATTTTAATGTAACTTGATAGGATGACTTGTTTTGGAATAATTTCACTGTAACTTGGTAACTTTTGTTGATATACGTTAACTGTGAGGGCCACATACATTAACTGTTAGGTCATATTAACCCACCCCTCAGCTCTTTAGTACAGTGTACACTTCATATTATTTTTATCATAAACATAGCACACAGGGAACAGAAATGAACATATTCCCAATTATCACAATTTTTGTCTTATTTCATAATCCTTTCATAAACATTGAACATTATCCTTTTCATCAAACACAACACACAAGTTAAACTACAGTGTCATTGACACTTTCATTTCAATAACGATAACGATATTAAAATTTGAATACTGTGCAGCTCTACACTGTAACTGTGGTCCCACAAAGGCACACAGGTTGAAATTATGGCTGTCACAATTATCATTTTTCTTAGGCAACTAGTTGCCAGCATTAATCGATGGTCAGTCAGTCAACAGTCGTTTCCCTAAAATTCAACAATGTGTAATCCACTTGCAAAACAAATTTGAAACTGACAATGTTTGAATGTGTACACTTGTGAGCTGAGATAAAATATAAATTCCAAAATATATCCGATTGATCTGAAGAGTTTAAACAAAAAGAACATTTATGCAAATGTTTCATTTTTATTATAACTAATTTCCAGAAATTTTGAACATAAAACTCACTCCATTCCTACACAAGTTATAACTTAGTTCTACAAGTGAAATGACCGTTGTGAGTCTGGCAATTTTCTGACTTTTGCGATTCGGATCATTCCAATAGGATCGTTCAAGTGTACAAGGCTGAAGATTCTATTTAGTCTGCATTGACTTCCTAAACCGTGAATTATTCCAATGTACACCATTTGATCGATGCTCTTTAATACTGATTTACAAAATGCTGATTAATATTACAAACAACAGACATTGATCAAATGGCAGGGCTCAGTGTTTTTAAAATTACGTTGCTGCTCAATTTATTAGCCCGACTGTTTACAGTGAGGGCTATAGTAATGATTTTTGTCTGCCCGTCCGTCTGTCTGTCTGTTAACATTTAGAGTTTTGGTTAAAGTTTGTGGTTGAAGTTTTTTACTGAAGGTTTAAGTGTTTTTTTTGTTTTTTTTTGTCTATTTAGTTGACATTTGGAGTTTTGGTTAAAGTTTGTGGTTAAAGTTTTTTATTCAACCTTCAAGTACAGGCTACACCCAGTAGTTCTTGTCTGATCGTCACGATATTTCATATGTAGGTTTTAGGTCATGTCTTCATGAGAACGTCCCCTTTTGGTCGTGATTGGTCAACTGGTATGGCTGCCTGAGCCCAAAACCTGAAAACCATTAGCACAGTCTACAGGTCGTATTTATGAAGGGATTTCATTGTAACTTGGTAGGATGCCTCTGCATAATGCCTAGATGAGAACCTCCCGTTTTGGGCATGACCTGACAACCATGATGGCTGTCCAAGCCCGAAACCCAAAAACTTTTAGCACAGTCTGCAGGTCATATTAAATATGGAGGGATTTCATTGTAACTTGGTAGGATGACTCCATATGATGTCTAAATGAGAATTTCCCCATTTGGGCGTGATCTATCAACCGTGATGACTGCCCATGCCCAAAACCCGAAAACCTTTAGTGCAGTCTACAGGTCATATTTATGGAGGGATTTCATTGTAACTTGATAAGTTGATTCATATAATGTCTAGATGAGAAAGTCCCCTTTTGGACGTGATTGGGCAACTGTGATGGCTACAGGGGCCCGAAGCCCGAAAACCTTTAACACAATCTACAGGTCATATTTTTGAAGGGATTTCATTGTAAGTTGGTAGGATGACTCCAAATAATGTCTGGATGAGAACGTCCCATTTTGATTGCGGTCATTCAGCCTTGATGGTTGCCCGAGCCCAAAAACATTTAGCATCGTCAAAAGGTCATATTCATGGAAGGATTTCATTGTAACTTGTTAGGTTGACTCCATATAATGCCTAGATGATGACATCCTCTTTTTATCGTGATTGGTCAACTGTGACAGCTACAGCTGCCCGAAGCCTGAAAACCTTGAGCACAGTCTACAGGTCATATTTATGAAGGGATTTCATTGTAACTTCGTAGGATCACTCCACATGATGCCCAGATGAGAATGTCCCCTTTTGGTTGCGATCATTCAACCATGATGGCTGCCCGAGCCTGAAGCCCGAAAACCTTTAGCACAGTCTACAAGTCATATTTATGGTGGGATTTCATTGTAACTTGATAGGTTGACTTCATGTAATGTCTAGATGGGAACGTCCTCTTTTGGACAATTGCGATGGCAACAGGGGCCCGAAGCCTGAAAACCTTTAGAACAGTCTACAGGCCATAATTATGAAGGGATTTCATTGTAGCTTGGTAGGATGACTCCAAATAATGTCTAGATGAGAACATCCCATTTTGGTCACGATCATTCAGCCATGAGCCCAAAAACCTTTAGCATAGTCTATAGGTCGTATTTATGGAAGGATTTCATTGTAACTTGTTAGGTTCACTCCATATAATGCCTAGATGATGACCACCCCTTTTGGTCATGATTGTTCAACTGTGATGGCTAGAGGCGACCGAAGCTCGAAAATATTGAGCACAGTCTACAGGTCATATTTATGAAGGGATTTCATTGTAACTCCGTAGGATCACTCCAGATGGGAATGTGCCCTTTTGGTTGCGATCATTCACCCATGATGGCTGACCGAGCCCGAAGCCCGAAAACCTTTAGCACAGTCTTCAGGGCCATATTTATGAAAGGATTTCATTGTAACTTGGTAGGTTGACTTCATATGTCTATATGAGAACAGCCCGGTTTGGACACGATTGGGCAAGTGTGATGGCTACAAGGGCCCGAAGCCCGAAAACCTTTAGCACAGTCTACAAGTCATATTTATGAAGGGATTTCATTGTACCTTGGAAGGATGACTCCAAATAATGTCTACATGAGAACGTCCCCTTTTGGTCGCGATCATTCAGCCTTGATGGCTGCCCGAACCCAAAAACCTTTAGCATACTCTATAAGTCATATTTATGGAAGGATTTCATCGTAACTTGTTAGGTTGACTCCATATAATGCCTAGATCATGACATCCCCTTTTGGTCATGATTGGTCAACTATGACTGCTACAGGGGCCCGAAGTCCGAAAACCTTGAGCACAGTCTACAGGTCATATTTATGAATGGATTTCATTGTAACTTTGTAGGATCACTCCAGATGATGCCCAGATGGGAATGTCCCCTTTTGGTTGTGCTCATTCAACCATGATGGCTGCCTGAGCCCAAAGCCCCAAAACCTATAGCACAGTCTACAGGTCATATTTATGAAGGGATTTCATTGTAACTTGGTAGGTTGACTTCATATAATGTCTAAATGAAAACGACTCCTTTTGGACGCAGTTGGGCAACTGTGATGGCTACAGGGGCCCAAAGCCTGAAAAACTTAATCACGGTCAGAGGTCATATTTATGAAGGGATTTCAATGTAACTTGGTAGGATGACTCCAAATAATGTCTAGATGAGAACATCCCCTTTTGGTCGCGAACATTTAGCCTTGATGCCTGCCCGGGCCCAAAACCCAAAAACCTTTTGCATAGTCTATAGGTCATATTTATGGAAGGATTTCATTGTAACTTGTTAGGTTGACTCCATATAATGCCTAGATGATTACATCCCCTTTTGGTTGTGTTTGGTCAACTGTGATTGCTTCAGGGGCTCGAAGCCCCAAAACCTTGAGCACAGTCTACAGGTCATATATATGAAGGGGTTTATTGTAACTTCATAGGATCACTCCAGATTATGCCCAGATGACAACGCCCATTCAACCATGATGGCTTCCCGAGCCCAAAACCCAAAATACTTGAGTACAGACTACAGATCGTATTTGTGAAGGGATTTCATTGTAACTTAGTAGAATGACTCAGTTTAATGTCGAGATGAGGACGTTCCCTTTTAGTTGCAATTGGTTTACCGTCGTGGCTACACAAACCTGAAGCCCGAAAACGTTTAACACAGTCTACAGGCCATATTTATGAAGGGATTTCATTGTAACTTGATAGGATGACTCATTTTGAAATAATTTCACTGTAACTTGGTAACTTTCATTGACATATGTTAACTGTGAGGGCCACATACATTAACTGTGAGGTCATATTAACCCACCCCTCAGCTCTTTAGTACCGTGTACACCTCATATTATTTTTATTAAAAACATAGCATACAGGGAACAGAAATGAACATATTCCCAATTATCACAATTCTTGTCTTATTTCATAATCCTTTCATAAACATTGAACATTATCCTTTTCATCAAACACAACACATACACAAGTTAAACTACAGTGTCATTGACACTTTAATTATCCCCTCCCACAAGAGAGGGATATAGCACAGACCTCGCTCTGTCCGTCTATCTGTCAGTCCGTCCGTTAGTCCATCCATCCATTCGTCAGTCCATCTGTCTGTCCGAACTTTCTTTATGCCATAACTTAAACAAAAGTTAACAGATTTCATTTCTTTTCAGTACATGCCTCTAGGTCAAGTTTGCTGATCACAATCATCCAATGAAAATTGTTGAAGTTATTGCCCTGCCCAGCCCCCTCCAATTAGGCATTTTTTTTTCTTTCTTTCCTCCAATATGCATTTTTAACTCTTTACAGTCACTTCATGCGGAACTTTTTTTTAAACTCACGTAATGGCTCCGACTATTTTGTGTCTAAGCATTGCCTTGCTGGGACAATCAGGCTGCATGCGTGACATCACTCTAGTTGGGGTTTTAACAACACTTTTTGACACCCAGGGTCACCTCATGTCACACACTGTTTTGGGTTTAGGAGCCGGAGTACCCGGAGAGAACCACTGAGCAACTGTGAGCAGCTGTCAGGCTCCCCAACATACTAAATCCACACAAGCAGGGTTAGCATTGGTTGAAGACAAGTGCACCATCGACATACAGTACACCTTAGTACACAATGCCACTGTACCTCCACGTGGCCAATGGGAGTGAACTATCTTGCCCAAGGACACAGCATGGTTGCCACTTGTGGGATTCGAACCGAGGACATCACAGCTTGCCGCATGCACCTCTACCAACTGAGCCATTACACCCACCATGCTGCTCAATCATACGGAAAATAAACTCTCAGACTCTCTATTTTTACTAACTCTATACATGCAGGGTTAACATTGGTTGAAGAAAAGTGCACCATTGGGAGCGCGGTCGCTCAGTTGGTAGAGGTGCAAGCAGCAAGCTGAGAGGTCCTCGGTTCGAATCCCACCTGCGGCAACCGTGTTGTGTCCTTGGGCAAGACACTTCATCTCCATTGCCCGCGTGGGGGCACGATGACGCCGTGTACTAAGCCGTACTGCACGTCGATGGTACGCATGTCTTCAACCAATCTAACCCTGCCTGTGCTGCAGTGCGGAGTTACGATGTTGGGGAGCTGGCAGCTGCTCGTCGTTGCTCGATGGTTCTCTCCGGGTACTCCGGCTTCCTCCACCCGTAAAACTGTCACGGTCATGATTAGCCATTGTGCATAAATATGTGATCTTAAACATCATTAAATAAATAAATAAAGTGCACCATTGATGTGCAGTGTGCCTGAGTAGACAGCTCCACTGATTAAGTGTCTTGTCAGGACACAATGCAGTTACGGAGAGTGTGGATCAAACCGTGGACATTTTTTGTTTGAAGTCCAGTGCTGTAACCACTGAGGCACTGTGCCCCCAACTCACTGGTCTGTCACAGTTGGATTGCAATGTTTTCAAAATATTGTACCTCCCTCCCCCACCTTGTCCAAAAAGTTTGATATCTCAAGCTATGGATCTGTTCCCATCAGTAGTAAATTTCACATTGGATGGATCTTGGGTCCTATTCCTGAAGTAGTAAGGAAAACTCTGATCACACAAGTTAACTAATTATGCTGATGTTTCCACCACAAAGTCTCTTTTTATTTTGCAGGTATTTTTCACATTCTACAAGTACATGTATCTCCAGAATATTTCTGACTTTGATACCCTTTTGTGGGTTTAGATTGGTTTACCTAATATGCTGTAATTAGGAAGTCCAGGAAAAAATTGAGAAATTACCATAGCTATGTTTTCAAGTTAAGTCATTGACTGGAAATCTCTACTTGACAACCATACCTACAGGTTTTGTTGTGGAAAATCTGGTAAAAAGACCCAAGCCCTTGAATATTAAAGCCAGGCTTTTAATTTTCTTCCCAACTAACGACGGTAAACGCTGTGCCCAAATAAGATAAATGCACCCAAATTATGCAGAGTTTGAAACTTTTTCCAAAGTTTTGCAGTGTTTTGACAACATATAGTTTGGCCAGGTTTCCCCAATGCTTGCAATGTAGCTTAGAGCTTACCTTCGAATCAAACAGTGCAACAGATAAATAATTTTTTTTAAAAAACCACAGAGTTCACCATAGAAAAGCAATCGGCATCAACAGTGTTGTACGACACTGTCAATGGGGATTGCTTTTCTGTGGCGAATTCCATATGATCATGCACTTACAGCTTGAGATCTATTATATTCATGTTTGTGACATTTCTCAATAAACGCCATACATAATTTACATTCAAACAGAACTTTGGCTCGACGCTGGGAAACTAAGAAGCCTTCTCAAGTTAGTGGAGTAAACTAACGTCAAAGGGTGGTGGGAATCAGTGGTAATAGTGAAGACCTGTAACAAGGGGATTGTAAAATATCATTTTAAGACAGGGACCTAAAACCCAAAACAGACGCCAAAAAGAAGAAAATACCGGTGCTTTTTCTCCAACCATGCAGGCAACATCCATATTTGCCGTTGTGCCCAAATTAGTCCGATCTAAAGGTCTGATTAAAGCTATTTTTATTTTTTCATTTCAGAAGAGAAAATAAGAAAGTTGAAGGTATTGAATAATCACATACAGTCTATCACAAGCAACAAAGACCAGCTAATAAGTAGGTTGCAGCAGCCATTCGTTGGAGACTATATAAAAATGGATGCAGTTTACCACAGGTATACTTTTTGACCACAGGACAGGTGCCCCAGCATGTATTCATTAAGAACGCTTGTGGATAATGGCTCTGACAGTAGTTTCTCTCCAAGTCTTCGCTGCCTATACAGGGTGCCATGGCTCAACTACTAATTATCGCAATGTCAGTAGTCTTACATGCTCTGGTAAAGTGAAAATTTAGGTAATTTATATAAATTTTCAAGGGTAACTCTTTGAAGGTCAAAACCAGTCTTGAAAACTTTTTATGTGAGAGTTTTGGTTCACCTACATGCAGTCATGAAGTTGTTCTGTCGAAAGCCTCTTTATAGACAAAATTATTATATAATTACTTGCCTCAAAACAAATTTTGTGTTGGCTAGCAATTAAGGGGGAGACAATTAAAGTTATGATACACAGAAACCCTTTGATTGTAGCAGTAAAGTTAGTCATAAGGCTGGTTGGTCCACATGATTGACAGAAGCTGAGGTGACGAACAAATATTCAGACAAACATCTTTATGTGGTCACTTCTTCAGTCAGGTCAACTGGCAATCAAGCCTTTTCAGAAGAACAATATTGGTTAACCAGCTTTACAAAATGCCACATTAAATTGTATAAATCACAGCATCAACCTGGAAGTACGTCGACAGTAATTAATCTGTTATCTGAGTACTACAGCATGTGCATCCACATCAAAGCTTTTCAGTTAGAAACATTAAGTCACTGCATAGCTACAAAGGTGGACAGATGTAACCCCCCCCCCCCCCCCCCCGCCCCTACGCACACAATGATTTGTAGGAAAAACATACTTTTCTGGAATGCTTATTGTTATTGTGCCTCAGGTTAAGGTCACAGTGACCTTGAACTTGAAAATGTTCCAGGAGTGTCTATGGATGGAGTTTCTGCTCTCAAATTAAAGTTACGCTTTACCATTTGAAACCAAACATGAAATGTGGGTTGGGTTTGGTGAGAGGAAGAAACCTATTTATTTTGGGGGTATTGTGCCAAAGGTCAAGGTCATTTACCTTGAACTTCAAATTTTTTTCAGAAGTATCTATAAATGGGTTTCCTCTCTGGAATTCAAATTCTGCTTCACCATTCAAAATAAAACTGGACATATGGGTTGGATATGATTAGACGAAGAACCCTATGTATTTTGGGGTAGTTTTGCAGAAGATCATGGTAACATTTTCCACGAGTTGGTTTGCACTCTTAATTAAAATACTGTTCAGCCGATCAAAACCAAACTAGAAATGTAGGTTGAGTACGATGAGGAGAAGAACCATATTTATTTTGGGGTTATTGTGCCAAAAGCCAAGGCCACAGTGATCTTGAACTATTTTCTGGGAATGTCTATAGGCGGAGTTGGTTTCCATTCTCCAAGTAAAGTTCTGCTGGGCATGTTGGCTGGGTATGATGAGGAAGAACCCTATTTATTTGGGGTCATTGCTCCAATGGTCAAGGTCACACTGAGCTTGTATTTAAAAAAATTTGGTGTCTGTAGATGAAGTTGGTTTCCACTCTGTAATTAAGGTTCTGCTGTGCCAGTCAAAACCACACTTGACATGTGGGTTGTGTATGATGAGAGCAACAATCCTGTATATTTTAGGGTCATTGTCCAAAGGTTAAGGTCACATTGATCTTGAACTTCAAAAATTTCTTGCAGTTGGTTTCTGCTCTCTTATTAAAATTTTGTTTGGCTGATCAAACCCAAGCTTGCCATGTGGGTTGGGCATGATGAGAGGACGAACTCTTTATTTTGGGGTCATTATGCCAAAAGTCAAGGTCTGAGAGACCTGAACATGAAATTGGTTTCTGTTGCTCAACTTTAGATTGCTGTATTTTTTTTTGCTCCTGACAAAGTCAGCGGAGCTTTTCTGAAGCTAACTTGTCTGCCGTCCTGCGTTAATATTTTGTTTGTCCGGACCATAATTTCTTGCATTTTTTTTAATGTAACTTTATACCAACATGTAATATCAAAATGTGTGTCATGAATTATAATATGGTATGTGCCCCTCAAGGTCAAGGTCACGTGCCCTATGATGAGGTGACACTTCAGAAAAACTTTGACATTTGTTTGTCCGAGCCATAATTTCTTAACTGCTGAATAGTTTTTAAGGAAACTTTATACCAATATGTACTATCAAAAGATGGTGTGTCTCGAATCCAAATATGGTATGTGCTCCTCAAGGTCAAGGTCACAGGCCCTATGATAAGGTGACACTTAGGAAAACTTTGAAATTTGTCCGGGCCATCCTCTTGTATTCAGCTTCCCCTAAAATGTGATCCTTGATGGAGCTATCTAGGCATAGCTGCCTCTAGTTTTTAGCTCAACTTTGACGTAGTCAAACTTGAGGTTATGCCATGGCCAGTCGTCTGTCCGTCTGGACGTCTTCCTTCCGTCAGCAATTCAATACGGCTCGGGCTGGAGGCCGTATTGATGAACCAATCTTTACGAAACCTCTTGGACACCTTTGTTATCACCGTGGGACAAGAACGAGTGTTTTTGGGTGCGGTCCAAAATTCAAGATGTCCACGAGCAGCCATTTTGTACCGAAATTAGTGCAATCAGTTTTTTGTATAGAACTTCTGTATGAAAGTTCTGATTTGAATAAATGTTTGTATGAATGTTTAGTAACATGGAATACATGACATATAATACAGCCCCGTGGGAACCCCGGGAAGTGAAGCAGTGCTTGTTTACTGTGGTAAACAAGCTCTGTTTCACTGGTAAAATAGGACCCAGTCGCTAATGCTTGAGGTGCGAGTCCTCGAAAATAGACAATATGGGATATAAACGATTGACTGACATTGACTTTATCTCCATGTTGTGGTCATGATTAGCCATTGTGCAGAAGTATGTGACCTTAAACAACAATAAATAAATACATGTAAAACAGGTTTTTTATACCCCCCGCAAACAAAGTTTGGGGGGGGGTATATAGGAATCACCCTGTTCGTCTGTCTGTCCGTCTGTCCATCCATCGTAAGCGCAACTCCTCCTAAACCGTTTGAAGAATTTTCCTGAAACTTTACACAATGGAAGAAATCCATATGAAGATGTGCATGAAGCAATATAATTCCGTTCTGACATTTCAAGGGGAGATAATCTAACTTATACCGTCTGTCCATCCTTGTAAGCGCAACTCCTCCTAAACCATTTGAAGAATTTTCATGAAACTTTACACAATGGAAGAACTCCATATGAAGATGTGCATGAAGCAATATAATTCCGTTCTGACATTTCCAAAGGGAGATAATCTAACTTATACATTTCAGGCGCGGGGGGTATCACTTTGTGAGTTTGCTCACAGTACCTCTACTTTCTCCTGCAGAAATTATGCAAATTAGGTGAACTTTGATTTATTCAGTGCTACTTGTACACAGTAAGTACACATATGTTTGTGATTTCAAGTGATCAGGCAGATTGTTCCAGAGAAAAGGCCTGGCAACGGAGAAGGCCCGATTTCCAGCAGTTACAAGGTTGCTGGTCTTGTGACAAAGATTATTTGTGGAGGAGGATCTCAGAGATCTTGAAGGAATGTATCGTTGAAGGAGTTTGCTGAGATATGTAGGGGCCAATCCACTTAGACATTTATAGACAGTTACAATGATTTTAAAATCAATGCATTTTTCAATGGGTAGCCAATGAAGGTGGTAAAGTAAGGGTGTTATATGGCACGATTTCCTCCTTTTAAGAATCATTCTAGCCACACAGTTTTGGACAAGCTGCAGCTTACGTAGAAGGGACCGTTTACAACCGTACATTAACTGGTAGAGTGCGGGAAGCCCATTTTTGGGCTTTATCCTGAAGTGCAGGTACCACAGCTTAAAGGCTTGATATTCTGTGGATGTGCTTCAATTATTGATGTGATATTATTTAGTCTGGATGGAATTGCCCTGCTACAATTTATGGGAGAGTGCCTACAGGCACTCTCCCATAAATTGTAGCAAAGCAATAACATGTGAACAAAATTTTAACACCTCAAAAAACTTAGCACTCTACCAGTTAAAGAATTGCAGTAGTCCAGGCAGTTGGTGACAAATGCTTGGACTAACTGTTTGGCGACATCCTCCTCAACCATGGCTCGCACCCTTCTGATGTTTCGTAAGTGATAATATTATGTCCGACACACCTGTGTGACATGATAGTCCGCAGACAGTGTCGCATCCATGAAAAATCTGAGGTTACGCACCTCGGTCTAGGGGCTGTATTTATGAACCGATCTTTACAAAACTTCTTGGATACCTTTGTTATCACCTTGAGATGAGAACGAGTGTTTTTGGGTGCGGTCCGACATTCAAGATGGTTGCTGATGGCCATTTTGTACCGAAATTAGATACAATCATTTTTTGTACAGAACTTCTATACGGCTCGGTCTAGAGGCTGTATTTATGAACCGATCTTTACGAAACTTCTTTGGTACCTTTGTGATCACCTTGGGACGAGAATGAGTGTTTTTGGGTGGGGTCTGAAATTCAAGATGGCCACCAGCAGCCATTTTGTACCGAAATTAGTGCAATCAGTTTTTTGTACAGAACTTCTGTATGAAAGTTCTGATTTGAATAAATTTTTGTATGAATGTTGTTTAGTAACATGGAATACATCACATATAATACAGGGTTTTTTCTCGTGCAGAAATTATGCAAATTAGATGAACTTAGATTTATTCAGTGCTTCTTATACACAGTTAGTACACATGTCAGTACGGCTTGGGCTAGGGGCTGTATTTATGAACCGATCTTCACGAAACTTCTTGGGTACCTTTGTCATCACCTTGGGACGAGAACGAGTGTTTTTGGATGCGGTTCGAAAGTCAAGATGGCTGCCGGATGCCATTTTGTACTGAAATTAGGTACAGTCAGTTTTTTGTACAGAACTTCTATAAGGCTCGGGCTAGAGGCTGTATGTTTGAACCGATCTTTACGAACTTCTTGGGTACCTTTGTTATTATCGTGGGACGAGAACGAGTGTTTTGGGGGTGCGGTCCAGAATTCAAGATGGCCACCAACAGCCATTTTGTACCGAAATTAGTGCAATCAGTTTTTTGTACAGAACTTCTGTATGGAAGTTCTGATTTGAACAAATTTTTGTATGAATGTTTAGTAACATGGAATACATCCCATATAATACAGGTTTTTTTCTCATGCAGAAATTATGTATGAATGTTTAGTAACATGGAATACATCACATATAATACAGGTTTTTTCTCATGCAGAAATTATGTGAATTAGATGAATTTTGATTTATTCAGTGCTATGTATACACAGTAAGTACACCTGTCAATACAGCTTGGGCTAGGGGCTGTATTTATGAACCGATCTTCACAAAACTTCTTGGGTACCTTGATTATCACCTTGGGACAAGAACGAGTGTTTTTGGGTGCAGTCCGAAATTCAAGATGGCAGCCAGCAGCCATTTTGTACCAAAATTAGGTACAATCAGCTTTTGTATATGAAGGTTCTGATTTAAATAAATTTTTGAATGAATGTTTAGTAACATGGACTGCATCACATATGATATGGTTTTATTTCTCATGCAGAAATTATGCAAATTAGATGAACTTTGATTTATCCATTGCTGCTTATACACAGTAAGTGCACATGTCCATACAGCTCAGTCTAGAGGCTGTATTTATGAACCGATCTTCAATAAACTTCTTGGGTACCTTTGTTATAACTTTGGGACGAGAATGAGTGTTTTTGGGTGCAGTCCACAATTCAGGATGGCTGCCTCTGGCCATTTTATACCCAAATTAGGTGCAATCAGTTTTTTGTACAGAACTTCTAGGACTATGTTTGTTATCATCATGGGATGGTAACGAGTGCTTTTGGGCTCGGCCAAAAATTCAAAATGCCTGTCGGCAGTCATATTTATTTTAATTGTGTGTATTACTTTATTTGTACAGAACATGTGAATAAGATTTTTAATGTCAGTAATGTTTGCTATAAATTTATTGGGTGCCTTTGTTATTACTGTGATATGAGAACAAATATTTTCGGGTTCAGTCAGACCCACTCGCAGACTTAAAAAGGGAAATAAATAAAAATCTTTTCCAAAAACGCCAGACAAAACTAAAGAATTGTAATTGTTGGACAAATTACGGGCTTTCCCAAGTTTTAATGTGAAAAGGCAGAGTGTATTGTATAGAAAGCACATTGAGCTATGCACTTTTGGTTTTTGAAGAAAATTAGTGCAGAAAACTGCAAAATTCACTGACAATCACAATATTTCAAACTGTACTATTTTTCAAGTGGTGAAAGTCAAGTTATGTTGAGTTAAGCCATAGAGAAAATTTAAAACACAAGATTTGTTCAGCAAGCGGCAGGCAGGCCTGTATAACAACTGTACCGACTACTCTTTCGCACTGGCATGAGCTCTTGAAGTTGGTCAATTTTGAAGAAAAAATGCTATATTCATGTAATTTTAGGCCATCAGGGTTAATTTTGAAATATTTGTGTGGTGATTTTGATGTATCATATTATGCTCTAAATGTTGGGAAAACTGGTGCTAAATAACTGTAAACAGTTTTGCGACTTTTGAAAAATGGCGAAATTTTGATGGTTTTAGCAGAATATTTTGAAAACACAAGCATTTTCACGAATATGATAAAACCTCATTTTACTTTCCAGAGACCTGTCATCCATCACAGCTTTAGTCTCTGATAAGAGACATGGAGGAATCTTGAACCTTGGTATTTGAATGAACATATGCAATTTGAGGGTGCTCCAATTCAAGGCCAGAGATCTGTATGAGGGTTAGAACTTTGAAAAAGACATATAACAGCAAAATTGTTCTTGGATGAATGCCCTATCTTCTTATGGAAAACATTTCGAGAAGATATGGCTCCAGTGCTGAGAAATCGCATGTAAAAGCTGGCGAAATAACAATTATTCTGACAGTACCTTATGGAAAGTCTTAAATCTGCCAAGGGTTAAACTTTTAATAACAAGATATAAAACAAAAGGTGTCATACATTGACTGCTACATGCAGCCATAGAAAACATTCAGTGCTCAATCATTCAGAAATGGAGTAAATTGTCCCTTACACTTACCAAATTCTCAAAAATGGGAGTTTTTTTGGACAGAACCTACTTTTATGCAACCAGAATGGGCATAGGGTTAAACTTTACAAGCAACCTTACAACAGCAAATATCCTCGGTAGTCAATTGTGAATACAGACATGCAAAGTGTTTGAAATTAACCCTTTCTAAAAAAGTAACCAAAGATGGCTAATTTTGGCATTTTCAAACGGTACTCTTATTCTCACCCTCATTGTGCTTGTGGGTTAAATCTGAGATTTAAAAGTAAACAGTAACTTTCTTTCGCAATCATTGTTTCATCTATCCATACCAAAATAATTGTTAAAACAATCTTGAAATTAGAGAAATTAGCGCTTGAAGTTAGTCAAATCTCGAAGATAAAATGCTATTTTCATATCATTTGTGGCCAATAGGGGTTAGTTTTAAAATATTTGTATGGTGATTTTAGTGTATCATATTATGATAAATGTGTGAACATCAATCACAGACTGAGTGTCTGATAAGAGACATGAAGGAATCTTGAATCTTGGTATTTGAATGAACATGTACAAGTAGAGTGTACTCCAAGTCAAGGCACGACAACTGGGTGGGGGTTAAAACTTGGAATAAAACATATAATAGCAAAATTGTTCTTGGGTGAATGCCCTATCTTCTCATGGAAATGTTTTGAGAAAATATGGCTCCAGTGCTTAGAAACTGCATGTAAACGTTGGCGAAAATAACAATTATTCCGACAGTACCCTTTTGGGAAATCTCAAATCTGCCAAGGGTTAAACTTTTAATAATAACATATAGAACAAAATTTGTCATACTTTGACTGCTGCAAGCAGCTATCGAAAACATTCAGAGCTCAAACGATTAAAAATGGAGTAAATCGCCAACTAAACTTACCAAATTTTGAAAAAATTGGAGTTTTTTTGGACGGTACCTACTTTTATGCAACCAGAATGGGATAGGGTTAAACTTTACAACCAAACTTACAACAGCAAATGTGCTCGGTAGTCAGTTGTGAATACGTACATGAAAAGTGTTTGAAATTAACCCTTTCCAAAATGATAGAAAAAGCAACCAAAGGTGGCTAATTTTGGCATTTTCATATGGTACTCTTATTCTCGCCCTCCTTGTGCTTGAGGGTTAAATCTGAGATTAAAAAGTAAACAGTAACTTTCTTCCGCAATCATTGTTGCGTCTATCCATACCAAAATAATTGTTACAACAACCTTGTAATTAGAGAAATTTGCCCTTGAAGTTGGTCAGTTTTGAAGAAAAATTCTATATTCATGTCATTTTTGGCCAGTGGGGGTTAATGTTGAAAGATTTGAGTGGTGAATGTGGTGTATCATATTATGCTCTAAATGTGTGGAAAATGTGAGCTAAATAACTGTAAACAATTTTGAGGCATTCGAAAAATGGTGAAATTTTGAAGGTTTTGGCAGAATATTTTGAAAATACGCTTTTTCACAGATATGACGATACCGCATTTCACTAGATTTTATGACATTATATAAGTATGCCAAATTTCCAAATCGTACAGCTTGTTTTTGAGTAGTGCAACAGACAAAATTCACGGCGGAAAAAAAAAGTATTGAAAAAAAAAAAATAGAGAAGAAAAATTTTGAAAAAGAAGAATAACAAGTCTTTCCCGAACTAGGTTTGGGAAAGCCTAAAAAGAAAAAAAAATAGAGAAGAAAAATTTTGAAAAAGAAGAATAACAAGAGTCTTGCCCAAACTGGGTTTGGGAAAGCCTAATAATGTTTCTTGAATTCAGTATCCTAGGATGTGTATATTGAAATGTGTTGATGCCAAGTTCCTGTGTTGTTGAGGGAGGGTAAACATTATTAGCACCACCCGATTTTCTATTTCCAGTGAGAAAAATAAAACCTCTTCACCCGTGGGAACCCTATGAGCTGAAGATAAAAAATTCAAATACCTATATTTTAAGAAGGACTGGACAAATATTTATTAATTAGTATGAATCAACCTTAGAAGGGTTTGAATCAAACAGGCCAAAACATTTGCTAACATTTGCTAACATTTGGCTTATGGTGCACCATACAAGGATCCCCATTGTAACATTAACCCCATGGAGATTTCTTTTCAAGTTTAGCATCTAACTGTCACCAACCTTCACAATACTTTTACCTGCACATTTGTTACAGGATACGGTCAGTATTTATGTACAGACCTTTACAATACTTTACATGTACCTTTGTTATCAGGACATTACCGAGATGTGTGTCATTGCTGTGTCACATACTGTACATGCACATGTCTCACACAAGTTGAGCTACAGTGTCATTGACACTTTCATTTCAGAAGGCTTTCTCAAAGCAAATTTACACAAAAATTGTCCCATTCGTAACCTGCAAATTGTCGGCTCCCAAACAGGTCTTGGTTAGTCATTGAACACTCCTGTGTGACCTTGACCCCCAACTAAAACGGTCTTGACAGTACACAGTTTGAATCAAGACCGTCAACAGATTATTTTGGCCATATCACCATTAATGAGAATTATTTACTAAATCCACACCACCACAAAATAAAACTATAGCTTGAAATAGCCATCTGGCTGAGGATATCCAATAACCTCAGATATGACCTTTTAATAGGAAACGAGACCATATATCTTGCCACCTGAGTACCTGTTATGAAAATGAGATTTGTGAATAGAATGTTGTCATATGTACATCTGATGGAAGATTGTTGCTTGAATTATCAGAAAGATTTGCAGGACAATAAGTCCTCGAACCAGAATGAACATCTGATGATATGGGAGCCAGTAACTGTGAGAACAAAGTGGAATAGACAGACAAAGTAGCAATCTTACAGTGAACTGGATGTGAAATTATTATACATGATGTTAACTGACATTTTTAATCCACTTGAAGTGAGATCCTTATTTCACATGCTTTGTTATTTTTAAATGGCGTGCATGTGCAGCTGAACTTCATGCTACAATGCCTGAAATGATGTGTCATTTGCTGATCTTCATATTGGAATATTTTTCCCTCAAAAGGAAATTGGTTATGCTAGGCATGGATTGTAAAACCACTACTCAGAAACATTTGTGTAGCTTTTACAGGTTTGTGCTTTCAGGTGACAATAAACAGAATTTCTTGTTGTAATTATAATTATTCAAAGACACAAAACCAGATTATCAATCTTAGTTAACTCCAAAGACCACTTGTACAATCACTTAAGGTAGATTGATTAAGCAGATTCTATCTATATGTACCTTCTGTCTACCTTCTACAAGGATCATAATGAAAGAAAATCAAGCCAAATGTAAAGAATTCACATTCAGCATTAAAGAAAAAACATTCAAACTTCATCTAATTCAGCTGATTACTATACATATATAATTATTTTCAGGGATGCTAGTGAACTATTTCCACGGGCCGCATCAGTACTAGCTGATTTGAATGCACATTTAGAAAACATTAGCTGGGCAAAAAGCATACATTTCTCAGACACACAACTTGTAAGTATATAGTTCTATTTGTTAATCAAATGTTTGACCATTGGTACTATGTTGAAATTTTGTGGTAATTATGTGTTGCAAATAAAATATTTATTAAAGATGCAAGAATTGGTCTCAATTTTTCACTTGAGAAGTAGAGTTTAAAAAGCTTTGCAACAGTGCTTATCATTGACCTCTGGATTAGGGTCTTTTTTATGTACCTGAGGGAGGTATTATGTTATCACCATGTCCGGTGTCCGGCCATTAACTTTTTGCATTCTATCAATTAACTAGAGTTCTACTAACCAGATCTTTACCAAACTTCATATGTGGGTTAGGTATGATGAGTAGAAGAAGCCTATTTATTTTGACCATGATGTACCAAAGGTCAAGGTCACAGTGACCTCCAAAGCCCAAATTTTATCTTTGTTCAGTATGGAGGGTAATTTAAAAAAATCTTCTTCTTCAGATCCATCAGTCAGAATGCATTGATATTTGGTATGCAACATCTCTATGGGGGTCAGATTCAAGTTTGTTCAAATCAAATCCCTAGGTATATATTTGGGCTCACTATGGTAGCCCAAATTTTTACTTAGTGCAATATGAGAAAATTTCTTTAAAAATCTTCATCTTCAGATCCACCAGTCGGAATGCTTTTATATTTGGTATACAACATCTCTAGGGGGGTCAGATTCCAGGTTGTTCAATTCGAGTGCCTAGGTTAATATTTGGGCTCGATATGGGAACATGAAATTTAACTTAGTACAGTATGAGGGAATTTCTTCAAAAATCTTCTTCTTCAGATTCACTTGTCAAAATGCTTTCACATTTGGTATACAACATCTCTAGGGGGGTCAGATTCAAGTTTGTTCAAATCGGATCCATAGGTCAATATTTGGGCTCGCTATGGTAGCCCAAATTTTAACTTAGTGCAATTCGAAGAAATTTCTTTACAATTTCTCTTCTTCAGATCCAACAGTCAGAATGCTTTCATATTCGGTACACAACATCTGTAGGGAAGTCAGATTTAACTGTGTTCAAATCAAGAGCTTGGGTTAATATTTGGGCTCTCTATGGGAGCCGGAATTGGCCATTTTGGCCATTTTGCTGAAGAATTAAAAATTTTGTATTCAGTACCCTCTAGAGGTACTAAGATTAATCCACATAGGTTGTATCAACGGGCTTCATAGGGGAGCTCTACATTTTACTTATCAACTGAAGAAAAGGCATGATGCCCAGATTATTTTTGTCACTCCTGAGGGAGTGTAGCCTATGGAGATGGCTTGCTTAATGTAGACTCATTCTTGGACTCTGTTTAAATTGTGTTCTGTACAAGATGAGTGCTTCAGGCCCCGTGGGGCCTCTTGTTTTTTTTGTAATTCTATCCATGATATTTCAGGAGGGGGCATATTCTTTTCATTTCCATCTAAAACTGTTGCTGTTAGCAACAATCTTTGAATTTATTGCATTTGTGCATCAGCATTCTTTTTTGACATGGCCTGCAGGGCACATTTATTGTAGGATTGTTTTTGAACTTGGTGTGCTCTTTAGGCGAGACCTCTAGATAAGAGCTATTGATTAGCATTCATTTCTGTGAAAAAGTTGTCATTTACAATAACCTCTGAACTTACTGCATTTGTGTATCAGCATTCTTTCTTTAGCTAGCCTTACAGTTTACATTTAAAAGTGCATGGATTGCTCTGATGTTGTGCACACTCAATGCTGTTATGTTGAAGTTTCACCAAATAACATTGATCTTCAATTTTGCCATTTCACTTATAACTTACCAAGTTCAAGTTTGTCAAGCTGAGCTACAGTGTCATTGACACTTTCATTTTGATTACAGTAATTAAATGATAAATAAATAACCAACTCAACAAAATAAATTAGACTAGATCATTTTTTGCTGTGGTAATATTTTTATATAGATATACAATGAGTTAACCCAGAATAATAAAACAAAGAAACACACAGCTGAAACACTTTTATAAAATTCAGCAGCTATAGTACAAGTAAAGTAATGAATAGGGATTACCTCATGCAAAAGGTAAGAACACAATAACATGGCGTCATGAATTTCATTAAAAAAAATCAACTCATAGACGCTGACTGATTGTCAAAATATATGCGAACAGGTCAAGAAACGGAGGAATATTGTAAGATCAGGTGGTTATTACCACCAAGTAGGTTTCCGAGATGGTATACTGAAGTCTTGACCTGGTCTCTGGGTCATATATCAACTCGTCCTAATGGACTCATCGATATATGTCCAGAGACGAGGTCTCGGCTTCAATGCACCATCTCAGATGGTATCTCATGGTGGTAACAACCTATATATATTTTATAGAATGAAAAGAAATTTTGTATGTGAGCTTCAGATCATTTAGCTCACTGATTTGTAATTGACATTTGTTATCAGTCTTTACAAGTCTACAGTGCATACCTGATAACCCTTAAAGAGAGATTGCTTCTTGAAATACTGGCACTCATGGTTGTTGGCAGTTGTTTTTGATACCTAGAGCGAATTTGGAGAAAAAGTGTTGCATTTGTACAAACATGTAAATCTTTATAAAAGAAGTGAAATGCTCAAGTAAAACTTCAATTAAAATTGGCCAAAATTGCTCAGAAATGGTCATTGAAAATTGACCACGATGAAGATTTATTGAAAGCATTACACTATACTGACCTTTTTACAGTACTGTGATAGGAAAAGTTGAGCTATTTCTTGATTAGATCTAGATCCAGTGGTGATCGTCACACAATATTGTAAAATTGAGGCAGAATCAAAAAAAAAAAAGAAATGGAAACAGCATCTGAGATTCAGTGTTATGGCAGTTATTTTTGTAAGGTGAGTCTGAGCAACCCTGAAAATAAGCAATCTTTCATCTTCAAAATGAGGTCCCCAGAGGGTGAATTTGCTGATGCTATCCCATACAGTGGACCAATTTATCCTCTGGGAACCTCTTTCTGTTTAGGTTTGAGACCTTAATTCAGATTGAGGTTCACAGAGGGTAAATTTAGTGATGCTACCCTGCTGTGCAGGTTAGCATCACCAAACTCACCCACTGAGGACCTCATTTTACAGATGACAGTCTGCTTATTTTCTGGCTTGAAGGTGAGACTCTAGTGTTGAGGGGGGAGTGGGGGAGCACAGATAATTTCCACTAGTGAGTGACCCAGTTAAAATTCTTTATTTGAATTAATGCAGCCTTTTGATTTTGAGGCAAGCTGTTACTCTTGTGCACCATCGCACCTGCATATTTTTATACTACAACCAATGGCCCAGACTCAGATGGTGCAAACTCGATAAAATCCAGGGCCAAACACAAATTTTGACACCCCTCCCCCCAATCCCCAAAATTTGCATACAAAACCGAAAAATTAAAGTCTTATCTGGTCCTCCATACTTTTGTTTACTGAGCAGAGGTACCGGAATTGGCGCAAAGCATCATTTCTTTGTTTGGCCCTAAGTCAGTAAACAATAAGCTGACATCTGTGCTTTAAATCTCCTATTTAGCTTAACTGGACAAAGTCAGGATAAGCTATTGCCATCATGCGTGCGGAAGTCTGTTAGTCTGTGAGCCTGTTAGTCTGTGAGTCTGTTCACATTTTCCTTTAGCACAGGCTACACCCCGTAGTTCTTATCCGATCGTCACAAAATTTCATATGCATGTTTGGGGTCATGTCTAGTTGAGAACATCCCATTTTGGTCGCGATCGGTCAACCGTGATGGCTGCCCGAGCCCAAAATCTGAAAACCTTTTGCACAGTCTACAGGTTGTATTTATGAAGGGATTTCGTTGTATCTTTGTAGGATGCCTCTGTATAATATCTAGATGAGAACTTCCCCTTTTGGTCATGATCTGTCAACTGTGACGGCTGCCCAAGCTCTGAACCCAAAAACTTTTAGCACAGTCTGCAGATCATATTTAATATGGAGGGATTTCATTGTAACTTGGTAGGATGACTCTGTATGATGTCTAGATGAGAACGTCCCCTTTTGGCCATGATCGGTTAACCATGATGGCTGCCTGAGCCCAAAGCCTGAAAATCTTTAGCACAGTCTACAGGTCGTATTTATGAAAGGATTTCATTGTAACTTGGTAAGATGCCTCTGTATAATATCTAGATGAGAACATCCCCATTTGGTCACAATCTGTCAACTGTGATGAATGCTCGAGCCCAAAAACCTTTAGCACAGTCTACAGGTCATATTTATAGAGGGATTTCATTGTAACTTGGTAGGTTGACTCCATATAATGTCTAGATGAGAACATCCCCTTTTGGTTGTGATTTGGTCAACTGTGCCGGCTACAGGGGGCCGAAGGCCGAAAACCTTTAGCACAGTCTAAAGGTCATATTTATGAAGGGATTTCATTGTAACTTGGTAGGATGACTCCAGATAATATCTAGATGAGAACGTTCCCTTACGGTCACAATCATTCAGCCGTGACAGCTGCCCAAGCCCAAAACCCGAAAACTCTTAGCACATTCTACAGATCGTATTTATGGAGGGATTTTTGGGGTGCGGTGGCTCAGTAGGGAGAGGTGCAGGCTGCAAGCCGAGAGGTCCTCGGTTCGAATCCCACCTGCTGCAACTGCGTTGTGTCCTTGGGCAAGACACTTCACGCCCATTGCCCTTGTGGGGGCACGGTGACGTCGTGTACTAAGACGTACTGCACGTCGATGGTGCACTTGTCTTCAACCAATGCTAACCCTGCTTGTGTGGAGTTAGTATGTTGGGGAGCTGACAGTTGTTCGCCGTTGCTCAGTGGTTCTCTCCGGGTACTCCGGCTTCCTCCACCCGTAAAACTGTCACGGTCATGGTTAGCCATTGAGCAGAAATATGTGACCTTAAACCCCAATAAATAAATAATAAATAAATAATATGGAGGGATTTCATTGTAACTTGGGAGGTTGATTCCATATAATGTCTAGATGATAACGTCCCCTTTTGGTCACGATTGGTCAACTGTGATGGCTATAGTGGCCAGAAGCCCAAAAACCTTTAGAACAATCTACAGGTCATATTTATGAAGGGATTTCGCTGTAACTTGGTAAGACGACCCCAGATAATGCCTAGATGAGAACGTCCCCTTTTGGTTGTGATCATTCAACCATGACGGCTACCCGAGCCCAAAACCCGAAAAGCTTTAGCACAGACTACAGATCATATTTATGAAGGGATATCATTGTAACTTGGTAGGATGACTCAGTATAATTTGTAGATGTGGCCTTCCCTTTTGGTTGCGATGGGTCAACCATGATGGCTACACAGGTCCGAAGCCCCCAAACCATTTGCACAGTCTGCAGGCTGTATTTGTGAAGGGATTTCATTGTAATTTGATAGGATGACTTGTTTTGGAATAATTTCGCTCTAAATTGGTAACTTTTGTTGATATACATTAACTGTGCGGGCCACATACATTAACTTTGAGGGCCACATTAACCCACCCCTCATTTCTTTAGTACAGTCTACACCTCATATTATTATGGGAAACTGACGGCTACAGGGGCCCAAAGCCCGAAAACCTTTAGCACAGTCTGCAGGGCATATTTATGAAGGGATTTCAATGTAACTTGATAGGATGACTCGTTTTGGAATAATTTCACTGTAACTTGGTAACTTTCGTTGATGTACGTTAACTGTGAGGGCCACATACATTAACTGTGAGGTCATATTAACCCACCCCTCAGCTCTTTAGTACAGTGTACACCTCATATTATTTTTTATAAAAAACATAGCATGCAGGGAACAGAAATTAACATATTCCCAATTATCACAATTCTTGTCTTATTTCATAATCCTTTCATAAATATTGAACATTATCCTTTTCATCAAACATAACACACAGACAAGTTAAGCTACAGTGTCATTGATACTTTTATTTGAGGATGCCAGACGCAAATCAATGAAAGAATTGGTGGATTCAAGGCTAAAAATGGATGATGGAAGTGAACAACGGTTGTTTGAGATATTCAGGGCTGTAACTTTACAATAATTATAAAAATTATTTTATGTTTCCCATTTTCGGGACATGCGCCTGACATCATCATTCTTGCTAATGATTTACCTACTGTTTGTTAAGTGTTCCTTCCCTATCCATCCATGAACCCTCCTGTTAAACTCCTTAGCTTTTGGCTGTTTTTATTGAAATTTTTTATAAAATATTTTTATACTGTACCAATGACCCAGACTTAGCTGGTGCTAACTCTAAAATATTTAGGGCCAAACACAAATTTTGCCCCCAATCCGCAAAATTTGCATCTAAAACCGAAAATTACATGTCCTATATGGTCCTCTATACTTTTACTCCACTGCGCATGCGCAGTGTCAAGGAGGTCTCGGAATTAGCGCAATTATCATTCTTTGTTTGGCCCTCAATTCAGTTACATCTGACTGATATTTGTGCTTGTAAATCTTAGTTCAAATGATGCCAGACACATAATTATGAGAGAAATGGTGGATATAAGGAGGAAATAGAAGGAGAAGAGGAAGAAACAGTGGAAGGAAATGTTCAGGGCTGTAACTTATAATTTTTTTACGAAATTATTTCATGTTACCTATTTTCGAGGCATGACCCTGTTGTGGTCATTCTTGCTATGAATGTTCCATTGTTTGATCAGTGTTTCCTCTCTCCCTTTCCTACATTCCCCCCTAGCTATTCTCCCATGCTTTTGGCTTATTTTTTGTAATGTTTTTTTCTAACTTTCTTGGGAGTTATGGCTTGGAAGCAGAATTATTTTCTGTTTTTCCCCCATGTTTACGTCCTCACCCTTGGGTGTTTAGGCATTTTGGTATGCATCTACCATCTGATGTTCTGCAGTTTCTTCTCTGGAAGTCTCTGTTTTGCATCAGATAGTGTTTAAATTGGTAACTTATTTCGGGCCATGTTTACCAGTGCCTGGAGTCATGTTTCCGGTTTGTGTACACTTTTTGTTTATGTTGACAACGGTTTCTTCTTATAGTGATTACTTGTCCTCTGCTTAGTTCAGTTCATAGCAAGACACATTAATATTGTCCGTAAGTGTTCCATTAATTTTTTGAAATGATTTTAAAATTTTTGTCCACACTTAGGCTTTTTTGGGATCCATTTGGGCTCATTGTTCCCATTGGGAATTTGGGCTCTTCTGAAAATTTTGTTAAAAATGTTTTTTTTTTAAATTATTTTCGTTTGAAATGTTATAATGGATTATATTATATTATGTATATTTGTTTAAAGGGTTAGTGCGAGTAATATGACTGTGGATATTTTTTCTTGAGGAAAAAAAAAAATATTGTTCAAATTGTAATGCGAGGATATCTTCCTCTAATTGTCAGGTTCATTGTGTTCACACTAATTCTTGCTCTGTGTGTGTTGATTGGTATGACAACGTTGGAGACGTGTGTCACGATATTTTGTTAAGTGGTGAGGGGTCCATTACGGTCCTCTCTCCGCTGGGTCAATCTATATTATCAGTTTCTTTTTCAGAATTCAGAGTGATGTTTCCGTGATGTCTTCAACAAGTGTGTCTCCGTCGTTGCAATATTAGGGATAGCGGGAAGTGCTCAAGATATTACGACAGTTGCCGGGAGTTCCCTAATAGGATCGAAGGCATTGATCGCCCGCTAGTCCGCCCGGTGTCGCAATCATTCACCGAATGGCTCAGCAACCGGGTTCGTCCGTCGCTTTCCAGGGAAGCAGATTGGGTGATGCGAGCACTATAAAACATCGAATGTGCACACCCAGCAACGACAGATCCGAGGATAGTACGGAGGAAGCCTGTCAGTCCGGTAGTTAGCTCATCCAGGTCCACCCGGACCGCGAGCGAGAGAGGCCCCCTCTCTCTTGCATCAACATCTGCGCCATGATGTTGTTGTATGTTGTTCGCTTAGTCGGAGCTTACGTCCACTCCTGCTCGGGACGCTCTGTCACATGACAGTCCGACGTGACTTATATTGGCTTCCTCATCCTCGTCAACACACATGACTGCACCTTGGCTATGTGACCACAGATTTCCAGGGGACATTCGCATATTATATAAATGCAGGATGGAATGTCCCTGGTGCTCCTGCTTCGCCGACCAAGGAATACACGTCAACCAGGTCACTCCATCTGCTAGCCAAGGATATGAGACCTTTCCAGTTGGGACGTTTGCATATTATATAAATGCAGGAATGAACGTCCCCTGGAGCTTCCAGTGGATAATTACGTAGGACCGCGGCTCCACAGGTCTCGTAGAGTAACACGAACAAGGTGTTGTTACCATGATGTCTTCGTAAAGTGTGTTTCCGTCATCACAGTCAAATGAAGAGTTAGCGGCAAAAGTGCTCATGTAGATACGTCAGTTGCTTGGAGTTCCCTAGTAGGATCGATGGCTTTGGTGTCCGCTAGCTCGCCCTGTGTCGCGATCATTCACCGAATGGCTCAGCACCCAGGTTCGTCCGTTGCGGTCCAGGAAGGAGATTTGGGTGATGCGAGCACTATAAAATACAATGTGCACACCCAGTGACGATGGATACGAGGATGGTACGGAGGAAGCCTATTAGTCCGGTTCCTAGCTTGTCCAGGTCCATCCGGGCTGCGAGCGAGAGAGGTCCCTCTCGTACTACAACATCTGAGCCCAGATGTTGTGGTACAAAACATTCCTCAGTCGAAGCATACGTCCACCGCCCGGGACGCTCCTTTATGTAGACAGTCCGGAGAGACTGCTCTTTTGGCTTCCTCATCCTCATGGCAGCACACGCGACCGCTCCTTGGCTACATGACCAGTCATATTCAACCAACATCGGTGACCAGGTCACGTCATCCGGTAGCCAAGGATACGAGGCCTTCATACTCCAGATGTTCACATATAAGAAATATGCAGGAGTCAACGTCCAAGGAGCTTCCAGCAGCTAAACCCTGTAAGACCGCAGCTCCACAGGCCTCTGTTATGGACGTGCTATCGCAGATAGCACAAATTATCGCAGCATCCCAGCATCCGACAGTAACTCTGTCGGATCAAGAATTATCCGAGGAAGCTGGGTTGGTACGTTCCGCTGCAGGTTCAGACATGGACTACCAAGAATTTTAAGTGGTCCGACAGGATGGCGAAAGGGATACAGAGGAGTTGTATTTTTTAGCTCAACTTTGGCGAAGCCAAATTTGAGCTTATGCCATGGCCAGTCGTCTGTCTGTCCATCAACAATTCAATACGGCTCAGTCTAGAGGCCGTATTTATGAACCAATGGTTCATATGAAACTTCTTGGGTACCTTTGTTATGACCGTGGGACGAGAACGAGTGTTTTGGGGTCTGGTCCGAAATTCAAGATGGCTGCCATTTTGTACCGACGATGCAGAAATCTGTTTTTTGCACAGAACTTCCATATGAAAGCGCTGATTTGAATAATTTTTTGTATGAAAGTGGGATACATCACATATAACACAGGTTTTTTTCTCGTACGTAAATTATGCAAATTAGACTAACTTTGTGATGTATTTAGTGTTACTTTCATCACTGTCAGTGCAAATGCTAATACGGCTCGAGCTAGAGGCTGCATTTATGAACCGATCTTTACGAACTTCTTGGGTACCTTTGGTATCACCGTGGGATGAGAACAAGTGTTTTGGGGTGCGGTCCAAAATTCAAGATGGCCACTGGCAGTAATTTTGTTCAAAATTAGGGGCAATCAGATTTTTGCGCAGAACTTCCACATGAAAGCTCTGATTTGAATAATTTTTTGTGTGAATGTTTAGTACCATAGGATACATCATATATAATACAGGTTTTTTTCTCGTGCAGAAATTATGCAAATTAGATGAACTTTGATTTTTTTCAGTGCTACTTACACACAGTAAGTACAAATGTCAATACGGCTCGGGCTAGAGGCTGTATTTATCAACCGATCTTCACGAAACTTCTTGGGTACCTCTGCTATCACCTTGGGACGAGAACGAGTGTTTCTGAGTGCGGTCCGAAATTCAAGATGGCTGCCAGTGGCCATTTTGTACCGAAATTAGGTCTAATCAGTTTTTGTACACAACTTCTATACGGCTCAGTCTAGAGGCAGTATTTATGAACCGATCTTTACGAAACGTCTTGGGTACCTTTGTTACCACCGTGGGATGAGAACGGGTGTTTTTGGGTGTGGTCTGAAATTCAAGATGGCCACCAGCAGCCATTTTGTACTAAAATTAGTGCAATCAGTCTTTTGTACAGAACTTCTGTATGAAAGTTTTGATTTGAATAAATTTTTGTATGAATGTTTAGTAAAATGGAATACATCACATACAGTACGGGTTTTTTTCTCATGCAGAAATTATGGAAATTAGATGAATTTTGATTTATTTAGTGCTACTTATACACTGTAAGTGCACATGTCAATATGGCTCGGGCTAGAGGCTGTATTTATCAACCGATCTTCACGAAACTTCTTTGGTACCTTTGTTTTCGCCTTGGGACGAGAACAAGTGTTTCTGAGTGCGGTCCAAAATTCTAGCTGGCTGCCAGTGGCCATTGTGTACCGAAATTAGGTCCAATCAGTTTTTTGTCACAACTTCTATACAGCTTGTATTTATGAACTAATCTTCACGAAACATCTTGGGTACCTTTGTTTTCACCTTGGGACAGGAATGAGTGTGTTTTGGGGTGCCTTTGTTATCACTGTGCTATGAGAACAAATATTTTGGGGTTCAGTCAGACCCACTCGGGGACTCCAAGATTTCTTTTCTAGTTTAGCATCTGGCTGTCACCCACCTTTACAATACTTTACCTATACATTTGTTACAGGCTACGGTCAGTATTTATGTACAGGCCGTTACAATACTTTTTATGTACCTTTGTTATCAGATCATTACCTAGATGTTTGTCATTGCTGTGTTACATACTATACATGTACATGTCTTGACAAGTTGAGCTACAGTGTCATTGACACTTTCATTCCTTTCGGAACAACATAATTGCCGTAGAGTGAATCCAGCATTATCTTCTGACGTTGTTCCTCCAGACCAAAATGCTGCGTTGCCGGATAAAGACTGATAGCGCCACTGAACTCAGAATTCTTATTGGTTTATGGACATCGTCCCTCAGTTTCCGACATAGTCCAGAAATGTCTCACGGACATTTGAACTATTGAATGATGCTATATATAACTTGCTACCTAAACGGGCAGGTCAGGTTTCTTATCGGCAAATGCTCTACATCTGCCTTTCAACAATCGGCAGGACAGAGCATTCCAAGAGTTTCTCTGCGTCTAGACAACCAGGCCGAAGACATAGTATTGTCTGTACCGTCATCTATGTCAATTCCAACCATGATGTTGGGAACGACAATATCGTCTAGCAAGGTTAGCTTAGATGCATTATCATACGCAGATCACCTTATCAGAGCATTATCATTACGTCTCAAAGGAAAAGAATTCCAGGATGTACATCCTCCTTAAGAGTTCTTTCAAGGGCCTTAGCATTCTCCATGTATAACTCCGCCCTTTTAGTGGTGATATGGAGTTGGTTAGACGTGACGCGGCCCTGGCTACATCCACGCGTGTGGATAGTAAGGTGAAAAACTCTCTCAGAGTCGCTCCGGTCTCCGGAGAGTTTCTCTTCGACGGCAAGCTTCCTCATTCTATCATCAGATAACTAAGAAAACTTCAGTCTCTCTGCTATTCAAATCCGCTTCCATACAGTCAGATTCAGCGGAGAAAAGTAGGACAGGCACTTCTGGGGTGAATACGTCCAAAGGAAGTTCCTATAGAGGTTCTTATGTGTCCTCTACATCTTTAGAGACCGTCAGGGTAGCGACTAAGGTAGGGGCTGTAATACTGGCTGAGACATCCAGTCAGATGCCCCTAGGTCGACGGGGCGAGGTTCGGGCCGTGGAGGACATGGTTTCTCCTTCTGCAAGCCTCGCAGGACCAGGAGGTAATGGTACTATCCTCTATCGTGTTCCAGTGAGCGGAAGACGGTCGAGTTTCTCAACGATCAGTTGGGAGTAGATTACGGACATCCTTTGGATTCAAGGGGTGATTTCGGAAGGACTATATTGTCCTTCAAACGAAAACCTCTGTTAACTCAAAGTCTAAGATGGACTCAGCTTCCGTCAAGTCCACAAGAAGAGGCTCGCTTCCATCAAAAGTCCAAAGTCCAGTCTCTTCTGGAATGATCGCGATTGAGATCCAGGAATTTCCAGGTTTCTACAACCATCCTTTTCTGGTTCCAAAACCAGACGGCTCGTTCTGTCCACTCATAAATTTGAGCTGGATAAACAAGCTGATCGTGGCTCCAAGTTTCTATATGGAGACCATCCGATCGGTCAGTGCGAGTATTCGGGTGTACGACTATGCTACATGCATAGATCTCAAGATGCATTCTTTCACGTCATGGTAAATCAGGCATTCAGAAAGTTTCTTTGCTTCCTCATCATAGGAGTCGTGTATCAGCTCCAAGCAGTGTGCTTCGGTCTGAATCTAGCCTCCTGGGCTTTCACTCGAATAATGAACTCGGTAATGACTCATTTCCGAGCTCATTCGTCTACGATAATGTCGGCCTACCTGGACGACATTCTTCAGAGGTACGGCAATGAGTTATCACTTCAGAACGATGTGCAGAATCTGCTTCTATTGATCCGACGTCTCGGTTTCATAAGTAAACGAGGAGAAGTCGGATCTGGTATCGTCCAAGTCATTCACCCACCGGGGGATGAGCTTCGAGAGGCACAGCATTCTCGTTCGTCTGCCGTTAACCAGAGCGAACTTAATCAGTTGTTATGCTCGCTATTGTCTTCACTCAGACAAGGTCTCAGCGAGATATCTCATGAGACTGATACGTTTGTGCGGAGCTGCCGCGATTTTATTCCATTGGGGCGGTTATGCACTTGTCCTCTCCAAATTTCTTCTTACCCAGAATTGGAGGGTGAAGATTCTTTCGCTCGATATGGACATCTTCTTGTCAAATCAAGTGAATAAGAGATTCAGACTTGGGCAGGTTTTCAGTGCTTAACTCAGGGAGTTCCACTCCAATTGCCAGATCCGAGTTTTGCAGTTTTGACGGTTGCCAGTCAAACAGGTTGGGATGTATCATTGAGCCCAACGGATTTGAAGTGCCAGGGTCTTTGGGATCTGTAGTTCCTAATCAAGCACATGAACATCAAGAATGATGTCATTTTGGCTTGCGCTACGTTATTGCATGAGCATTATTCAGAATGCTCACATGCTAATTAGACGGTATTAGCGTATTTTTGGAACCAGGGAGGCACTCATTCCATTCTGTTATTCTTGTTAACGGAATGAATCCTTCTGTTTGTATTAGAACATCAAGTTCTCCTATCGGTCCGTCATATTCCGGGTCATCTGAATGTATTAGCGGACTCCCTTTCAGCTTGTTGCTGTCAGAATGGACTTTCAACAAACGAGTATTCAATCAGATTTGCTACCAAGGAGAGTGGCCAATGAAGGACTTATTTGCGACGCATCTCAACAATCAGTTGCAGACGTATGTGTCACCATGTTCGGATCTTCGAGCATTTGCAGTAGACGCTCTATCGATCTCGGGAGACAGAATAATAGGATATGCGTATCTTCCAGTGCCGTTGATTCAGCAGATATTGCTCAAGTTAAATAATCTCAATGCAAAATTCTGTTGGTAGCATCTCTGTCTCCACAAAGACCGTGGATTAATCTACTCAGGTGTCTGTTGTGGGACATGCCGTGGAAGCTCCCTCCACATTTCGGTCCATTCTATGGTCAGATGGATTCAATTAACTATCAGTACTGCTTATGATAATATCTTCAATCAGCAGTCTGTGCTTAAGATTTAAGCTCATGAAGTAAGAGTTCTTTCTACATCATGGGCTTACGCTAATGGTGTTGCTATTACAGATCTAATGAGGGCTGCATAGTGGTTTCAGCCTTCCATGTTCACAAATTTGTACCTTAGAATATTGAGTCCATTTCTGGAGATCTGCATTGTTTAGGTCCGTTATCTGTTGCTCAGAATGTCGTCCACTAAACAGTTGCAACTGTAGTTATGTAGGCTTTCGGTTCTGGCAGTGACTCTGTCCTGCTGTCCTCTTCGCTCTGGAGTATCTGATCCAGGGCAAGGGGAGGGGGGGGAGGGGTGGGTGTTCCCTTAGGTCACCTGCTTTATAGTGTAAAGCAAGCGAATACCTCCCTTGGAGTTAGTAATTCCAGTCGGTACCGGGATGATTTTAAAGTGTAAAGCTAATGTTTACTCATCCATGTAATATTTTTAAAGTGTAGCTCGGTGTGAAGCATTTGTATATGTCACGTGTCATACAGGCATTAATATACAATCCTCGGACACTTTTAATGAGTATAAAGAGTCTCATTTTTCTGGACTTCCTTTATTTATTGGATTACCTTTAAAAATATTTAGTATAAAGTGTTATTCTGGATGTTAATAGAGATCATTGATGTTATTGTGCTCAATTACAGAATGGTGTTGTGTCTAAGAATAAGAAAGATACATGTGAAGCCTATCTCTCCTTTTCTCCTTGAGGGGATAATTCTGTCACATGTAATTGAGCCTATTGGATTTTCCTTTATGTTCTATGCCCTCCAACCTTTTTACTATTCAGCTAAGTCTGGGTCATTGGTACAGTATAAAATGTTAAAAAATTTATAGTAATTTATATATTTTTTATACTTACCAATGACCCAGACGGGGATGGCGCTCCCATGAGTTGGGAACTCATACCTCCCCGCTGAGTACATAACGCTTAATGATAATTGCGCCAATTTCGAGACCTGTAAAAATGATAATTGCGCCAATTTCGAGACCTCCTTCACACTGCGCATGCACAGTGGAGTAAAAGTATGGAGGACCATACAGGACATGTAATTTTCAGTTTTAGATGCAAATTTGGGGGATTGGGGGGCAAAATTTGTTTGGCCCTAAATATTTAAGAGTTGGCACCAGCTAAGTCTGGATCATTGGTAAGTATAAAAAATATATAAATTACTATAAATTTTTTAACTTCTTGGGAGTTTAACGTGTGTTACAGAATATTTATTCTGTTTATCCTCATGGTTACGTTCTCACCCTAGGTGTGTTGAGTCATTTTAGTCTTGCATCTTCTATCCGATGTATACTTTTTTCTTCGTATGAAGATCTTGCTTTGTATCTGGTAGCATTTAAATCGGTTACTGACTTTGGGACTTTTTGCGTGCATGTTGTCATTTTTCCTTTTTTTCTATTGACTTTGTTTACATTTGGCAACGCTCTTAACATGTATTTAGTATTATAATACTTTAGAATTATTGTAGGATACATTGATTATGATTGCGGTAGTGTAGCTCCAAAAATTGGCGTTTGTCCACACTTAGGCTCTATCGGGATGCCCTTGGGCTCATGCTGTTCCCTTTGGAAAATTTTTTTGTAATTGTTTTGAAATTAATTTGATTGCTATTTTCATGTATCCTTATCATGTATTTTTGTTGTTGAACTTGTAGGAGTGCTATCGACTTTTTTGATTGTAATTAATTATGAAAGCTTACTGCTCTAATACAAGGCGAGGAAGTCTTCTTTGGATTTACATGCTTGTTGTCTTGCCTGTAGTCAATGCACTCCCACAGATTCTTGTCGTACTTGTGTACATTGGGATGCCAGACATTGGAGGCGGATGTTGCGGTATGTCGTCGGCAGTGAAGTTCCGATACCGGAGCTGTCACCACAGGATATTTTGAGGTTTTCAGTTTCTTTTTCAGAGGAACAAGAACATGGTGATGATATTGCGACACCCATCCATAATGTGCTGCCATCGTCGTGCTCTGATGAGCAAACAGAGCTAGCTGCAAAGGTGCTCATGAATATTAAGCAAGGGATAAGGCTTCCAGTTAGTGCTCTTAAACCTTTGCAAGCAGCTAGCCTGACCGGTGAAGTGGTTACCCCATTAGTGGGGGCCTGGACACCGGGTAAGTCTGTTGCAGTCGAGGGAAGTGTAGAATTGGGTAAACTAAAACTCACCCAGCGATGATGGCAAAAGGGAAGAAGCCTGCAAGTTTCTCTTCGGGAAGCTTGGCGAGGTCTGATAGAGGTCTGCGAGCGGGAGAGCCTTCTCTAACCCAACAACATCTGGGGCCAAATGTTGTTTTGAGAAACTTGACTGAGTCGAAGCTAACGTCCACACTCGCTGCTCTGGACGCCCCATCTAAACTCATCGCAGCTTCCCAGCAAGAACAAGCACAACCTTCTGCAGACTCCGGTGGTGAGCTGTCGGACGGTGCTGGGTCGGTCCGGTCATCTGTACATTCAGATGCTGTTGACCGAAATTCTCAGCTGAATCAGTCGGATGGTGAAATGGAGAAGGAAGTTGATTACCCTTCCCTTTTGGAACAACATATGGTAGCGATGAATTTCATTCATCAAGACTATCCTAAGCTTGTTCCATCTGATCAGCAAGCTGCGTCTGCTAGGCAGAAACCGTTGTCGTCTCTGGACAGAGGTGTCATGCGAAGGAAAGATGATGTTCTTTCCTTCCCGGGACTATCTTGGCAAGTGTTGGAGGCCTTCGGCCACATTAACAACGCCATATTCAACCTAGCAATTTCGAAAAAAAAAGGCAGTTTCTTATCTGCATCTTCAGTCAGCACGTTATTTTAAAACGGTTGAAGAAGATGTTCAGAGAGCTCCTCTGCATCTGGATGAGCAGGCTTGGGATTTGGATATATCCTTGCCTACATCATTCAATTTATACTCGGATGTGATGGAATCTTCTATTTCATCTAATAGAGCGATTCTGGATGCTATGTCCTATGCAGATCATATCACCAGGGCACTGACGCAGCATCTAAATGGAAAGGAATTTGAGGATGTTAGTTCCTCGCTAAGAGTTCTTTCCAGGAGTCATGTATGCCACGTACCAATCCACCCTTTCAGTGGCAAATTTGGAGTTGGTTAGATGTGATGCAGCCCTTGTGTCGTCATCAATTATCGTTGACAGGTCGAAAAGCTCTCTCCGAGTTGCTCCGGTTTCTGGACACACACTGTTTGACAAAAGGCTTTTCTTAGTCTGTGAACAGGCTGTCAAAAAAGCTTCCAGTGCACTGCTACTGAGATCAGCGTCTCAACAACATGCATCAGCTGTCCGGAGTAGGCGAGTTCGTTCCAGTTCCCAATCATTGAAGGGAGCTCCTCGCAAGGGTCTAGGAAACCCTCTTACAGTTATTCCGGAGGTCGTCAATATAGTGACTCGGGGAAAGGGGCTCAAGTCTTATATAGGCTATAAGAAAGACGCCCCTTGGCTGACAGGATGAGGTTCTTTATGGGGAGGATGTAGTTTCTCCTCCTGCAAGCCTTGCAAGTTGTACCGGTGATGGTCTAGACCTCTGTTGCTTTCCAGTTGGTGGATGGTTATCAACTTCGCAAAAAACTGGATGGAAATTACGGAAGATCAGTGGGTGAGAAATGTAGTCTCGGCAGGCCTGTGGCTATCATTCCGAGCAAAGCCCCTCTTACAAGAAATCTGTGTTGGACAAATCTTCCGGCGAATTCTTCCAAAGAGAGTCTTTCCTTGCGGAGCTACAGACTCTCCTATCGAAGAAAGCAATAGAGGTCGTCGAGAATCAAAATTCTCCAGGTTTCTGCGGTCACCTGTTTCTCGTACTGAAGCCAGACAGCTCGTTCCGTTCAGTGATAGACTTGAGCTGGATAACCAAATTGATCATAGCTCCAGCATTCTATATGGAACCATTCGGTCAGTAAGAGCGAGCATTCGAGTGGATGACTATGCGGCAAGCATAGATCAAAAGGACGCGTACTTTCATGTTCTGGTACATCCGGTATTCAGAAAGTGCCTGCATTTTGCTGTGCAAGGAGAGGTTTATCAGTTCAGAGCTATGTGCTTTGGTCTGAACCTGGCTCCTTGGGCTTTCACTTGAATAATGAACTCAGTAATGTCATACTTCCGAGCTCATTGGGCAGTAAAACGTCGGCTTACTTTGACAACATTCTTCAGAGATATGGCGACAGAAGAATTATTTTTCAGAACGATGTTCAGAGTCTGCTTCAGTTGTTCCGATGTCTCGGTTTCATAGTAAACGAGAAATGTCCTTCATTCACTTGGGAATGAACTTCGAGACTCACAACAATCTGGTTCGTCTGCCGTTACCCAGTGCGAAATTAGTCAGTTGTTATGCTCACTTTTGTCCAAATTCTCCCGCAGTGACTGCAAGGGAGTTTATGCGACTGATGGGGCTGTGCGGAATGGCTGTGGATCTTATTCCGATAGGTCGCCTGAGCACGTGTCCCCTCCAGATTTTCTTTACTCAGATCTGGAGTGTAAAGATGCATTCGCTCGGAACCCAGATTGTTTTAACGGACTTAGTAAAACAAAAGTTTCAGATTTGGGTGGATCTCCAGTGGCAGACTCGGGGAGTTCCTCTTCAACTGCCGTATGCGGTCTTCATGATTATGACGGATGTGAGTCTGATGGGCTGGGGTGCATCCGTAAGACCCACACACTTGAAGTGTCATGGTCTTTGGGACCCTCGGTTCCTAGAGAAGCACATAAACATCAAGGAGATGATGTCAATCTGGCTAGCACTACAACATTGGATTGCTCAAATAGCGAATGTC
This sequence comes from Pictodentalium vernedei, assembly GCA_031216915.1. Taxonomy (NCBI): domain Eukaryota; kingdom Metazoa; phylum Mollusca; class Scaphopoda; order Dentaliida; family Dentaliidae; genus Pictodentalium; species Pictodentalium vernedei. The sequence goes on from CM062297.1 coordinate 259,533,446, forward strand.
CATGTTCAGATTCTGTTGGACAACTCGATGGTTGTGGCTTATCTCAGGAACCAGGGAAGCACTCATTCGATTCCGTTATGCGAATTAACGGAGAAGATTCTCCTATTCGTTATGAATCATCACGTTCATCTCTCAGTTCGTCATATACTGGGTCGTCTGAACGTACTAGCAGACTCGCTCTCTTGAAAGGTCGCCTGTTACCATCGGAGTGGACTCTCAAGCGAGTATTCAGTCAGATCTGCTCCCAGTTGGATCGTCCCATAGTAGATCTTTTGGAATGATATATTACCGATGTTCGTGTCGCCATACCTAGATCATCGAGCGTATGCAGTAGGCACTCTATCGATCTCATGCGATGGAATGATAGGATATGCATATCCTCCTGCTCCGTTGATTCAGCAGATTCTATTAAAAATCAAACAGTCTCACTGCAAAATCCTGCTAGTAGCACCTCTGTTGTAACAATCTTCTCAGGTGTCTGTTATGTTACATTCCCCGGAAGCTTCCTCTTCGAAAGGAAATTCTATATCAGTGGAAGTCCCGCCCGCTGCATCACAACCCGGAAGGTCTCAACCTTCACGTATTCCTGTTGTGCAGTCCTTCTTGCATGGAAAACATTTTACAGGACGAGCAGTGGATGCAATTTCGAACTGTAGGAGGACGTCCTGTTTGTTGAATTATGCAGCGAAGTGGAGGGTTTTCTTCCGTTGGTGTACGGACCAGTCTGTAGACATTTACGATCCGTCCATACCTCATATTGCCAATTTCCTGATCTACTTGTTTGCATATTAAACTTGCAGCCCGTCACTATTAAGGGCTATAGGTCTATGTTATCAGACACTTATGCTCATCATGATAACTTGGCTATTGGATCAGATTCTTCTTTATCCAAGATGGTTAGAAATTTCTTTATTAATAGACCTAGAGCCCTCAGATCATTTCCTAAATGGAATTTGGCTTAGGTTCCTGTTGAAGCTTCAAGAAGCTCCTTTTGAGCTGTTAGACGATGTAGAGTTCAAATTCTTCACCAATAAAACGGCGTTTCTCTTAGCCTTTGCGTCTGCCCAAAGAGTGAGTGACTTTCATGCATTATCTGTTGATGATTCCCATTACCATAGTGTGGGTAATACTGTTACCCTCACTACGGAAGTGGGATTCTTGGCTAAGAATCAGATTCCGGTTTAGCGGCTGGAGCCTATTATCATTAAGGCTTTACCGTCCTTGGACAACCATAGACCTTTGCTGTGACGAGTTAGAGCAATGCGCATTTATAAACATTTTATTAGAAAGGGAAGAAAAAGATTCTTTCCCTGATTCCTAACAGAAAAGATATATCTGTTCATTCTATCGCTAGATGGATTCAGCTGGCCATACGTATTGCCTGTAAAAGTCTATCTTCAGATCAACGTTCTGTCAGCAAGATTTCAGCGCTTGAGGTTAGAGCACTGTCTGCTTCTTGGGCTTATTCTACCAGTATAGCCATTACTGATCTTTTGAAGGCTGCCTACTGGACAAAGCCCTCTTCATTTACCAAGTTTTACCTTTGAAATTTAGAGTCTATCTCCGGTGACCTTAGATCTTTAGGTCCTCTTTCTGTCTCTCAGTATGTCTAGAAGCTCATCTAGAAGATGTCTTAGGCAGTCTGCTCGAGCACTGAAGCCGTTCTGCTGCCCGCTTCGTTCCGAGGAATTTTCCCTCAGAACAAGGGGAAGGGTGGGGGCACGGTTTTTCCCTCATGTTTTCTGGCTTTATAGTGAAAAGCAAGGGAATACCTCCTCCAGAGACAGTAGTCCAGCATCGTGTGTAGCACGGTCTGAAGCAATAACTATGTCTCATTTATGTACTGTTTTTAAAGTGTAGCTCACTGTGAAGCATTTGTATATGTCACGTGTCAAACAAGCATTTCTATACAATCGTCGGACACTTTTAAATGAGTATAAAGCATCTCATTCTCTGGACTAGCTTTATAATTGGTTTTCTTCACCGAGTTAGCATACAGAGTTATGCTGGCATTAAATGAAGAAATTATGTAATTATCAATTACATTGTTGGTGTTATTTTCATTCTCTTTTTTTATAAGAGAAGGACATATGTAATTCGTCTGTCTTCTTCTATTCTTCTGTAGGAGCTATTCTTTATCGAAGTAATTGAGAGATTGGGTTTTCCTCTTAGTCCTTGGCCTCCAGCCTTTTTACTATTCAGCTAAGTCTGGGCCATTGGTTGTAGTATAAAAATATGATAAATTTAAAGTAATTTGTATATTTTTTATACTTACCAATGGCCCAGATGGAGATGGCCCTCCCATGAGTGGGCACTCATACCTCCCCGCTGATTATAACATTTAGCAGGCACTATAGAAAGAATGATGTGTGGCACCAATTCCGGTACCTTCTTGATTTCATGTGCAGTAAACAAAAGTATGGAGGACCAGAGAGGACTTTAATTTTTAGCTCACCTGACTTTCAGTCAGGAGAGCTATAGTGATCACTCACCGTCTGTCGTCTGTGAACACGGTGTTTGCATCTTCTCCTCCCAAACCGCTGAACCAATTTAATTGATATTTGAGATAATAAATTGTTATGACATCGGAATTTGATTTTGTTCAAATCAAATTGCCTCGCTCATTGGTAGGGCCACACCCAAAAAGTGTGCTGAAATCTTAAAAAATCTTCTCATGAACCAGCAGTAGCAGGGACTTGATATTTGGTGTGCAGCTTCCTTTTGAGGTGTAGACTCAAATTTGTTCAAGAGAAGTTTGTGGGGCTATATTTGGCATCATAATGGGAGGGGCAAGAATATTTGCCCCTCCCAAAATTTCTATATTTTTATACTGTACCAATGACCCAGACATAGCTGGTGCTAACTCTTAAAATATAGGGCCAAACACAAATTTTGCCCCCTAATCCCCAAAATTTGCATCTAAAACTAAAGAAAACATGTCCTGAAAGGCCCTCCACACTTCGCCCCTACTGCGCATGCGCAGTGTCAAGGACGTTCCGAAATTGGCGCCATTTATCATTCTAAGTTTGGCCCTTCATCAGTTAACATCTGACTGATCTTTGTGCTTTTAAATCTCAGTTTAAATGATGCCAAACACATAAATATTAGTGAATTGGTGATTCTAAGGAGGATAGAAAAGGAGGAGAGGAAAAGAATGTGTGACAGAATATTATCAGGGCTGTAACTTAAAATTTTTTAATGAAATTATGTTAAGTTACCTATTTTCAAGGCAGCAGCCATTTTGTTGTCATTCTGATTATTTAGTTACACTGTTTTTTCAAGTGTTTTTCCTCTCTCCCTGTCCTTTAAGTTCCCCCTTGCTATTCTCCCATGCTTTTGGCATAGTTTCTGTAATTATTATTACTAAAATTTCTTGGGAGTTTTAGCTGAATAACAGAATGAATTCTGTTCTTTCCCCATGTTTACGTCTTCACCTACGGGTGGTTAGGCGTTGTGTTCTGCATCTACTATCTGATGTTCTGCAGTTTCTTCCCTGGAAGTCTCTGTTTTGCATCAGATGGTGTTTTTTTGGTAACTGATTTCGGGCCTGGGTGCCTGGAGTCTTATTTTAGTGTTTTTACACTCATTGTTTACATTTACAACAGCCCTCTGTGTGAGGGGGGGATTTCTAAATAATAATATCTTTATGTTATTTTAATCATAACTAGATACATTATTATTGTTCGTAAGTGTTGAATAAATTGTTTAAAATATTTTTAAAATTTTTGTCCACACTTAGGCTTGGGATCCATTGGGGCTCAACGTTACTTTTCAGAAACTTGGGCTGTTCTGAAAAAATATGTTTTCAAAATATTTTGATTTCAATTATTTTTTCTATATTAATGGATCATATTATTATTATGTATTTTGATTGCCAGGGGTTAGTGCGAGTACCAGGACTTGTTTTCTTTTCACATTGAAAGGATATTGATCAATTGTTTTAAGAGGAAGTCTTCCTCTGACCTTATTATCATTCTATATGTGGTCAGTGTACTCGCATTAACTCCTGTTCTGTATCGTATGATTTCGATGACAATATGGGAAGCGTATGTCACGGTATGTTGTTGGGGATTTGGACACTCCGGTCCTTTCCCCGCAGGGTCACTCTACTTTATCAATTTCTATTTTCAGACGATCAAGATTAGGGTGATGTATCTGTGATGTCTTCCAACAGTGTGCCTCCGTCGTCACAATTAATGAAGGGCTAGCGGAAAAGTGCTCATGTAATACGCCAATTGCCTAAGAGGACCCTAGTAGGTTCGACGGCCTTTGACGTCCGCTAGCTCGCCCGGTGTAGCGTCCATTCACCGAATGGTTCGGCAGCCGGGTTCGTCCGTTGCGGTCTAGAAGGAATTTTGGGGTGATGCGAGCACTATAAAATTAACTTAATGCACACCCAGTGACGGCGGATCGGAGGGAGAACGGAGAAAGCCTTTTAGTCCGGTTCATAGCTCGTTCCGGTCCATCCGGACGGCAAGCGAGAGAGGCCCTTCTCTCGTTCAACAACATCTGGCCCCAGATGTTGTGGTACAAATGTGTCGTTAGCGGAGCATACGTCCGTCGCTCGGGACGCTCCGTTGTATAGGCAGTCCGCTGAGACTGCTAAGGCTTCCTCTTCTCGTCAGCGCACACGACCGCACCTTGGCTGCGTGACCGCCGATATATTACCAGCTTCGCCGATCAAGGATTCTTCGGCGACCAGGTCACACCATCCGGCAGCCAGGGATTCGAGACCGATGGACTCCGGACGTTCGCATAGGAAAAGTATGCGGGAGCCATCTGATGCGGAGCTGCCCTCGGCGAAGCAGCGATAGTCTGCGCCTCCGCAGGTCTCGACGCCGGACATTCTTGTGCACATAGCACAGCTTATCGCAGCAGCCGACAGAAACGGTGTCGGATCGAGATTTATCCGACAGCGCTGGGTCGGTAGCCGGGGACTCGAGGCCTGCAGACTCCGGACGTTCGCATAGGAAGTGTGCGGGAGTCAACGTACACGGAGCTTCCAGCGGCAATGCATCGTAAGTCCGCTACTGCACAGGCCTTGGGAACGGACGTGCTTTCCTTAATAGCACAGTTTATCGCAGCATCCCAGCATCAACTGAATCTGTCGCATATATTTTATCCGACGATGCTGGGTCGGGACGCTCCGCGGAAGCGGGTACGGACGTCCGAAAATTTTCATCCGGTCCGACGGGATACCGAAAGGGATTCGGTGGATTTCAAGCTTTCCCTTTCGGAACAACATATGCTGCGATGCCGGATAAGAAACTGATAGCGTCGGTGGACTTAGAAATTTTTGGTTCGGTTCAGGGACATCGTCCCTCAGTTCCGACATAGTCCAATAATGTCACACAAACTATCGAATTATTGAACAACGCTATATATATTATTATTTTATGCTTGCTATCCAAGCATTTCTGGTTTCTTATTCGAAGAGTTATGGAGATGTCTTTCAAAAGTGTGCCTCTGTCGTCATAGTTAATGAAGAGTTAGCGGCAATAAGTGCTCATGGAATATGTCTATCGCTTACGGAGTGACATTCGCTAGCTCACCCGGTGTAGCGTACATTCATCGAATGGTTCGGCTGCCGGGTTCGTCCGTTGCGGTCTAGGAAGGAGATTTGGGTGATGCGAGCACTTTAATTACTTTAGTACTCACCCAGTGACGGCAGATTGAGGACAGATCGGAGGAAGCCAACAACATAGGGGACCGCATGTTGTGGTTCAGATATTTTACATTCGGAGCATATGTCCGTTGCTCGGGACGCTCCGTTATATTGACAGTCCGAGAGACTGTCTTTAATGCTTCCTCATCCTCACAGCAGGGCACACGACCGCACATTGGCTACGTGACCTCGAGTATCCGATCAGTTTCGGCATTCAGTGATTCCACAGCGAATAGGTCGCGCCATCCGGTAGCCAAGGGACACGAGGCCTATACACTCCGTTCGCTCGCATATTGGAAGTATGCACGGGGTAACGATCTCGGAGCTTCCTGCGGCAATGCATCGTAAGACCGCTGCTCCTCAGGCCTCAGTGACGGACGTGCTATCTGAGTTAGCACAGTTGTTTCGCAGCATCCCAGCAATTGACGGTTTCTCGGTCGAATCAGGAATTATCCGACGGCGCTGGGTCGGTGCGGTCCGCGGTTGCATCAAGCTACGGACGACCGAATGCTTTATAGGGTCCGACAGGATGGCGAAAGGGATTCGAAAGATTTCGAGTTTTCCCTTTAGTAGTATCGGAAGATGCCTTTCATATCTTCTGGCATTTCTTCCAGTGATTATTTTTCGGACTTCATTGCTGCGATCTTGGATAAGAGACTTATAGCGTCATTGGACTCGGATTTTTCGATCGGTACAGGGACTTTGTCCCTGACTTACCGACGCAGTCCAATATTGTCATTACAACATGTGTTTTATTTTTCGACGCTATATATTTATATATATACAAGCCTGCTACTATGCATGATAGTTTAGTTTCTTGTCCGCGTGGCTCATTTCTGCCATTTTATCTTTTTTACATATAGTTTATTTTGGCAGAGCAGGGCATACCGAGAGTTCATATGCGTCTAGACGGTGTGATTAAAGACTGCATATATTCTTTTTCGCCGTTTATGTCTTTTCCAATTTCAATGTTGGGAACGACATTATGTATAGTAGACTTAACTTAGACGCTTTATTATACGTAATCCGCCTTACTGAGGCGTTATCATTACGTCTTCAAGAAAAGATTTACGGGATATTATTCTCAATGTAATTTCTTTTGAGGGCAGTAGTTTGTTCACGTATAACTCCGCCCTTCAGTGGCTGATTGGAGTTGGTTAGACGTGATGCAGCCCTAGCTACATCCACGCGTGGGTAGTAGGTTAAGAACTCTCTCAGAGTCGCTTCGTTCTCGGAGGAGCTTCTCTTCGACGGCAACTTTCCGGCAATCCATGAATTGCTTGATTTATACATTCTCTTGTCTATCTAGTGTTACAAGAGATTCAGACTGGGGCAAACATTCGGTGGTTGACTCAGAGAGTGCCGCCGCAGTTGCCGGACCCGAGTGTGGCTGTTATGACGGTTGCCAGTCAAACAGATTGGGATATATACTGATCCCTACGGATTCGAAGTGCCAGGGTCTTTGGGTTCCGCAGTCTTTTAGCTATCAGTTTAACTTCCGCAGAATAATGTTTTTTAGGCTTGCTTTATGTCATTGCATGAACATTATTCAGAAACGCATGCCCAAATTCCTGTCCTTTAATTCGACAGTAGTGGCGTATCTCCGGAACCAGGGAGGCACTCTTTCGTTTCCGTTATTCAATTTAAGGGAAAGAATCCGTCTGTTGGTTATAGTACACCAAGTTCAGTTTTGGTCCGTCATATTCTGGGTCGTCTGATTGTTTTATCGCACTCCCGTTCTCTTACGGGTCGCTTGTTGCTGTCAGAATGGACTCTCAACAAACAAGTATTTAATCAGATTTGCTATCTATGGGAGCGCCCAATGATGTTTTATTTATGACACAGCTTGCTAATCAATTGCAGACGTATGTGTTGGCTTGTCCAGATCTCTGAGCTAATACTGTTAACGCTCTATTGATCTATAGGACGGAATGATAGGATACGCGTATCCTCCGGCGCTGTTGTTTTAGCAGGTATTGCTAAGATAAACAACCACAATACATTTCTGTTGATAGCATCTCTATCTTCACAGAGATCATGAGTAATTTACTCTCTTGTCTACTGTGGATCTTAACGTGAAATCTTCCTCTATGTGAGGATCTTTTTTCACTGGGTAAATCGTGTCATCTTTATCACAACCAGCAAGGTCGCAACCTTCATGTATTCCGTTGTGTGGTCCGTATTGCATTGTAAGCACTGTACTGGACGAGCTTTGGACGCGATTTCTTACTATAGGAGATCCTCTTCTTCGCTATTCTATGCGACTAAAGTGGAGGCTCTTCCGTCGTGGTGTAGGGATCATTATGTTCATATGGTTGATCCCTCCATACTACTCATTGCTATTTTTTAGTATACTTGTTTCACAAGATCTACTGCAGCCTGTGTTATTTAGGTTATAGGTTTATGTTACCTCATACCTATGCACTCTACTATAGTTTACAATTGAGTCTTTTGTCTCTTTATCTAAGTCAGTTAGTAACTTTTTGATAAATAGACTTAGAATCTTTAGATTAAATTCCTATACGGATTTTAACTTCGGTTCTTATTTAGCTAAGTAATCATTTGAGCCTCTGGAAACAGTAGTTTTCAAATTCTGACCTTTTAGACAGTAATTCTGTTGGTTTCTCTTTTACTGTAGAGTCAGTGAGTTTCATGCACTATCGATGGATGATTTTCACTTTCATAGTTTCGGAATCAATACTTCCGTTACTATTTAGGTTGGATTGTTGCATAAGAGTTAGGCTCCTATTATCCGGAACCTATTATTTTAAGGTCCTTCCGTCTTCGTATGGGCATAGGCCTTTACTCTTTCCGGGTACAGTTTATGTATTTATAAACAGATATCTGTTTATTACAAGTGCGTAAGCTTCTTCTGTCTTTGATGTCTAGTAGAAGGACGTTACGCTCCATTTTATTGTTAATGGATTCTATTAACTAGCGTACTGCTTATGGTATATCATTAGCTTAGCAGTTGTGCTTAAGATTTCGGCTCATGAAGTAAGAGTTCTTCTACTTCTTGGGCTTACCTTAATAGTGTTGCTATTATAGATTTTTGAAGGCTGCTCATTGCGCTCAGCCATCCATTCATGAATTTTATCTCAGAAATATCGAGTCCATTTCTGGAGGCCTCTATTGTTAGGTCTATTATCTACTGCTCAGAATGTCATTCACTTAACAGTTGCTACTATAGCTAGGTAGGCTGTCTGTTTCGGCAGTGTCTCCGTTCGGCTGCCCTCTTCGCTCTGGGCTATTTGACCCAGGGCAAGAAAAAGGGGGGGGGGAGGGTGTTCCCTTGGGTCACCTGTTTTTACTATGAAAACAAGGGGATACCTCCTCCGGAGTTAGTAATTCTGAGCTGTTATTGGGATGGTTGTTTAGTGAGAAGTTTAAGTTTATAAAATTCATTCAAGTCTTAGTTTTTAAAGTATAGCTTTTGAATATTGCATATGTCAACGGACATGATTATGCAATTCTCACACACTTTTAGAAGTATAAGAGTCTCTATTCTCTAGACTTACTTTATTATTGGCTTACTTTAAAAATTATTAGTATAAGGATTATTGGATATTAATAGAGTACATGGATGTATGAAGCTCAATTTTTGGAAGGTGTTGTATCTTTCTAATTTATCATAAATAAGAAAGATACATGTAAGGCCTATTACTTCTTTTCCCTACAGGGGATGACTCTATTTTATTTTATTGAGCGTATTCCATTTTGCTCTATGTCCTTGGCCCTCCAGCCTTTTTACTATTCAGCTATGTCTGGGTCATTGGTACAGTATAAAAATGTTAAAAAATTTATAGTAATTTATATATTTTTTATACTTACCAATGACCCAGACGGGGATGGCCCTCCCAGGAGTTGGGAACTCTTGCCTCCCCGCTGAGTACATAGCGCTTACCAGGCACTGGTTATTAGAATGATAAATGGCGCCAATTTCGGAACGTCCTTGACACTGCGCATGCGCAGTAGGGGCGAAGTGTGGAGGGCCTTTCAGGACATGTTTTCTTTAGTTTTAGATGCAAATTTTGGGGATTGGGGGGCAAAATTTGTGTTTGGCCCTATATTTTAAGAGTTAGCACCAGCTATGTCTGGGTCATTGGTAAGTATAAAAAATATATAAATTACTATAAATTTTTTAACTTTCCAAACTGAGAGGCAGGTTTGGACCAAATTTGATATGAGGGCTTATTGGGTCATAAGTACTTAGTTTATGCTAAAAAAAAGTTTCCCGTCGCCCCATGGGAACCGCAGGAGCTAAAAATAGAAAAAAATTGAAACGCCCATATCTCCAAAACTACACAGCACTGAGAATTCTTATTTGTTGTGAAGCTTCCTTAGGACCATCAGAAAGGAATGATCAAAAAAAATTGCTATTGGTTTTATTATGGGGTACTTTTCTGGGCCTTTGAAAAAGTGCTGAGTCAGCATTTTTTAACACTGTGGGTAATGGGAAAAACATATAAGACTACTTTTCTCCCAAACCACTGCTCCAAAAGCTTTCAAATTTCACATATAACATCTTTAGAAGATCGTTTCACATGTTATTGAAATCAATTCCCTGGGTCCATATTTGGGCTCTCTGTGGGAGCCCAAATGTTTAAATTAGTGCAGTATGAGGAATGTTTTTTAAAAATCTTCTTCAGATCTACCAATAAGAATCTTTAGATATTTGGTATGCAGCATCCTTAGGGGTGTGAGATTCAAGTTTGTTCAAGCCAAGTCCCTGGGTTCATATTTTGGCTGAAAATTTGGGGTCCCGTTGCAGACTTAGAAATTTTGGACCAAAATCTGGAAATTTTTGTTGTTTTTTTATGCGTTTCGGTCAATTGTAGGACAAAAAAAATTTTTTTTTTTTACACTGAAAATTTGAGGTCCTGGTGGGACTTAGAAAATTTTGGACGAAAATCCAGATTTTTGTTTTTGTTTTTTATGCGTTTCGGTCAATTTTAAGACATAAAAACATTTTTTTTTCTACACTGAAAATTTGAGGTTCGGGCGGGACTTTTTTTTTTTACACTGAAAATTTGGGGGCTGGGTGGGACCGGAAATTAATTTTTAGCTCACCGAAGGGAACAAAACTTATCACTTGCCGTCCGTCGTCGTCGTCCGTCCGATGTCGTGAGCATTTTTCAAACGACTTCTCCTCTGAAACCACTGGTCCGATTTTCATGAAACTTCATGTGGATGTTCATTACTATATGGCAATTCATGTTTGTTCAAATGAAATGGCCACGTCCCTTGGGGGCTCTGTATGGGGCATAACTCTGATTTCACCGTATGAATTATAGAAACATTATTAAAAAATCTTCTACAGACCCAGTGGGCAGAATTTTTTGATACTTGGTATGCAGCATCTTGGTGTGGGTCTGATTCAAGTTTGTTCAAATCGGCCCCCCCTGGATTCATATTTGGGCTCACTCTTGAAGCCCAAATTCGAACTTAGTGCATTTCAGGCAAATTTCTTAAAAAATCTTCTCCAGATCCAGCAGGCAGAATCTTTTGATATTGGGTATGCAACATTGTGGGGTGGATCTGATTCAAGTTTGTTCAAATCGGCCTCCCCGGTTTGACATTTGGGCTCAGTATAGAAGCCCGCATTCGAACTTAGTGCATTTCAAGCAAATTTCTTAAAAAATCTTCTTCTCCAGATCCAGCAGGCAGAATCTTTTAATATTTGGTATGCAACATTGTGGGGTGGATCAGATTCAAGTTTGTTCAAATCGGCCCCCTGGATTCATAGTTGGGCTCAGTATAGAAGCCCGAATTTGAACTTAGTGCATTTCAGGCAAATTTCTTAAAAAATCTTCTTCTCAAGATCCAGCAGGCAGAATCTTTTGATATTGGGTATGCAACATTGTGGGGTGGATCTGATTCAAGTTTGTTCAAATCGGCCTCCCCGGTTTGACATTTGGGCTCAGTATAGAAGCCCGCATTCGAACTTAGTGCATTTCAAGGCAAATTTCTTAAAAAATCTTCTTCTCCAGATCCAGCATGCAGAATCTTTTAATATTTGGTATGCAACATTGTGGGGTGGATCTGATTCAAGTTTGTTCAAATTGGCCCCCTGGATTCATAGTTGGGCTCAGTATAGAAGCCCGAATTTGAACTTAGTGCATTTCAGGCAAATTTCTTAAAAAATCTTCTTCTCAAGATCCAGCAGGCAGAATATTTTGATATTTGGTATGCAACATTGTGGGGTGGATCTGATTCAAGTTTGTTCAAATTGGCCCCCTGGATTCATATTTGGGCTCACTTATTATAAAAGCCCCAATTCGAACTTAGTGCATTTCAGGCAAATTTCTTAAAAAATCTTCTTCTCCAGATCCAGCAGGCAGAATCTTTTGATATTTGGTATGCAACACTGTGGGGTGGATCTGATTCAAGTTTGTTCAAATTGGCCCCCTGGGTTCATATTTGGGCTCAGTGCAGGAGCCCAATTTGAACTTAGTGCATTTCAGACAAATTTCTTTAAAAATCTTCTTCTCAAGATCCAGCAGGCAGAATGTTTTGATATTTAGTATGCAGCATCCTTAGGGGGGTGAGATTCAAGTTTGTTCAAGGCATGTCCCTAGGTCCATATTTGGGCTCACTGTGGGAGCCCGAATGATAACTCAGTTCAAAATGAGGAATTTTCTGTAAAAATCTTCAAAATGAGGAATTTTCTTTAAAAATCTTCTTCTTCAGATCCAGCAGTTGGAATGTTTTGATATTTAGTATGCAGCATCCTTAGGGGGGGGGGTGAGATTCAAGTTTGTTCAAGGCATGTCCGTAGGTCCATATTTGGGCTCACTGTGGGAGCCCGAATGATAACTTAGTTCAAAATGAGGAATTTTCTGTAAAAAATTTCTTCAGATCCAGCAGTCGGAATGTTTTGATATTTGGTATGCAGCATCCTTAGGGGGTGAGATTCAAGTTTGTTCAAGCCATGTTCCTAGGTTCATATTTGGGCTCACTGTGGGAGCTTGAATTGTAACTTAGTTCGAAATGAGGAATTTTCTTAAAAAATCATCTTCGTTAGATCCAGCAGTTGGAATGTTTTGATATGTGGTGTGTAACATCCTTAGGGGGGTGAGATTCAAGTTTGTTAAAGCCAAGACCCTGGGTCCATAGTTGGGCTCCCTGTGGGATCCCAAATTATAACTTAGTCAATATGAGGAATTTTTCTTTGAAAATCTTCTTCAGATTCAGCAGTTGGAATGTTTTAATATTTGGCATGCAGCATCCTTAGGGGGTGAAATTCAAGTTTGTTCAAGCCAAGTCCCTGGGTTCATATTTGGGCTCACTGTGGGAGCTCGAATGATAAATTAGTTCAAAATGAGGAAATTTTTATACTGTACCAATGATCCAGACTTAGCTGGTGCAAACTCATTAAATTCAGGGCCAAACCAAATTTTGCCCCCCCCCCCTCCCAATCCCCCAAATTTGCTTCAAAAACCAAAAATTAGATGTCCTGGTAGGTCCTCCACACTTTTACTGTACTATGCGCAGTGTCAAGGAGGTCTCGAAATTCCTGCCAAAATGTCATTCTTTGTTTGGCCCTGTAAACAGTGTCACATCACTGATAATTGTGCTGTAAATTTCAGTTTTAATGATGCCAGACGGGGGCGCGGTGGCTCAGTTGGTAGAGGTGCAGGCTGCAAGCCGAGAGGTCCTCGGTTCGAATCCCACCTGCGGCAACCGCGTTGTGTCCTTGGGCAAGTAGTGATGAACCTATTATCGGCATCGGCCATCGGCATCGGCCGATAATGGGGTAATCGGTGAATCCTCGGCATCGGCAATAAGTGCATCATTTGCCGATAGGGGTACGCCGATTGTTACAAGGTAAAAATAAACGGTCGTTTTTTTTTTTACTCTCGGCCATATCGTCGAAAACAGTGTTTACACCTGAAACGTCCGGGGAACGTGTCAGCATTTTAATATTCTATGAATAATTTAAAGCTAAACCGCAATTTCAGTTTGTCACACGGTCATGTATGATTCTTATTACCTGGAAATCTCGGCCCAGTTTCTTAAGTTGTGACATCAGTCATCATTGTTTAAAATTTAGCCTTCCTGTATTAATCCATTTTGGAAATCGCACAATTCTTATTAAAACAAATCGTGTCATACTGTCGGTGCCGGTTTCATTTTTAGTCGAGTTGTGACGAAGTCAAACTCGACTTATAGTTTGGTGAATGGCGGGTGGGCGGGCGGGCGGGCGGGCGGGCGTAAACAATTGGTTTCCGGATGATAACTTGATAGTGGTTCAACTCACATTCATTAAACTTCATACGTAGGTTGGTCTTGGTGGGAGGAAGAACCCTATTGATTTTGGACATGCTACGTCGAAGGTCAAGGTCACAGTGACCTTGAACATAGTAAATGTTAAACAATTGGTTTCCGGATGATAACTTGATAATGGTTCAACTCACATTCATGAAACTTCATAGGTAGATTGGCCTTGGTGAGGGGAAGAACCATATTGATTTTGGACTCGCTACGTCAAAGGTCAAGGTCACAGTGACCTTTAACATAGTATATTGCAACAATTGGTTTCTGGATGATAACTTGATAGTGGTTCAACCTAGAGTCATGAAACTTCATAGGTGTGTTGGCCTTGGTGCGAGGAAGAACCCTATTGATCTTGGACTCACCAGGTCAAAGGTCAAGGTCACAGTGACCTTGAACATAGTATATCGCAACAATTGGTTTCCGGATGATAACTTGATAGTGGTTCAACCTAGAGTCATGAAACTTTATAGGTGTGTTGGCCTTGGTGCGAGGAAGAACCCTATTGATGTTGGACTCACCAGGTCAAAGGTCAAGGTCACAGTGACCTTGAACATAGTATATCGCAACAATTGGTTTCCGGATGATAACTTGATAGTGGTTCAACCTAGAGTCATGAAACTTCATAGGTATGTTGGCCTTGGTGCGAGGAAGAACCCTATTGATCTTGGACTCACCAGGTCAAAGGTCAAGGTCACAGTGACCTTGAACATAGTATATCGCAACAATTGGTTTCTGGATGATAACTTGATAGTGGTTCAACCTAGAGCCATGAAACTTTACAGGCGTGTTGGCCTTGGTGCGAGGAAGAACCCTATTGATGTTGGACTCACCAGGTCAAAGGTCAAGGTCACAGTGACCTTGAACATAGTATATCGCAACAATTGGTTTCCGGATGAGAACTTGATAGTGGTTCAACCTAGAGTCATGAAACTTCATAGGTGTGTTGGCCTTGGTGCGAGGAAGAACCCTATTGACCTTGGACTCGCCAGGTCAAAGGTCAAGGTCACAACTCGACATTGGATCTGTGATCCTGAGCGGCATTTTTCATTTATTCATAAGTACTGTATTACGAAAAAAAATCTGGTGGGAGACAAGTGAAGTAAACTATACAAGGAAGCTTCTTTGAAAACAATACAATGTGCGCATTCCATGGAGGATTAGTGTTGTTTCGTTCACAGGCATTTCGTAGGGAACGGGACAACCCACCCGAAACGGAATTGGGACGTTTCGGCCTTGAGACGTTTCGGCCCTGGGACGTTTCGGCCTCGAAGAAAGAGGGTGGAGGGACAACGTAAATAAAATAGATTCAGCCGAAGAATGCTCTGACAATGTGTGTATTTTCTGCCTGAATTTTATTCCACTAATTCGAAAGAACAAAGAAGATGGGTTTATACGACATAAATAATATTAAATCTGAAAAAGTGTAATAATATGCGTTTATTCGTTGAAAACGTTGCAGTAGAGCTTTTTCAATGAATAAACACGAAATTATTTGTGACAGATATATATAAAAATTAGGGTTAGTCTTATCTAGCAATGCATTAAATTACATTAAATCTGATAGAATTGAAATAATTTTGCGTTGCATTAAATTATATTAAATCTGATAGAATTGAAATAATTTTGCGTTGATTCATTGAAGCCTTTCAATGAATATTTACGCAACAAATTTAGACTTATCTAGCAATATATTAAATTAAACAAAATCTCGTGAAAAATGAAATAATTTTTCGTTTATTCGTGGAAAAAGCTGAATGGAGCCACTTCAATGAATAATTACGCAAAATTACTTGAGACAAATATAAATAACAATGGTACAGACTTATCTGGGCATAATCTGGCAATTTATTAAATTAAATGAAATCAGTAAAAAATCGAATAATTGTAGCTTATTTTAGTCACTGCCAAACAACGAGAAATTCATTTAAGAGAGTGGGGGGGGGGGGGGGGTGTATGCTCCCATTTAGTAGCATTTACCCCAAGCTTCCTTCAGTCGTTTTTCAAGTTTGACATATGATGGTTTGCTGTTTTTCAAAACAAACTGAGTTGTGAAAACCAAACTCAAGAATCATCTATATGGGTGACAGCTGACAGCTTGTCATTATGTTTAATTATGTACTGAGCTGTGAAAAAAAACTCCAGAGGTGTAAATGTTTAATTATATTTGAAAATATTTATTGCGTCTTACACAAATATTTATTTATTGGGGCTGAAATGACTTGGTAAAAGCTTAAAAAGTAAGACGTTTCGGCCTCCCAATGTGGGACGTTTCGGCCTTTTATATAATTATGGGGCTGAAACGTCCCGGCCGAAACATCCCAGGCCGAAACGTCTCAACTCTCAAGGCCGAAACGTCACGAACCCCCCCCCCCCCCCCCCCCCCCCCCCAACCCACCCGAAGGCCAAAACTAGCTGGGACAACTCGCCCCAAGTTTTTCATGCACCACAGTTATGAGCTATTTGACTATGGTATTGGACTATGATTGGATTATAAGTAATAACAAATGAACTATTCAGCTGCTATTACTTATAATATGATCATTATTAATTAGCGGACAATAGATTTGTTTATTGGACTTAATTATGATAATATTAAAAGTAATATCAGGAATAATTCCGAATGAATTATTATTATCAGAAGTATCTGTGGTAATGGTATCTGTGGGAGTTTCATTAATGGATGTTTCAGTGGCTTGACTGTTTGTTGTCTCGGACGTGTCCATGGCTTCATCTAAGTCAATGATTGTTGACAGCTTAAAAGGCACATTTATTGTCTTATTAGTTTTAGATAAAGGAAAAGCAATCAACGCTGTGATGAATCCATATCACGCTGAAACGACATGTCTGTTCATGATTTTTTCTCATCAAACAAATATCATTCCCTTTAGAGGGTACCCGACTGAAACAACATGACTAAAACAACACTCCACTTCTGACTTGTCTCTACATGCAACAAATTCAGTATACAACTATTATTAGTTTAATTCAGTCATTCTGGGATGTTTTAATAGGATCACTGTGGATAATTTTCGATAAAATTGGATAATTTTTCGATAAAAAAGTGAGTAAAAATTTGTTTTATATATTACTACATGTATCCCCAAAAACTTTTTCTTCAAAAATCAGAAAAAAATCGGGACAACCCGCCCCAAAAAGTGAAACAACCCGCCCCAAAAATAGGCGTCAGGCAGTATGTCCCTGGGGCGGGTTGTCCCTGATCCCATTTCATATACTGACATTCGTATACAAAAGAAGACATTTCGTACATATATCATCACTAGTACACAGGCAAATTTTTGGGGTTTTTAAGTATTTTTTCTATGAAATAATAGACTGTAAGGTATTATAATCCAGTATAAATTATTTTTACATACGGGGTTGTTATCTTCACTTGGCTCAAGAAAGTCATAACCCCGTGTACGAAACGTCGTAGCTTGTGTACGAAACGTCCAGCCCCATTCCATGGTGGGGCAGAATCACGTGATTTTCCAAATGGTCAAATGGAGAGATCTATTCTGAACGTACATATTGAATATTGGGCTTATGACTGGCATGAGAAGAAAGGAATAAGTCGGATCTATCAAGAGTCAGGACAGTGTCTGTCGATCTGTGTACGAGTTCCCACAGGATTGCTGTGAGTTTTAAATACATGTATATAGGATTTAATCTTATTGGGAGAATATGTAGTATTCCATGCAGGGAGAGTCAATCTGACACGGGTGATTCCGTTCTTCCCACTGAGGAATGGACTGCACAAAACGATCGGATAAATTGTCTGAGGAGTTGATTTGGTGGCGAGTTGACCAAGAACCAAGAAACACAACCCGCATTGACATTCTAATTGCAACTTTGCAGGGTTCGATCACGCATTTTCATGGAATTTAAAACATCGGAATCGGCATCGGTATCGGCCGATTATTAAATTTTTAACATCGGTATCGGCCGATGGTTTGTTTACCATATCGGTTCATCACTATGGGCAAGACACTTCACCCCGAATGCCTACATGGGGGCACGATGACGATGTGTACTGAGGCGCACTGCACGTCCATGATGCGCATGTCTTCAACCAATCTAACCCTGCCTGTGCTGCGGTGCAGAGTTCAGAGTTACGCTGTTGGAGAGCTGACAGCTGCTCGTCGTTGCTCGGTGGTTCTCTCCGGGTACTCTGGCTTCCTCCACCCGTAAAACTGTCATGGTCACGAATAGCCATTGTGCATAAGTATGTGACCTTAAACACCAATAAATAAATAATGATGCCAGACACACAATTATGAGAGAAATGATGTTCTGTCCCCATGTTTACGTCCTCACCACAGGGGTGTTTAAGCGTTTTAGGTCTGCATCTACCATCTGATGCTCTGCAGTCTCTTCTGGGGAAGTCTCTGTTTAGCATCAGATTAATTATTTGGTAAATCTCCCCGACAGCCGCTGGTGTAAAGTAATGTACCTGAGAATTTTCAACTCAAATATCAAAACGGGGTGGATGGTCCAAGTGAGGGAGCTAGTAGAGAACTACTCATTGGAGATCTCGGACCTGGACGTCGGGGCAAACCAGGGTAAAAAAAATCGTCAGATAAAGGGTCATGGGGGATTGTAACCGTAATTGGCGAGAGGGGGTCATATCAAAGAGGTCTTTGGGTGGCTTGCGTGATAAAGAGAAGCCAGGTTTTGAGGAGTACCTTGATGGCACCTTTGGGGGGTCACTGTTGTTCAAGCTGAGGTCGCGATCCCTGGAGCTGAGGGGAAAAATTGGGAAAGACGGTGAAAGGGAGTGCCAGATGTGTAACTTGGACATGGTGGAGACCCTGGAACACTTTCTTCTGGAATGCCCAAAGTATCAGTCTAAAAGAATGAGATTCACTGGGAGTATAATGGGAAAGTGGGATGGGAGAATGAAGGACATGTGGTTAAGGGGAGACTCAAAGGAGAGGGTTAATAAGCTAATCGGAGAGATTGGGAAGAATGGGACAAAGGATATCATCAAACAGTTCGTCTCCGAGTGTTGGGAGGAGAGGAAAAGTGTGGGAATAGGGAGGCAGTTGGGAGTACAGGGGTAACCATGGCCTTCTCGTCCGAGAACCGCGACAGCGGCTGGCCAAAGTGTTATTATTAGTGTTTAAATTGGACACCGATTACTGGGCCATGTTTACCAGTGCCTGAAGTCAGTTTTCTGGTTTGTTTACACTGTGTTTATGTTGACAATGGTTACTTCTGATAAGTGATTCCTTGTCTTCTGCCTTGATTATTCATAATAAGATACATTAATATTGTCCGTAAGTGTTGCATTAATTTTTTCAGAATGATTTAAAATTTTTGTCCACACTTAGGCTTTTTTGGGATCCATTTGTGCTCTGGGTTCACTTTGGGAACTTGGGCTCTTCTGAAAAAAATTTTTCAAAAACTTTTTTCTTTTTGAATTGTTTTTTCATATTATTATAATGGATTTTTATACTATGTATCTTTGTTTGCAAGGTTTATTGCGGGTACTATGATTGATTATTTTTACAATGAAAGATTATTGTTCAAATTGTAATGGAAGGAAATCTTCCTCTGATTCTCATGATTTCTGCATTAATTGTAGTCAGTGTACCCGCACTAAGCCTTGTTCTATATGTAGCAATTGGGATGACAAATGTTGGACACGTGTGTCACGGTATATTGTTAGCGGGGAGCAGGACATGCCGGTCCTCTCTCCGCAAGGTAACTCAAGTTTTTCACTCTCTTTTTCAGAGGAACAAGAATTGGATGATGTTTCCGCAATGTTGCCTTCCAGGGTGCATCCGTCGTCACAATCCAGAGAAGAGGTAGCAGCAAAAGTGCTCATGGATATATGGCAATTGCCTAAGAGGCCCCCAATAGGGTCGACGATGTTTGCATCTACGTCCGCTAGCTTGCCCGGTGTCGCATCCGTTTACCGAATGGTACAGCACCTGGATTTGTCCGTTGCGGTCCAGGAAAGAATTAAGGGTGTTGCGAGCACTATAAACATTCCTCAGGCACACCCAGTGACGACGGATCTTGGTTTAGGATGGAAGAAGTCTTTGGGTTCAGTCCCTAGCTCGTCCAGCTCCGCAGGACTGCGAGCGAGAGAGGTCTCTCTCTCGTACAACAACATCACAGTCCGGATGTTGTTGTACAAAACGTTCCTCAGTCGGAGCTTACGTCCACCCCTCGGGACGCTCCGGTGTATAAACAGTCCGGAGAGGCTGTATCAAGGGCTTCTTCCTCCTCACATCAGCGCACTAGACCATACCGTGGCTACGTGACCACCGATATCCAGTCGGCATCGCCTTCCAGAGATTTCTCGACAGCAGGTCACGCCATCCGATAGCCAAGGACTCGAGGCCACCTTCATCTGGACGTTTGCATAAGATGCAAGAGACAACATCCACGGAGCTTCCTGCGGCTAAATCACACAAGACCGCAGCTCCGCAGACCTCGTTAATGGACGGGCTATCACTGATTACAAAAACCATAGCAGCATCCTAGCATCCAGCAGAAGTCCTATCAGAGCAGGAAGAATCTGATGATGCTGGGTTGGTACGTTCCGCAGCTGGATTGGGAGCGGACGACCGAGATATCCAGGATGGCAAAAGGGATATGGATGAATTGGAGTTCTCTCTTTCGGAACAACACAAAATCGCCGTCGAGTTAATCCGGCATTTTCTTCCTGATGTTGTTCCAGCAGACCAGGATGCTGCTCAGCCTGATAGGAGGCTTATAGCGCCACTGGACACCAAATTTTTTAATCGGTTTAGGGACACCGTCCCAGAGTTTCCGTCTCAGTCCAGGAATGTCTCACAGACATTTGAACTTTTGAATGACGCTATCAATAAACTTGCTGGTAAATCGGGCAAGTCAGCCTTCCTATTGGCTAATGCTCTTAATCTGCCTTTCATTAATGCTAGGAATAGATTTGAAATGGCAGGACAGGGCATTCAGAGAGTTCCTCTGCGTCTAGACGACCAGGTTGAAGACCTTGAATTATCCATGCCGTCGTCTATGTCTATTCATAGCTCTACCTTGGAATCTACAATATCTTCGAATAGAGCAAATTTAGACGCACTCTCGTACGCAGATCACCTTACCAGAGCATTGTCGTTATGCCTTGAAGGGCAAGAATTTCAGGACGTACAAACGTCTCTGAGAGTTCTGTCAAGGGCTATTGCCTATTCTACATATAACTCCGCCCTTTCAGTGGCTAATCTGGAGTTGGTTAGACGTGACAGAACCCTAGCTACGTCCACGAGAGTGGATAGTAAGGTGAAAAACTCTCTTAGAGTCGCTCCGGTCTCCGGAGAGCTTCTCTTTGACGGAAAGCTTTCTGCTATTTACGATTAGTTAACTAAGAAAGCTTCAGACTCTCTGCTTTTTAAGTCCGCTTCTAATAAGTCGGAACCAGCAGAAAAAAGTAGGCCTGGATCTTCTGGGACGAGCACATCCAGGGGAAGTTCCTTTAGAGGTGCGTACGTGCCCTCTAGGCCTTATTCGCGAGACTGTCAAGGCAGCGACTCTAGCAGGGGGCGTAACGCTAGCCATAATAATAGGTCAGATGCCCCTAGGTCGACGGCGTGAGGTGCAGGTCGGGGAGGACGTGGTTTCTCCTTCCGCAAGCCTTGCAGGTCCAGGAAGTGATGGTGTAGACCTCTGTCACGTTCCTGTGGGCGGAAGGTTGTCGAGTTATTTACAAAATTGGGAACTGATTATGGAGGACCCTTGGGATCGAAGGGTAATTGCGGAAGGACTGAAACTGTCCTTCAAAGGAAAGCCTCCGTTAACTCGAAGTCCAAGATGGACTCAACTTTCGTCGAATATTCTAAAAAGAGACGCTCTTCTTTCAGAAGTTCAGTCTCTTTTACTGAAGAACGCGATAGAGGTCGTAAAAAACCAGGAATCTCCAGGTTTCTACAGCCATCTGTTTCTGGTTCCCAAACCAGACGGCTTGTTCCGTCCAGTAATAGATTTAAGCTGGATAAACAAGCTGATTGTGGCTCCAAAATTTTATATGGAGACCATTCGATCGGTCAGAACGAGCATTCGAGTGAACGACACTGCTGCGAGCATAGATCTCAAGGATGCGTACTTTCACGTCATGGTACATCCGGTGTTCAGATAGCATCTTCGGTTCACTGTCCTAGGGGTTGTATATCAGTTCCGTGCGATGTGCTTCGGTCTGAATCTAACGCCCTGGGCTTTCACTCGGATAATGAACTCGGTCATGACTTACTTCCGAGCTCATTCGTCTGCGGTAACGTCAGCCTACCTGGACGATATTCTTCAGAGGTACGGCAACGAGTTAACGATTCAGAACGATGTGCAGAATCTTCTACTATTGCTCCGACATTTTGGTTTTATAGTAAACGAACAGAAGTCGGATCTGGTGCCGTCCAAGTCATTCACCCACCTGGGGATGAGCCTCGAAATGCACAACAATCTCATTTGTCTGCCGTTAGCCAGAGCGAAATTAGTCAGTTGTTATGCTCGCTATCGTCTAAACTCCGAGAAGGTTACAGCGAGAGAATTCATGAGACTGATAGGTCTGTGCGGAGCTGCTGCGGATCTAATTCCAATGGTGGCTATGCACTCGTCCTCTACAAATCTTTCTGACTCAGAATTGGAAAGTGAAGACTCCTTCGCTCGATGCGGACATCCTCTTGTCAGACCAAGTGAAACAAGAGATTCAGACTTGGGCAGACATTCAGTGGTTAACTCAGGGAGTTCCACTGCAATTGCCGGATCCAAGTTTTACTATCATGACGGATGCCAGTCAAACAGGTTGGTGCGCAACACTATGCCCGTCGGATTCGAGGTGCCAGGGTCTTTGGGATCCTCAATTCTTAGGCAAGCACATAAATATCAAAGAAATGATGTCAATTTGACTTGCGTTGCGTCATTGGATGGACGTTATTCAGAACAAACACGTTCAAATTTTGTAGTAGCATATATTCGGAATCAGGGAGGCACTCATTCCATTCCGTTGTTCAAGTTAACGGAAAGAATCCTTCTGTTTGTACTGAAACAGCAGGTTCTACTATCGATCCGTCATATTCCAGGTCGACTGAATGTGTTAGCAGACTCCCTTTCACGGAAGGGTCGCCTGTTGCCGTCATAATGGACTCTCAACAAACAGGTTTTCAATCAGATTTGCTACCAATGGGAGCGACCAATGATAGATTTGTTTGCGACGCACCTCAACAATCAGTTGCAGACTTACGTGTCCCCCTGTCCGGATCCTTGAGCGTTTGCAGTAGACTCTCTGTCGATCCCGTGGGATGGGATAATAGGATATGCGTATAGGATATTGCTCAAGATAAAGCAATCCCACTGCAAGATTCTGTTGGTAGCATCTCTGTCACCACAGAGACCTCAGATAAATCTACTCAGGTGTCTGTTATGGGACATGCCGCGGAAGCTTCCTCCACGGGAGGATCTTCTGTCGCAGGGGAAATTGCACACGCTTCACCACAATCCGCAAGGTCTCAACCTTCATGTATTTCCATTGTGCGGTCCTTCTTGCACAGTAAGCATTTTACAGGATGAGCAGTGGACGAAATTTCTAACTGCAGGAGGACCTCCTCTTCGCTAAATTATGCTGCTAAGTGGAAGGTCTTTCGCCAGTGGTGTAGGGATCACTCGGTGGACTTATATGATCCCTCCATTCCTAACATTGCTAATTTCCTGGTCTATTTGTTTGACGAGATCAAACTGCAGCCTGTTACTATCAAGGGTTATAGGTCTATGTTATCTGATACCTACGCTCACCATGATACATTGATGATTGGTTCTAATGTCTCTTTATCTAAATTAGTTAGAAATTTTTTGATAAATAGACCTAGAACTCTTAGATTAATTCCGAAATGGAATTTAGCATGGGTTCTTCTAAAACTAAAAGAAGCACCTTTTAAGCCTCTTGATACAGTGGATTTCAAATTCTTAACATATAAGACAGCTTTTCTCTTGGCCTTCTCTTCTGCTAGAAGAGTTAGTGAGCTTCATGCTTTATCGGTAGATGATTCTCACTATCGTAGTGTTGGTAATACTATTACTTTTACTACTAATGTTGGGTTTTTGGCTAAGAATCAGGCTCCTAATAAGTATCCTGAACCTATTGTTGTTTGGGCCCTTCCATCTTCAGACGGGCGTAGGCCTTTACTCTGTCCTGTTAGAGCAATACGTATTTATAAACGTAGTTTTTTAGAAATGGGCGGTAAGCATTTCTTTATGTCCTTGATGGCTAATAGAAAGGACATTATGGTTCATTCTATTGCTAGATGGATTCAATTAACTGTACGTACTGCTTATGAAAAGTTATCTTCTTCTCAGCAGTCTGCTCTCAAGATTTCGGCTCATGAAGTAAGAGCTCTATCAACATCTTGGGCTTATGCTAATAGTGTTGCTATTACAGATTTAATGAAGGCTGCATATTGGTCTCAGCCTTCCACTTTCACTAATTTTTATCTTAGAAACATTGAGTCCATTTCTGGAGATCTACATTGTTTATGTCCATTATCTGTTGCTCAGAATATCGTTGCAAATATAGTTATGTAGGCTTTCTGTTCCGGCAGTGACTCTGTCCTGCTGCTCTCTTCGCTCTGGGGTATTTGACCCAGGGCAAGGGGTAGTGTGTGTGTGGGGGGGGGGGGGGGGGGGGGGGGGAGGGGGGGGGGGGGGTGTTACCTTAGGTCACCTGCTTTATAGTGAAAAGCAAGGGAATACCTCCCCTAGAGTCAGTAATTCCGAGTCGGGTACCGGGATGGTTTTAAAGTGTAAAGCTAATGTTTACTCATGTCATGTAATATTTTTAAAGTGTAGCTCGGTGTGAAGCATTTGTATATGTCACATGTCAAACAGGCGTTAATATACAATCCTCGGACACTTTTAATGAGTATAAAGAGTCTCATTTCTCTGGACTGTCTTTATTTATTGGCTTACCTTTAAAAATAATTAGTATAAAGGGTTATACTGGATATTAATAGAGATCATTGATGTATTTGTGCTCAATTACGGAATGGTTTTGTGTCTTTCTTTTTTGATAAAAATAAGAAAGATACTTATAAATCCTATCTCTCCTTTCCTCCTTGAGGGGATAATTCTGTTATATTTAATTGAGCCTATTGGATTTTCCTTTATGTCCTGGTCCGTCCAGCCTGTTTACTATTCAGCTAAGTCTGGGTCATTGGTACAGTATAAAAATGTTAAAAAATTTATAGTAATTTATATATTTTTTATACTTACCAATGACCCAGACGGGGATGGCCCTCCCAGGAGTTGGGAACTCTTGCCTCCCTGCTGCGTACATAACACTTACCAGGCACTGGTCGTAAGAATGACATTTTGGCGGGAATTTCGAGACCACCTTGACACTGCGCATGCGCAGTACAATAAAAGTATGGAGGACCTACCAGGACATCTAATTTTTGGTTTTTGATGCAAATTTTGGGGATTAGGTGGGTGGGGGGGGCAAAATTTGGTTTGGCCCTGAATTTAATGAGTTTGCACCAACTAAGTCTGGGTCATTGGTAAGTATAAAAAATATAAGTTACTATAAATTTTTTAACTTTTCTTTAAAAATCTTCTTCTTCAGATCCAGCAGATGAATGCTTTTGATATTTGGTATGCAACATCCTTAGGGGGGTAAGGTTCAAGTTTGTTCAAGCCATAGCCCTAGTTCCATAAAATTTGTCTCTCATGACTTCATTCCTTTATAGTATTGATGAACCACGTCTAACTGAATGTGACTCCCAAATACTTCTTTGAACCACTTTAGCCGATGAGCGATTAAGGCTCCCTGGGGCCTCTTGTTTGGTTTTTTATGTGTTTTGGTCAATTTTAAGAAGAAAAACAAATTTGAGGCTGAAAATATTTTGTTTGGGGTTTCGAAAATTTCCAAACAAAAATTTTTAAAAAATCTGTTTTTTATGCGTTTATCTCAATTTTGGGACGTAAAAATCCAGGACCTGAAAATAGAAGGAAAAATCCTGTGTAATGTGTGGACACAACTGCTTCATCTAGTTGGTATATGCTTTTCTTAGGAGGGGCGTATGCAGTATATTCAAATTAAGTCCCTGGTGTAATATTTAGACTACCATGTCAGGTGAGCATGCTCAGGCCCCCTTTGGCCTCTTGTTCGGTTTTGTATGCAAATTTGGGGGGGGGGGGGGGGGGGGGTCAAAATTTGTGTTTGGCCCTGGATTTTATCGAGTTTGCACCAGCTAAATCTGGGCCATTGGTAAGTATAAAAAATATACAAATTACTTTATATTTGTCATTTTTTAAAAAAATTTGTGAGTCAACAGCAGCATACCTCTGCTCTGCCTCGTGGTCATTTAAAATCTTTTTATGGGAATGAGGTCAAATAATACAAAATGTGCACAGAATTCAGGCCTGAAAATAAGCAGTCTGACATTTGCAGAATGAGGTCCCCAGAGGGTGAATTTGATGATGCTATCCCATACAGTGGGCCTATTTATCCTCTGGGTACCTCTTTCTGTTTAGTTTTGAGACCCTGATTCAGATTGAGGTTCACAGAGAGTAAATTTAGTGATGCTAGCCTGCTGTGCTGGGTAGCATCAGTAAAGTAACCCTCTGGGGATCTCATTTTGCAGATCACAGTCTGCTTATTTTCTGGCTTGAGAAATATGAGCACTATATAATATGGGTACATTATAGGGAGACCTTTCATCTTCTGAAGCAACTTCTGAGTTTAGTGTGCTGTCTCTGATCAGCTCTGAGACTTCACCAAGAAACAAAGAACTGACCTTGAATTGTGGTTACAACACAAAAAAATTAAATGCACAAACTTTAAGGCAAATGCTCTAGGGCTGGGCGGTTTTGAAATTTGCATTTCGGTTCGGTTTCGGTTTCGGTTTTGTACAAAAACTCGGTTTTCAGTTCGGTTTTAGGTTTTTCAAAATATATTGTAGAAATCCACATTTTAGAGGATAATGTACACATAAAATTTGTCTGTATTTGTCATCCAAGCCATGAGGCTCATATAGCGTGTGGAGTCATTCGGGTTAATCAGTGTTCACCACTCTTCTCAGCTAATGGACATATTGTGTTGAGCTACTGTAGTGGTCAACAATGGTGGAGCCATGAGGTATCTAGGGAGACCAGCCCCCCCCCCCCTCCCCCCATTCAAAATCCCACTTGCTTCTCCCATCCCCAAATTTGAAAAAATTCTTTTTGATTCCCTGCCCTCAGTACAAGTACAGTACCCTCAGTCCTGAGATTCCCCCCCCCCCCCCCCCCCCAAAAAAAAAAAAAAAAAAAAAACTTCACCAACATGGTCCACAGGATTTCGAACCATGGCTCCACCACTTAGTGGGAGCTGCCTTGTTCTAACTGAGATTTGGGGCCTTGTCAAGTCAAGATATTTAACAAAAATCAACATTTCCTTATTTTTTATGGAGTCGCTAAGCTCTCACCCAGGTTTTGGTGGCTAATGTGCAATTGTTGTGCTTATTTCGGTAATTATCACATCGCTTGAAAATAGACGTGCCCCGTGTTTCTTGATGGTTCCTGCTTCAAATGACAGTGGAATAAGAGGAACACAAATCATATTTCTTCTGATTTTGATAACTATGTTGAAGTAAGTCGTGATATACGAATCACTTTTATTGGTAACTCACTCCAATGCTTTCACAATATCTCTCCTAATTTCGACTGTAGAGGTTCGTTTTTTGCTTTGATTCTGCTCAAACATAGAAATTGGGCGAAATGAGCGGTGCCAAGGCGAAGATATTACCAACTTTACTTTCCCCTCTTGGCTGATCCCTTCGTTTATTTTATCTCAGTCAAGACAGGCGATTGATGTTTTTGAAGGGAGACTGCTGCATAATGGGATTTGAAAGAAAGTTTGCAATATTGAATCTTGGCCTTGGGATTTGTTGTGTTTACAAACTACACATGGTCATGACACATGTTGATTATAACATCTTCGTATTGGGAATGCAGCGTGTGTACCTGACAGACCTGCAGTACTGCGCGATTCCTTAAAGTAAGTTCAAATATTATACAAACAATTACCAATAAGTTTAAAAAAAAACTTTCAGTAGTTACCTGCCATCCATTTAATAGGATGTGTTCTATTTTAATTTAACCATTTTATTGTTGACAAAAAACATAACTGCCAATGCGCAGCGTTATCTATGAGCATGTGACTTCAGAGAACGTGCAAGTAGTTGGTTAATTAATTTACTCGTGATTTTTCTCATGTGAACTTTGAGGTTTTAAAACTCAATAAATTTTATGTTTACCTCCAATCTAATTTACAACGTGCCGTACACAGATGATTTTGGGTCAAAGGTAATTTATAATACTTTTACACCATATAGTGTCAGGTAACTTGCAATACCTCTTTGGTCGAATGTGCCCAGTTCATTAAATTTACTTAACGATTCTTGAATTGCATGTGTGGATTTTTACGTAAGACTTTTTAATTTTTAGTCGAGTTGTGACGAAGTCAAACTCGACTTATAGTTTGGTGAATGGCAGGCGGGCGTCCGGGCGGGCGGGCGTAAACAATTGGTTTCCGGATGATAATTTGATAGTGGTTAAACTCGCATTCATTAAACTGCATAAGTAGGTTGGTCTTGGTGGGAGGAAGAACCCTATTGATTTTGGACATGCTACGTCGAAGGTCAAGGTCACAGTGACCTTGAACGTAGTAAATCTTAAACAATTGGTTTCCGGATGATAACTTGATAATGGTTCAACTCACATTCATGAAACTTCATAGGTAGATTGGCCTTGGTGAGGGGAAGAACCCTATTGATTTTGGACTCGCTACGTCAAAGGTCAAGGTCAACGTGACCTTGAACATAGTAAATCGCAGCAATTCCTTTCCGGATGATAACTTGATAGTAGTTCAACCTACATTCATGAAACTTCATAGGTGGGTTGGCCTTGGTGCGAGGAACAACTCTATTGATCTTGGACTCACCAGATCAAAGGTCAAGGTCACAGTGACCTTTAACATAGTATATCGCAACAATTGGTTTCCGGATGATAACTTGATAGTGGTTCAACCTAGAGTCATGAAACTTCATAGGTGTGTTGGCCTTGGTGCGAGGAAGAACCCTATTGATGTTGGACTCACCAGGTCAAAGGTCATGGTCACAGTGACCTTGAACATAGTATATTGCAACAATTGGTTTCCGGATGAGAACTTGATAGTGGTTCAACCTAGAGTCATGAAACTTCATAGGTGTGTTGGCCTTGGTGCGAGGAAGAACCCTATTGACCTTGGACTCGCCAGGTCAAAGGTCAAGGTCACAGTGACCAAATTGCAACAATTGGTTTCCAGACAATAACTTGACAGTGGTTCAGCCTATAGTCATGAAACTTAATAGCTGCATTGGCCTTGCTGTGAGGAAGAACCCTACTGATCTTGAACTCGCCAGGTCAAAGGACAAGGTCACAGTGACCTTGAACATAGTCAATCGCAACAATTGGTTTGTGGACGATAAATTCATAGTGTCTTAACCTACATTCATGAAGCTCCATAGGTGGGTTGACTTCTTGCAAGGAAAAACCCTATTGATATTGGACTCGCCAGTTCAAAGGTCAAGGTCACAGTGACCTTGAACATAGTAAATCACAACAATTGGTTTCCGGATGATAACTTGATAGTGGTTCAGCTTACATTCAATAAACTTCATAGGTAAGTTGACCTGGGTGCAATGAAGAACCCTATTGATTTTGGACTCGGCAGGTCAAAGGTCAAGGTCACATCGACCCTAAACATAGTAAATTGCAACAATTGTTTTCCAGATGATAACTTGATAGTGGTTTAACCTATGTTCATGAAACTTCATATGTAAGTTGGCCTCAGTGAGTGTTTTTTAATTATTTTTAGTCGAGTTGTGACGAAGTCAAACTCGACTTATAGTTTGATGAATGGCGGGCGGGCGTAAACAATTGGTTTCCAGATGATAACTTGATAATGGTTCAACCCATGTTCATGAAACTTCATAGGTAGGTTGGTATCAGTGAGAGGAAGAACCCTATTAATTTTGGACTTGCTTGGTCAAAGGTCAAGGTCACAGTGACCTTGAACATAGTAAATTGTAAACAGTTGGTTTCTGGATGATAACTTGACTACGGTTCAACCCACATTCATGAAACTTCGTGTGTAGGTTAGCCTTTGTAAGAGGAAGAACCCTATTTATTTTGGACTCACTAGGTCAAAGGTCAAGGTCACAGTGACCCTGAACATAGTACATCAAAACAGTTGGTTTCCGGATGATAACTTGATAATGGTACGACCCATGTTCATGAAACTTCATAGTTAGGTTGGCATCAGTGAGAGGAAGACCCCTATTTATTTTGGACTCGCTAGGTGAAAGGTCAAGGTCACAGTGACCTTCAACATAGTAAATCGTAAACAATTGGTTTCCGGATGATAACTTGATAATGTTTCAATCCACGTTCATGAAACTTCATAGGTAGGTTGGCATCAGTGAGAGGAAGAACCTTATTTATTTTGAACATGCTAGGTGAAAGATCAAGGTCACAGTGACCGTCAACATAGTAAATCGTAAACAATTGGTTTCCGGATGATAGCTTGAAAATGGTTTGACCCACATTCATGAAACTTCATAGGTAGGATGGCCTAGGTGAGTGGAAGACCCTATTTATTTTGGACTCGCTAGGTCAAAGGCCAAGGTCACAGTGACCTTGAACATAATAAATCATAAATAATTGGTTTCCAGATGATAATTTGACAATGGTTCCACCTATGTTCATGAAACTTCATAGGTTGGTTGGCATTGGTGCAAGAAAAAGCCCTATTTATTTCAGTATCACTAGGTCAAAAGTCAAGGTCACAGTGACCTTCACATAATAAATTGTAAACAATTGGTTTCTGGACGATAAGTTGATAATGATTAAACCCACTTTTGAGCTGTCACAACTCGACATTGGATCGGTGATCCTATCAGCATTTTTCATATTCCATCTGCTGGTGGTTCTGTAGATATTGTTTAAGATACAAGAAATTTGCTACCACTCTTTGTGGGGGGAGGGGGGATTTGTTGTCAGTCCTCTCGAAGTAAGCATAAATGGCACAGCATTTACCTTTGCCCGACATTTAAGCCTTTGGCGTGCAGATGAGTGGTCATAAACTTAACCAATTCTGGGAAATTTGTTGAAACCGAAAGTCGCGTTTTTTTGTTAAGGTGTCGGTTCGGTTTCGGTTTAAAAAAAAAAAACGAACTGAACCGATAAACCGCCCAGCCCTAAAATGCTCTATTGAAGTTGCATTTCATGTACCTAACTTTGACGATATGCACCATTGGCGTATGCACCGGTGTAGTGGCCCACCTCTTGTTTACATCAATGTCTATGAGTTTCTTGTTTGCAAATGTTCTCTCGCCTTTATGTAAGCAGCACACATTCTGGGAATGTCTCAGATGCAGTGAACTCCTTTCCCCGACACCAGGAATCAACAATAGTTTGCCTCACTTCAAATGGTAGCGGGCAGTTTTTAAGCACATCTTTTCAAAATACAAAGACTAGCTTTTTTGATTACGGTACTGTGTTCACCATTCATTTGAATAAAATTTGTATTGAGTTGAACTGATTTGCATGTGTATTTGTACATACACCCATCCATATTATACAACCCTGTCAATTCGCGTCGGCATTCGGCTGTGCCGACGCAAATGCCAATGCAAAATGATTTTGTGTCGGCCAAAAAAAAGCCGACGCAAAAATTTGGACAAATGTCCCTACCCAGTTCCCCTGTCATATTAGACACCTTAGAAATTCCACAAACGTCATCTCACATCTGAAAACATTAATCAAACATACACTGACTGCCGTAATCGAATGATCGGTACATATATATGAGCCATTTTGTTGATCGGAAGTCCATTGGAACGAATTTTGAAAGGTGCGAGATAAGGGTCAGATTTATTCAACAAATCGGAAACATTCCCAATTCTATAAGCATTGGCATTATACAAACGCGTAACACCATAAAGTTGTGAAGTCACGCTATTCAATATAAATCATTGAAGACATTCGGATAAAATTGTAAGAAAGTTGAGAGATCATGGTTAAAAGAAAAACGGTGGATGGCTGGGGGCTGGGAAGCGTCATTAAATATGAACTGGAAGAAGATGGAGAAACTATTTCAAAACTTTACTGTTCAGTGTGTTGGGAATACTCTTCATACTGTGAGCAACACAATCGCGCACCCTCTGCCTCGACCCACCGTGGTGTGGTTGGTAAGCTTACAGACAAGTGGGTGGTCGGCACCGAAAACATAAAAAAATCCAATGCCACTGATCATATCGCTAAATCATCTTTACATAAAACTGCCATACTTGCCTTGAAAAAGATTGAACATGAATCACCTGAAGATCGTGGTAGCAGTTGTCGACAGACTACATTACCGGAATTGACCATCAAGATAACTGTTGCCCAAAAAAGTCAGTTGATTAAAAAATTCCAACTTGTCCACTATCTTGTAGTGAAATGTAAGCCTTTGCAGGACTACTCAAATTTCATTAAATTTGAAAAAGAGATACATAAAGTTGACGTTGGTACAGGTTACCTCAACTGCCATGCAGCCAATACCATGGCAACGTTCATTGCTAAACACATTAGAGAGAAAGAAATTACAACACCTTTAAATACTGGAGTTTCCCGTCGATATTTTTCTTTATTCTACGACGGATGCAGCTCTGCAAAAACTATGGACGCAAAAGAGGTTTACGCTTTGAAAACCTGCAAGGATGGCAGTGCCAACTTCCAAGTGGCATCACTTGAAGAGCCCCAAGGTACCAGTGCCCAAGGGCTAAAAAAGGCTCTTGAAAACAGCATGGGTAAACAAAATTTTAAGTTTGAAAGAAAAGACAGACTGCAGTGAATGAGGCTCTATTTAAATTGGAGAAAATAGACCTTGGAGACCATTTAGTAAAAGGCTGGTGTGCCAAACATAAAGCCGAACTTGGTATTCATGATGCATTTAAACTATGTGCACTTAGCAATGAGTCAGAAACAATCATTGGAAACATTTACTACTTTTTCAAAAAAGCCAATTTAAAATGTCGACTTTTCAAGAGACAAGCACAGTTTATGGGTCTTAAATCCCTAAAATTTCAAAGAGTATCGGGCACGAGATGGGTTTCGCACCAAGTTGCTTCTATAAGCAATTTTCTTAGAAATCTTCCCATCCTCCTTGGCTTTCTTCATCACCAATGCTTAAAACCCCACAACAAGACAATGGCAGATGCCAAAGCCTCTATGCAGGGACATTTAAAAGTTGTATCCAGCATGAAAATGGTACTTTATCTGGCAGTAAAACTTTTTGTTTCTGGGGGTAGTGAACTTGCTTTAAGTAACGTTTTACACATAGCTGAGATTTGTATGGTGCTGCCAATAAGCAGCGCCGAAGTTGAAAGAGTATTTTCCTCATTTGCCATTTGTATCAAAAGTGCGCCTTTCCCTAAATAATAAAACCCTGGAAACTATACTAATTGTCAGACACAATGACTTTAATGGGTTTGATCCCAGTAGCTACGAGGCTATAATTGAGGACTTTCTACAGTTCCATCCTGATGGGACTACACGGAAACGGACACCACGCTTAGATGGACACAGGACACATAAACGTAAAGGCAAAACACACATACATGGGAAACCAAAGAAAGGCTGTCTGTTCTTGCCAAGTTCATTGTCTCTGGAGGGGTCGAGCGGCAACGAAGTACAAATCACAGAGAGCGTCAGTGAGTCTGAGATATCTGCTAAGATGACAGGTGATGGCGATAACCACAATGAAGCAGAAGACACTGATACTAGTTATAGTGACTTTGATGTTCTTGATATCGAAAATCAAAATAGATGATATTTCATCAGACGAATCCTCGACAGACGCCGAGTCAGACTCCGACTCCATTCAGTAACACTGCCTTCTTCTGTGAAATGTGCATCTTGTGAACTCAGCTGCGTCGAAGTGATTCAAGACTCAGACTAATACCATTGATAGTTTTATGTCCGTTCCCGGTATTTTTTTTAAATGCGTACTGGACACATCACAGATAAAAAAAAAAACCCAAAAAACACTGGGAAGTTGGAACGTACACGGTACATACAAGTAACAACTACAAAGCGCTGGATTTTCTTATGTTCGCAATGAGCTGATTACATGGTCTATGTAATTTATGATGCTTATCAACAAACTGTCTTCACACCATGATGGTGTGAAGACAGTTTGTTGATAAGCATCATAAATTAATCAATGCAAGAAATGTTTCTCAATTGAGACTTGATTTAACCCTTTACCTAACATGAAAAGCAGACAACACTTCGAAAAATAATTCTTGAATAACTAATTTTTTTCATTTTTTGTCTCAAAAACATAGGTTATGACCCCTTAAAAATAATGAAAATTAATTGGCGATTGTTTAGAATAGCGCTGGCCGGTTTTGGACGTTAAGTTAGGTAAAGGGTTAACCCGTAAGGGCCTGGAGGTTTTTATACATTTTCGCTATACTTTAAAAGTCTACCTCCTGTGGCTTTGCAGCTATTTCTAGTCCAGTCTTTGCTGTCTACAGAGGCAGCCAAGACTCGCCTAGAAATTACTTAAAGGTACTTAGAAAATGAGTTTTGAGTTTACCCAAACAGTGCATTTTGGGGCACCTGTTCCTTTGAATTAAAAAGTTATCAAATTTGGAATTAGGTTCCTTAAGAGTTAAACGAATGTTTAATGACATTTGCGATTCTATTAGACATGTTTTTTCACTGAATAATGAAGAATGAAGACTCACCACAGTTGTAGTTTTATGATTTATGATTGGCATTGTGTACTAAGGTGTACTACACGTCGATGGTGCACTTGTCTTCAACTAATGCTAACCCTGCATGTGGTGTTAGTATGTTGGGGAGCTGACAGTTGCTCGCCATTGCTCGGTGGTTCTCTCCGGGTACTCTGGCTTCCTCCACCCATAAAACTGTTGTGGTCATGATTAGCCATAGTGCAGAAATGTGTGATCTTAAACACCAATAAATAAATAAATATAACTTGAGCACGAAAGAATATCTGTAATCTTTGTGAGTAAAGGAACATAACATTAAATCAATGGTAGTCTGCGTGTGTGAACTTCACAAAATGAGGGTAAACAAACTCCATAACAGAATCAAATTCCTTACAGAATTTGACTGGTGGCCTGAAACCATGATGGCCTCTTTCACATTTGTGCGGAATATTCTTTAGAAATCTTTTTCTTCAGACCCACCAGTTAGTATCTTTTGATGTTTGATATACAGTGTTATTCATTTGGGTTTAATGACACTTTTGACAGCTTGGGACACCTCATGTTGGACAGTTTTACAGGTGGAGGAAGCTGGAATACCTGGAGAGAACCACTGAGCAGTGGCAAGCAGGTGTCAGACTCCCCAACGTACTAACACCTCAAAAGCATTGGTTGACGACAAGAGCACCATCGATGTGCAGTGTGCCTTAGCACACAGCGCCACCATGTTCCCACATGGGCAATCAGGATTAAGTGTCTTGCCCAAGGGCACAATACAGTTACCCATGGTGGGGATCGAACCATACACCTTTCAGCTTGAAGTTTAATGCCATAAACAATGTAGCACATCAAGCAAAATTATTTTTCAAAAAATTTCAACAAAACCATATGTCAACCCCGATTGAATTGAGCTCGTCGAACACATTCCAATCAGAGGGTCACATGATATGGTTATTTTTATACAACAACCAACGGCCTAGACTGGCTGTGCTAACTCAAAAAATAATCCAGGGCCAAACATAAATTTTGCCCCCCAATCCCCAAAATTTGTATGCAAAACCGAAACTTTTATGTCCTATCTGGTCCTCCATACTTTTGCGAACTGTGCATGTGCAGTATCCAGGAAGGCACCGAAATTGGCGCAAACCATCATTCTTTGTTTGGCTCTCCAGTCAGTAACAACAAACTGACATCTTTGCTTTTAAATCTCAGTTTTAATGATGCCAGACACAAATCTATGGTAGAATTGGTGGATCCAAGGACATAATTGGATGATGGAAGAGAACAACGGTGGTTGGAAACGTTCAGGGCTGTAACTTTATAATTATACCCCCACGTGTCGAAGAAAATGGGGGTGTATACTGGATTACATGCGTCCATCCATCCGTGTGGGTAGTCCATCCGAGAATATTCATAACTTTCATAACTTAAGTAAATTATTATGGAATTTGGTATGGAATTAAATTGTAACATTTCCCAAGACTAGAATGATTTTCGGTGTTGTCAGATTATTTTTTTTTTTTTTTTACTTGTTTTAATTCATTTATGCTTCATCAGTCCAGCAGTGCAGTGGGGGTATGAATTGTCTTCAGCAATAGCTCTTGTTTTTATCTAAATCATTTCATGTTTCCCAATTTAAGGACATGGGTCTGACGTACGTCATCATTCTTGCTAATGATTTTTTCACTGTTTGCTAAGTGTTCCTTCCCTTTTCTTCCTTGAAGCCCCCCAGTTAAACTCCCAAGCTTTTTGGCTTATTTTATTGAAATTTTTTTTTATAAATTTCTTGGGAGTTTGACGTGTTACACAGAATGTTTATTCTGTATATCCCCATGGTTACGTCCTCACCCTAGGGGTGTTTAGGCATTTCGGGACATGCATCTTACATCCGTTGTATCGTTTTTTCTTCTTCTGAAGATCTTCCTTTACATCAGATAGTTCAAAATCTGTTACTGACTTCAGGCCTCTTTATTCAGTGCCTGGGGTCTTGTTTCCGGTTTTTCTTCTGACGTTTACATTGGCAACGTTGTATAAATATATGTAGTTTCCTATATATTTCATGGTAGGATTGTTATAAGATACATTTATAATATTCCAGTAGTGTATCAAATTAATTTTTGGAATTTTGTCCACACTTAGGCTCCGTCGGGATATTTTTGGGCTCGTCTTGTTCCCTTTGGGAACTTGGGCTCCTGTCAAAATTTTTCAAAATTTTTTTTTTTTTTTAAATAAATTTTTTGTTTTGTATTTTGAATATTATTTATTATGTATCTTTTTCATACATTTATTGTGGGGTTGGTGGGAGTACTGTCGACTTTGTTTTGATTCATTATGAAAGCTTATTGCTCAAAATGCAAGGCGAGGAAGTCTTCCTCAGATTTACATGCTTGATGCCTTGCTTGTAGTCAATGTACTCTCAGTAATTCTTGTCCAACCTGTGTCGGATGGAATGACAAACGTTGGAGACGGGTGTCACGGTACGTTATTAGTGGCGAGAGGCCAATGCCGGTCCTCTCGCCACAAAGTCAGTCAAGTTTCTCAGTTTCTTTTTCAGAGGAACAAGAACATGGTGATGTTTACGTGACGTCCAGAGATAGTGTGCTACCGTCGTCGCGCTCAGATGAGAAAACAGAGCTAGCTGCCAAGGTGTTCATGAATGAGACAGGGCATAAAGCCACTAGCCGGTGGTTTTAGTCCCTTGTCGCCAACTAGCTTGACAGGTAAAGCGGTTACTCTGTCCGTGGATACCGTAAAGCCGGGTGTGTCCATTGCGGTCTATAGGAGTGGATTGGGTAGAGCAAGCACATTAAAACATAAACATGCTCACCCAGTGACGACGGAACAGAGGAAGAAGCCGGCAAGTACCGTGGGAAGCTCCGGCGAGGTCTGAAAGGACCGCGAGCGAGAGAGGTCCCTCTCTTTCCCAGCAGCATCTGGGGCCAGATGTTGTGATTAGTAACTTGCGTGAGTCGGAGCAAACGTCCACACCTTCCATCCGGGATACTCCATATAGTTCGCAGCCGGCCTCAGCTGCAGTTACGGCTTCTACAACATCATCTAAAAAGCACCTTAGCGGCCAAGAAACAGAAGACCGCTGCTCCTCAGGCCTCTGCTATGGACTTGCTGTTGCAGATTGCGCAGCTCATCGCAGCATCCAAGCAAGTGCAAGAGCAGCCTACGGCAGTCTCAGAACCTGAGCTGTCGGATGGTGCTGGGTCGGTCCGGTCATCTACTCGTTCAGATGTGGTAGACCGAGACTCACAACTGATTCAATGGGATGGTGAAAGGGATATGGAAGAAGATTACCCCTCCCTTTCAGAACAGCACATTGTTGCGATGGATTTAATCCGTCAGCACTACCCTGAATTTGTTCCGTCGAATCAGAATGCTGCGACTACTAGAAAGAAACCGCTTGCATCGTTGGACGCAGATTTTATCCGGACAAAGGAGGAGGTCCTGTCTTTTCCGGTTCAGTCTAGACAGGTGTCGCAGGCCTTCAGCCATTTAGACGACGCCATATTCAAACTCTCCAGTATGAAGAGGAAAGATGGTTTCTTGACATCACCTTCCATTAATTTACTGTTTCTTGGACCACGTTCATTTAAAACGGCCAGGGAAGATGTACAGAGAGTTCCTCTGCATTTGGTTGAACAGGCCGAGGATCTAGAGCTATCCTTGCCTGGGTCATTCACAATTCGCTCGGACACAATTGAGATGGCATTTTCTTCAAATAGAGCAAATTTGGACGCTATGTCTCAAGCAGATCACCTTTCAAGAGCTGTGACACAACATCTCAACGGGAAGGAATTTGAGGACGTCCGTACCTCTTTAAGAGTTTTTTCCAGGGCAATTATGTTTACCACGTTTTACTCCGCCTCAACAGTGGCTAATTTGGAGTTAATCAGATGTGATGGTGCCCTTGCGTCATCATCTTTAAGAGATGACAAGGTGAAAAACTCTCTCCAGGCCGTCCAGTCTGCGGACACACAATATTTGACGACAAGCTTTCATTGGTTTATGACCAAGTTGCAAAGAAAGCATCTAATACTCTGCTTCTAAAGTCTGCATCCAGTTGACCCGCTACAGCAGAAAAGAGTAAAGGAGGACATCCAAGACAGAAATCATCTAAAGGGGACTCTCGCGAGGGTATAGGAAACCCTACTATAATTACTCTAGAGATCGTCAATACAGCGACTCAGGAAAGGGGCTTAGGAATGATCAAGACTACCAGTCAGATGCCCCTAAGCCGGCGGGTCGAGGTTCTTCGCGAGGGGGACGTGGTTTCTCCTCCCGTAAGCCTCGCAGGTCCTACAGGTGATAGTCAGGGCTTCTATTGCTTGCCAGTTGGCGGAAGGTTATCAAGATTCGCAACAAACTGGATAACAGCTACGGAAGACCAGTGAGTGAGAAGTGTAGTCTTGGAGGCCTATGGCTAACATTTCAAGCGAAACCACCACTAACAAGTTCGCCGCGGT
The DNA here is from genome assembly GCA_031216915.1 of Pictodentalium vernedei. Taxonomy (NCBI): domain Eukaryota; kingdom Metazoa; phylum Mollusca; class Scaphopoda; order Dentaliida; family Dentaliidae; genus Pictodentalium; species Pictodentalium vernedei. The sequence goes on from CM062297.1 coordinate 259,572,628, forward strand.
GGACAAATCTTACGTCAAATCCTTGCAAAAGAGAGTCTCTTCTAGCGGAGGTACAGGCCCTCTTATCAAAGGAAGCAATAGAGGTCGTTGAGAATCAAAATTCTCTAGGATTTTACAGTCACCTGTTCCTCGTACCGAAGCCAGACGGCTCGTTCTGACCGGTAATAGGATTGAGCTGGATAAACAAGCTTATCGTGGCTCCAAAGTTCTATATGGAGACAATTCGGTCGGTAAGGGCAAGCATTTGAGTGAACGACTATACGGCAAGCATAGATCTAAAGGATGTGTACTTTCATGTCCTGGTACATCTGGCATACACAAAGTACCATGCAAGGGACAGTGTATCAGTTCCGAGCGAAGTGCTTTAGTTTGAACCTGGCATCCTCGGCTTTCACTCGAATAATGAACTCGGTAATGTCTCACTTCCGAGCTGATTCGTCTGCGGTAACGTCGGCTTACTTGGATGACATTCTTCAGAGATATGGCAACAAAACTATTCTTCAGAACTATGTTCAGAGTCTGCTTCTTTTGCTCCGGCATCTCGGTTTCACCATAAACTAGAAGAAGTCGGATCTAGCTCCGTCGAAGTCGTTCATTCACTTGGGGATGAGCTTCGAGAATCACCACAATCTGGTTCATCTGCCGTTACCCAGAGCGAAATTAGTCAGTTGTTGTGCTCGCTTTTATCTGCACTCAGACGCATTAACAGTGAGTGAATTCATGCAACTGATTGGGTTGTGTGGAGCGGCTGCAGATCTTATTCCGATGGGTCGCTTGCACACACGTCCCCTCCAGATATTCTTTACTCAGAACTGGAGTGTGAAGACGCATTCGCTCGAGACCAGTATTGTTTTAACGGACCTGGTAAAACAAAGGTTCCAGATTTGGGCAGATATAGTGGTTAACTCAAGGTGTTTCACTGCAGCTGCCGAATCCGGCTTTCACGATTATGACGGATGCGAGTCAAACGGGTTGGGGCACAACCCTGAGCCCGACGGACTCAAAGTGTCAGGGTCTTTGGGACCCTCGGTTCCTAGAGAAACACATAAACATTAAAGAGATGATGTCAATATGGCTTGCACTACAACATTGGATTCACATTATAATGGACGCTCATGTTCAGATATTGTCGACACTCGACAGAAGTAGCGTATCTCAGGAACCAGGGAGGCACACATTCGATTCCGTTATGCGAACTAACGGAGAAAATTCTTCTGTATGTTGTGAATCATCATGTTCAACTATCGGCCTGTCATATACCGGGTCATCTGAACGTACTAGCAGACTCGCTCTCTCGGAAAGGTCGCCTGTTGCCATCAGAATGCACACTCAACAAGTGGGTATTCAGACAGATTTGCTACCAGTGGGATCGACCCATGATAGATTTGTTTGCAACACACCTGAACAATCAGTTGCAGACGTACGTGTCGCCATGTCCAGACCATCGAGTGTACGCAGTAGACACTCTGTCAATCTCATGAGACGGAATGATAGGATATGCATATCCTCCGACTCCGTTGATTCAGCAGATTCTGTTAAAGATCAAACAGTCTCATTGCAAACTTCTATTAGCACCTCTGTCGTCACAAAAACCGTGGATCAATCTTCTCAGATGTCTGTTATGGGACGTTCCTGGAAGTTTCCTCCAAGAGAGGACCTTCTTTATCAGGGGAAGTCACGCGCTCTGCATCACAACCCGGAAGGTCTCAACCTTCATGTATTTCCATTGTGCGGTCCTTCTTGCACGGTTAACAGTTTACAGGACAAGCAGTGGATGCAATTTCTAACTGCAGGAGGTCCTCCTCTTTGTTGAATTACGCAGCGAAGTGGAAGGTTTTCTTCCGTTGGTGCAAGGATCAGTCGATAGACGTCTATGATACGTCCATACCGGATATTGCCAACTTTCTGGTCTACCTGTTTGATGTTCTCAAACTGCAGCCTGTCACTATTAAGGGCTATAGATCTATGTTATCAGACACTTACGCTCATCATGATAACTTGGCTATTGGATCAAATGCTTCATTGTCCAAGCTGGTTAGAAATTTCTCTATTAATAGACCTAGAACCCTCAGATTAATTCCTAAGTGGAATTTAGCTTGGGTTCTGTTGAAGCTTAAGGAAGCTCTGTTTGAGCCGTTGGATGTTGTAGAGTTCAAATTCTTGACCTATAAAACAGCATTTCTCTTAGCCTTTGCATCTGCAAAAGGAGTTAGTGAACTCCATGCTTTATCTGTTGATGAATCTCACTGCCGTAGTGTTGGCAATACCATTACTTTAACTACACAAGTGGGATTTTTGGCCAAGAACCAGGCTCCAGATAAATGGCCTGAGCCTATTACCATAAAGTGTGTCCAGTCAGGGCTATACACATATAAATGACGATCACATTTTATAAGAAAAGAAAGAAAACGCTTCTTTCTTTCGCTAATTCCTCACAGAAGAGATATTTCTGTCCATTCTATTGCTAGATGGATTCAGTTGGCAATACGCATTGCCTATGAAAGTCTATATTTGGATCAGCATTCTGTAAATAAGATATCAGCGCATAAAGTTAGAGCGCTGTCCACTTCTTGGGTTTTTTCTAATAGTATAGCTGGACTGGACACAGCCTTCTACATTTACCAAGTTTCACCTTAGAAATTTAGAGTCCATCTCCGGTGACCTTAGATGTTTAGGTCCTCTGTCTGTTGCTCAGAATGTCGTCCACTAAATGATTACATCTATAGTTATTTAGGCAACCCGTTCCAGCAGCGAAGCTGTTCCGCTGCCCTCTGCGTTCTGTGGTCATGTACCTCAGGACAAGGGGAAGGGGTGGGGACGTTTTTTTCCCTTATGATCATCTGGCTTTATAGTGAAAAGCAAGGGAAGACCTCCTGCGGTGTCAGTAGTCCCGAGTCGGTGCTGGGATGGCTTTAATGTGTAGCTCGGTGTGAAACAAATAATATGTCTCCTGTATGTTTTTATACCACCCACTTGAAAAGTGGGCGGTATATAGCATTCATGGTGTCCGTACTTCCGTACGTCCGTGACGCTTTGGGGGTACACATCTGCTATCCGCTACTCCTCTTAAACCAGTGGGTGGATTTCATTGAAACTTACAGGCATTCTTTTCTATACATTATAGATGTGCACCTCCTATTTTGCTTTCAGGTATTTTTATTTTTTACTCTTTCCCAAAGGGCGAAATGAACTTAGCCAAATTGTTGTGATGCTTTAGGGGGGTACACTCCTGCTATCCGCTACTCCTCTTATACCAGTGGGCGAATTTCATTGAAACTCTCAGACATTCTTTTATATACATTATAGATGTGCACCTTCTATTCTGCTTTCAGGTATTTTTATTTTTTCTATCCCATGTGGCAAAATGAACTTAGTACGTCCGTACGTCCATATATCCATTGTGCTTTGAGGGGTACACATCTGCTATCCGCTACTCCTCTTAAACCAGTGGGCAGATTTCATTGAAACTTTCAGGCATTCTTTTATATACATTCTAGATGTGCACCTCCTATTTTACTTTCAGGTATTTTTTTTTTTACTCTGTCCCAAAGGTCTTAATGAACTTAGCCAAATTGTTGTGATGCTTTGTGGGGGGTACACACCTGCTATCTGCTACTCCGTCTGTACGTCCGTGACGCTTTGGGGGAACACATCTGCTATCCGCTACTCCTCTTAAACCAGTGGGTGGATTTCATTGAAACTTACAGGCATTCTTTTTCTTTCAGATATTTTCATATTCCGACATACGTCCATCCGTCCGTTATGCTGTAGTGGTGTTACGCTTTGGGGAGGGTACACATGTGCTATCCGCAACTCCTCTTAAACCAGTGAACGGATTTCATTGAAACTCTCAGACCTTCTTTTACATACATTGAAGATGTGCTCCTCCTATTTAGTTTTCAGATATTTTCTTTTTTACAGTTTCCCATATTGACAAATGAAAATAAAATGAAAATAAAACTCCTCTTAAACCATTGAAAGATTTCATTGAAACTTTCAGACATTCTTTTACATATATTGAAGATGTGCACCTGCTGTTTGTTTTCAGATATTTCCATTTTGAGGGTTTCCCATATTTAAAAATGGGCTTTGTCAATTCAAGCTTGCGTGGTGGGGGGTGTTGACATTTGCTATCCACGACTTCTTTTAAACTAGCGAATAGATTTCAATGAAACCTTCAAACATTGGTGTCAGTGTTTGTGCTCTCTACATTGAACACACTTTTACTGTTGTAAAATGTTTCTTGGTGGGAGTGGGTGGTATCATTTAGTGAGCAGTGCTCACAATTTTTCTAGTTTTAGGTGTAGCTCACTGAAGCATTTGTATATGTCACGTGTCAAACGGGCGTTAATATACATTCCTCGGCCACTTTTAAATTAGTATAAAGAGTCTCATTCTCTGGACTATCTTTATATTGGCTTTCCTTCACCAAATTAGCATAACGGGTTATGCTGGCATTCAATGGAGCATTATATAATATGTAATGCTCAATTACATTGTTGGTGTTATGTCTTTCTCATTTCTCGCAAATGAGAAAGACATATATAATTCCTTTCTCTCCTATTCTCCTGTAGGAGATATTCTTTATGAAGTGATTGAGTGATTGGATTTTCCTCTATGTCCTAGGCCCTCCAGCCTGTTTACGATTCAGCTAGTCTGGGCCATTGGTTGTTGTATAAAAATATTATAAATTCATAGTAGTTTGTATATTTTTTACACTTACCAATGGCCCAGACGGGGATGGCTCTCCCATGAGTGGGCACTCATACCTCCCTGCTGTTTTCAACATTTAGCAGGCAATTTTTAGAAAGAATGATGGTTGTCGCCAATTTCGGTACCTTCCTGGATACTGCACATGCGCAGTTCGCAAAAATGTGGAGGACCAGATAGGACATAAAATTTTCGGTTTTGCATGCAAATTTTGGGGATTGGGGGGGCAAAATTTGTGTTTGACCCTGGATTATTTTTTAGCTCACCGAAGGGATCTTAACTTATCACTTGCCGTCCGTCGTCGGCGTCCGTCGTGAACTTTACATTATCGACTTCTTCTCCCAAACCAATAGCCCAATTTTATTCAAATCTTGGTCAAATATTCATCCACCAATACCAATTCGGATTTGTTCAAATAAAGTTGCCTCTCCCCCTGGGTGGTGCCACACCCCCAAGGGGCACCAAAATCCTTAAAAATGTTCTTCTCATGAACTATTAGTGGCAGAGACCTGATATTTGGTTTGCAGCTTCCTTTTGGGTTGTAGACTCAGGCTTGTACACAGAAAGTTCGAGGGACAATATTTGCCATTGTTATGGGAGGGGCAGTAATTTTGGCCACGCCCAAAATTTCTATTTTCCTAACCGAGGGGCTGATTGGAGCCAAATTTTATGTGAGGTATTATTGGGTCATAAGTACTTGGTTTACGAAAAAAAAATTTTCCAGCTGCTCCTGTGGGAACCCAAGGAGCTAAAAATAGAAAAAAATTAAAATGCTCATATCTCCAAAACTGCACGGCACTGATATTTTTTATTTGGTGTGAAGCTTCCTTACAACCAACAGAAAGGAATGGTTAAAAAAAATTGCTATCGGTTTTGTCACATGATACAGTTTCAGGACTTTGAAAAAGTGCTGAGTCATCACTTTTTAACACTGCAGGCAATGGGGAAAACATTAAAGAATCTTTTTTTTCAGATCTATCTGTCAGAATCCTTTCATATTTGGTATACAACATCTCTTGGGGGGTCAGATTCAGATTTGTTCAAATTGAGTCTCTGGGGTCATATTTGGGTTCCCTGTGGGAGCCTGAATTTTAACTTAGTGCAATATGAAGACTATTCTTTTAAAATCTTCTTCTTCAGATGCACCAGTCAGAATCTTTTCATATTTGGTATATAACATCTCTAGAGGGTCAGATTCAAGTTTGTTGAAATAGAGTCCCTGGGTTCACATTTGGGCTCCCTATGGGAGCCCGAATTTTAACTTAGTGCAATATGAGGACTTTTCTTTAAAACTCTTCTTCTTCAGATCCACTGGGCAGAATTCTTCCATATTTGGTATACAACATCTCTAGGGGTGGGGGGGGGGGGGGGGGGGGGTCAAATTCAAGTTTGTACAAATCAAGTTCCTGGGTTCACATTTGGCTCCCTATACCCGAATTTTAACTTAGTGCAATATGAGGACTTTTCTTTCAAAATCTTCTTCTTTAGATCCACCATTTCATATTTGGTATACAACATCTCCAGGGAGGTCAGATTGAAGTTTGTACAAATCGAGTTCCTAGCTTCACATTTGGGCTCCCTATGGGAGTGGAATATGAGGACTTTTCTTTAAAAATCTTCAGATCCACCAGTCAGAATCATTTCATATTTGGTATACAACTTCTGTTGGGGAGTCAGATTCAGGTTTGTTCAAAGTAAATCCCTGGATTCATATTTGGGCTCCTTATTAGAGCCTGAATTTTTACTTTGTGCAATATGAGTGAATTTTTAGCTCACCGAAGGGAGCTTAACTTATCACTTGCCGTCTGTCGTCGTCGTCCGTCGTGTTCCCTATCATATGTCAATTCAAACTTGTACACATAAACTTGCTGCGCCCACCAGAGGGAGCACCACAAGGGGCATAACTCTGATGTCGCCCATGAATTTTTTTTAAAAATTAAAAAAATCTTCTTCTCCAGAACCATCAATTAGAATATTTTCCTATTTGGTATTCAACATCTCTAGGGTGGTCAGATTCAAGTTTGTACAAACCGAGTCCCTGGGTTAATATTTGGGCTCCCTATGGGAGCCCGAATTTTAACTTAGTGCAATATGAGGACTATTCTTTAAAAATCTTCTTCTTCAGATCTACCAGTCAGAATCATTTCATATTAGGTATACAACATCTCTAGGGAGGTCAGATTCAAGTTTGTACAAATCGAGTTCCTGGGTTCATATTTGGGCTCCATATGGGAGCCCGAATTTTAACTTAGGGCATTATGAGGACAATTCTTTAAAAAATCTTCTTCTTCAGATCCACGAGTCTGAATTCTTTCATATTTGGTACACAACATCTCTCGGGGGGTCAGATTCAAGTTTGTTCAAATCGAGTCCCTTGGTTCATATTTGGGCTCCATATGGGAACCCAAATTTTAACTTAGTGCAATATGAGGCGATTCTTTAAAAATCTTCTTCTTCAGATCCATCATTCAGAATTCTTTCATATTTGGTGTACATCATCTTTAGGAGGTTCAGATTCAAGTTTGTTCAAATCGGGTCCCTGGCTTAATATTTGGACTCCCCAAGGGAGCCCGAATTTTAACTTGGTGCTGTATGGGCAATATTCTTTAAATATCTTCTTCTTCAAATCCAACAGTCAGAATCACTTCATATTCGGTATACAACATCTCTTGGGGGTCAGATTCAAATTTGTTCAAATCGAGTCCCTGAATTAATATTTGGGCTCCCGATGGGAACCTGAATTTTAACTTAGTGCAACATGAGGACTATTTAAAAAAAATCTTTTTCTTCAGATCCACCAGTCAGAATCACTTCATATTTGGTATACAACATCTTTAGGGGGGGTCAGATTCAAGCTTGTTCTTGTTTAGAAATGCGAGTGTGATAGCGCTCCTCAAATAAACATCACTGAAATTTTCTTGAAGGAGCACAAAGTGGAAACTTCAAGGCTTTAGAGAATACACTCAGGCAACTGATCGGCCAATGTTTCACTAATCGGTTAATAGATTTGTTTAGTACTAATCGTGTCGGCATATACTAGTCGAAAAATCGTTTCAACACTAATTAGTGCCATAATCAAGCAGCTACCAATTATTGTATAAACCTTCTCATGTTTTCAATAGCCTATTGTTGTGGATTATATATTTGTTTATTATTTATTTATTGGTGTTTAAGGTCACATATTTCTGAACAATGGCCAGTCATGACCATGACAGTTTTATGGGTGGCGGAAGCTGGAGAACCCGGAGAGAACCACCAAGCAATGGTGAGCAACTGTCGGTCAACTTCCCAACATACTAACTCCACACAAGCAGGGTTAGTATTGGTTGATTACAGGTGCACCATCGACGTTCTGTATGCCCTAGTACACAACTTCACCATGACCCCATGGGCAATGGGGGTGAAGTGTCTTGCCCAAGGACACCACGCAGTTACCGTAGGTGAGATTCGAACCAAGAGCCTCTTGGCTTGTAATCTGCACCTCTACCTATTGAGCCACCGCGCCCCCATTGTTGTGGATGTGTTAACTTGAAATTATCATTCCAGCATAATCACTTGTCAGTAGCCCAACGCTTCGCCCATTTAACGCAGAAAATTAGTTTTTAGCTCACCGAAGGGAGCTAAACTTTCCACTTGCCATCCGTCTCGTCTGTCATCCCTCCGGCGTCGTGAACATTTTTTAAACGACTTCTTCTCTGAAACCGCTAGGTCAATTTGTTCGAAACTTGGAATGGTTGTTCATTACCATATGTCAATTTAAGTTTGTTCAAATGAAATGGACATGCCCACTTGGGGGTCCATAGGGGGCATAACTCCGATAGCATCCTATGTATATTAGAGAAATTACTAAAAAATCTTCTTCTCCAGCACAAGTGGGCAGAATCATTTGATATTTGGTATACAGCATTATGGGGTGGATCTGATTCAAGTTTGTTCAAATCAGCCCCCTGGATTCATATTTGGGCTCACTATAAAAGCCCAAATTTGAACTTAGTGCATTTCAGGCAAATTTCTTAAAAAATCTTCTTTTCCAGATCCAGCAGGCAGAATCTTTTGATATTTGGTTTGCAACATTGTGGGGTGGATCTGATTCAAGTTTGCTCAAATTGGCCCCCTGGGTTCATATTTGGGCTCAGTATAGGAGCCCGAATTTGAACTTAGTGCATTTCAGCCAAATTTCTTTAAAAATCTTCTTCCCAAGATTGAGCAGGCGGAATTTGGTGTGCAGATTCAAGTTTGTTCAAGCCATGTCCCCAGGTCCATATTTGGGCTCACTTGTGGGAGCTTGAATTGTAACTTAGTCCAAAATGAGGAATTTTTAGCTCACTGAAGGGAACTAAACTTATCACTTGCCATCTGTCGTTCGTCTGGCATCGTGAACATTTTTTGGGGGGACGTAAAAGCTCAAGGGGAGCTTTACTGATCACTTTCCGTCCGTCCATCGTCCGTCGTTAACTTTACATTATCGACTTCTTCTCACAAGCTGCTCAACCAAATTGAACCAAATCTGGTGTGCATATTCCCTATCATATGTCAATTCAAGTTTGTTCAAATCAAGTTGACTTGCCCCTTGGTAGGGCCACGCCCAAAAAGTGAGCCTAAATCTTAAAAAATCTTCTTTTCATGAACCAGCAGAAGCAGAGACTTGATATTGGGTGTGCAGCTTCCTTTTGAGGTGTCGACTTAGATTTGTTCAAGAGAAGTTCTAGGGGCTATATTTGCCAACGTTATGGGCGGGGCAAGAATTTTTGCCCCACCCAAAATTTCTATTTTCCAAACCGAGAGGCTGATTTGAACCAAATTTGATATGGGGTTTTATTGGGACATAAGTAGTTAATTTATGCCCCAAAAATTTTACCTGTCGCCCCCATGGGAACCAAAGGAGCTAAAAATAGAAAAAAATTAAAATGCCCTTATCTCCAAAACTACATGGCACTAAGAATTCTTATTTGGTGTGAAGCTTTCTTAGGACCAACAGAATGGAATGGTAAAAAAAATTGCTATCGGTTCTATCATGGAGTACTTTTCTGGGACTTTGAAAAAGTGCTGAGTCAGCATTTTTTAACACTGTGGGTAATGGGAATAACATTTAAGACTACTTTTCTCCCAAACCACTGCTCCAAAAGCTTTCAAATTTCACATATAACATCTTTGGAAGATTGTTTCACATACATGTTTTTTGCAATCAATTCCCTGGGTCCATATTTGGGCTCTCTATGGGAGCCCAAATGTTTAAATTAGTACAGTATGAGGAATATTCTTTAAAAATCTTCTTCAGATCTACCAATAAGAATCTTTTAATGTTTGGTATGCAGCATCCTTGGGGGAGTGAGATTCAGGTTTGTTCAAACCGAGTCCCTGGTTTCATATTTAGGCTGAAAATTTGGGGTCCCGGTCTGGACTTGGAAATTTTGGACCAAAATCCGGAAATGTGTGGGGGGGTTTTTATGCATTTTGGTCAATTTAAAGACAAAATTTTTTTTTTTTCTTACACTGAAAATTTGGGGTCCGGTTGGGACTTAGAAATTTTGGACCAGAATCCAGCAATGAGTTTTTTGGTTTTTATGCATTTTGGTCAATTTTAAGACAAAAAAATTTTTTTTTTTTACACTGAAAATTTGGGGTCTGGGTGGGACTTAAAAAATTTTGGACCAAAATCTGGAAATTAGTTTTTAGCTCACCGATGGGTGGTAAACATATCACTTGCCATCCGTCGTCCGTTCGGTGTCGTGAACATTTTTCAAACGACTTCTCCTCTGAAACCGCTAGGTCGATTTGCTCGAAACTTGGTATGGATGTTCATTACCATATGTCAATTCAAGTTTGTTGAAATGAAATGGCCACGTCCCTTGTGGGCTCTGTATGGGGCATAACCATATGAATTATAGAAAAATTATTAAAAAATCTTCTTCTCCAGAACCAGTGGGGAGGATCTTTTGATACTTGGTATTCAGCATCTTGGTATGGGTCTGATTCAAGTTTGTTCAAATCGGCCCCCTGGATTCATATTTGGGCTCACTATAGAAGCGCAAATTCGAACTTAGTGCATTTCAGGAAAATTTCTTAAAAAATCTTCTTCTCCAGATCCAGCAGGCAGAATCTTTTGATATTTGGTATGCCACATTGTGGGGTGGATCTGATTCAAGTTTGTTCAAATCGGCCCCCTGGATTCACATTTGGGCTCAGTATAGAAGCCCGAATTCGAACTTAGTGCAGTTCAGACAAATTTCTTAAAAAATCTTCTTCTCCAGATCCAGCAGGCAGAATCTTTTGATATTTGGTATGCAACATTGTGGGGTGGAACTGATTCAAGTTTATTCAAATCGGCCCCCCTGGATTCATATTTGGGCTCACTATAAAAGCTCGAATTCGAACTTAGTGCATTTCAGACAAATTTCTTAAAAAATCTTCTTCTCCAGATCCAGCAGGCAGAATCTTTTGATATTTGGTATGCAACATTGTGGGGTGGATCTGATTAAAGTTTGTTCAAATCGGCCCCCTGGGTTCATATTTGGGCTCAGTATAGGAGCCCAATTTGAACTTAGTGCATTTCAGGCAAATTTCTTTAAAAATCTTCTTCTCAAGATCCAGCAGGCAGAATCTTTTGATATTGGGTATGCAGCATGCTTAGGGGGGGTGAGATTCAAGTTTGTTCAAGCCAAGTCCCTGGGTTCATATTTGGGCTCACTGTGGTAGCTGGAATTATAACTTAGTTCAAAATGAGGAATTTTCTTTAAAAATCTTCTTCTTCAGATCCTGCAGTTGGAATGTTTTGATATTTGGTATGCAGCATCCTTAGGGAAGGGAGATTTAGGTTTGTTCAAGCCAAGTCCCTGGGTTCATATTTGGGCCTCCTATGGGAACCCAAATTGTAACTTTGTTCAATATGAGGAATATTCTTTAAAAATCTTCTTCTCCAGATCCAGCAGTCAGATTCTTTTGATATTTGGTGTACAACACCTCTGTGAGGGTTAGAATGAAGGTTGTTCAAATCAGGTTCCTGGGTTAATATTTGGGCTTTTTATTGAAACCCAAAGTTTAACTTTGTCAAATATGAGAAAATTTCTTGAAAATTCTTCTTCAGGTCCACCAGTGAGAATCCTTTCATATTTGGTATGTAACATCTCTAGGGGTGTCAAATTCAAGTTTGTTCAAATCGAGTCGCTTGTTTTTTCTTGTTTTTTGGGGGAGAGGTGGGGGGGGGGGGGGGTGATAGAGGGAACCACAGTAATTGAAAACAAAACAAAAATTTTGTTCGGTTATTGTTTTTTAATACTTCACTGAACAGAGCTTGCTAGAAACCATTCCTAAGACCAACAGAATTGAATGGTCACAAAAGTTGCCTTTGGTTGCGTCATAGCAAATCAAAAAATTATTCTGGTAGTGTAGCTCAAAAAATTTGGAATTTTGTCCACACTTAGGCTCTATCGGGATGCCCTTGGGCTCTTCATGTTCCCTTTGGGCGTTTTTCAAAATTTTCTTAGCTCATCGAAGGGAGCTCAACTTATCACTTGCCGTCCGTCGTCGTCTGTCGTCGTGAACATTTTTCAAACGACTTCTCCTCTGAAACCACTGATCCGATTTTCACGAAACTTCTTGTGGATGTTCATTACTATATGGCAATTCATGTTTGTTAAAATGAAATTGCCACGTCCCTTGGGGGCTCTGTATGGGGCATTACTCTGATAGCACCGTATAAATTACAGAAAAATTATTCAAAAATCTTTTTCTCCAGAACCAGTGGGGAGAATCTTTTGATACTTGGTATGCAGCATCTTGCTATGGGTCTGATTCAAGTTTTTTCAAATCGGCCCCCCTGGATTCATATTTGGGCTCACTATAGAAGCTCAAATTCGAACTTAGTGCATTTCAGGCAAATTTCTTAAAAAATCTTCTTCTCCAGATCAGCAGGCAGAATCTTTTGATATTTGGTATGCAACATTGTGGGGTGGATCTGATTCAAGTTTGTTCAAATCGGCTCCCTGGATTCATATTTGGGCTCAGGCAAATTTCTTAAAAAATCTTCTTTTCCAGATCCAGCAGGTAGAATCTTTTGATATTTGGTATGCAACATTGTGGCGTAGATCTGATTCAGTATAGGAGCCCAATTTGAACTTAGTGCATTTCAGGCAAATTTCTTTAAAAATCTTCTTCTCAAGATCCAGCTGGCAGAATCTTTTGATATTGGGTATGCAGCATGCTTGGGGGTGGTGGGGGGGGGGGGGGGGTGAGATTCACGTTTGTTCAAGCCAAGTCCCTGGGTTCATATTTGGGCTCACTGTGGTAGCCTGAATTATAACTTAGTTCAAAATGAGGAATTTTCTTTAAAAATCTTCTTCTTCAGATCCAGTAATGTTTTGATATTTGGTATGCAGCATCCTTGGGGGGTGAAATTTAAGTCCCTGGGTCCATATTTGGGGTCCCTGTGGGAGCCTGAATTATAACTTAGTCAATAAGAGGAATTTTTCTTTAAAAATCTTCTTCAGATTCAGCAGTCGAAATGTTTTGATATTTGGTATGCAGCATCCTTAGGGGGTGAGATTCAAGTTTGTTCAAGCCATGTCCCTAGGTCCATATTTGGGCTCACTGTGGAAGCTTGAATTGTAACTTAGTTCGAAATGAGGAATTTTCTTAAAAAATCTTCTTCAGATCCAGCAGTCGGAATGTTTTGATATGTGGTGTGTAGCATCCTTAGGGGTGTGAGATTCAAGTTTGTTCAAGCCATGTCCCTAGGTCCATATTTGGGCTCACTGTAGGAGCTTGAATTGTAACTAAGTTCGAAATGAGGAATTTTCTTAAAAAATCTTCTTCAGATCCAGCAGTCGGAATGTTTTGATATGTGATGTGTAGCATCCTTGGGGGTGGGGGGTGGGTGGGGGGGGGGGGGGAGATTCAAGTTTGTTAAAGCCAAGTCCCTGGGTCCATATTTGGGCTCACTGTGGGAGCCTGAATGATAACTTAGTTCAAAATGAGGAATTTTCTTTAAAAATCTTCTTCTTCAGATCCAGCAGGTGAATGCTTTGATATTTGGTATGCAGCATCCTTAGGGGGGTAAAATTCAAGTTTGTTTAAGCCAAATCCCTAGTTCCATAAAATTTGCCTCTCATGACTTCATTCCTTTGTAGTGTTGATGAACCATGTCTAACTGAATGTGACCCCAAATACTTCTTTGAACCACTTTGGCCGGTGAGCGATTAAGGCTCCTTGGGGCCTCTTGTTTAATTAGTACCTGCTAGTCTGGGCCATTTGTAAGTATAAAAAATATACAAATTACTATGAATTTATAATTGTTTTGTAATTCTTTGAAAAATTTGTAAAAATAATAATTAAAATTATAAATTTTGATACTTGCGCATTGGTAAAGGATTATCTGAAAAAAAATTTTGCCAAGTGTTATCATCCAGTTGTCTTATATAAAGAATTATTTATTTATTGGGGTGACAACCCTTTCTACTGCCAGGGTTGCCTCGTGTCTGACAGTTTTACAGGTGGAGGAAGCTGGCGTACCTAGAGAGAACCACCGAGCAACTGTCAGACTCCCCAACATACCAATTCCACACAAGCAGTGTTAGCATTGGTTGAAGACAGTTTCACTATCGCCTTAGTACACAGTGTCATTATGCCCCCGCATGGGCAATCAGGATTAAGTGCCTTGCCGAGGACCTCTCGGCTTATAGCCTGCATCTCTACCCACTAAACCACCGCACTCCCATATAAAGAATTAAATGAGCCTGGAAATTATGGATTGTATGAGAATCTCATCATCCAAGTAACTTAATTTTCCTTTATATGTCATATAAAAATCTATATCTCCCTATTTTTTGTTTTTTTGTCCAGAAGTCACTCAGCTTCAAAGTTATCATCTGGTTATGTCTGCCCATCAGCTTGTAGTAATAATTAGCAGGAAATATCAACGTTAAATTGAGCTAAGTATTTAAATATAAAAATACAAATTAGGCCTAAAAATCTGTTTCTCAGGCCCTCCTGCATGGTCTTTTGGGCTGCTGCGTGCTCTCATTTTATAACCAATGCAAACTTTAAAAAATGGAAGTTAAATGGTTTATGTCTGATACTTCACCCAAGTTAATAAAATTGATAAATTTGTCCCTTGAGTGGAAGAAAGCTTTGCAGTGCTTCTGCATTGTAAAGTATACTTGCACTCAAGCGATGAAATACACCACCACCCATGCTATTCTGTAGATTATGAGACCTAAAACACACAAAACAAACCAAGAACATGAACTTTTGATGGCAAAGAAATAATTACAAAAATAAAAAATTAAAAATAAAATAAAAAAATGCTTGCCAACATGCAATTTTACAAAAAAAAAATGGCCCAAGAAACAGAAGATCTACTTTGTGGGGCCTTAATGAATTCATTTAATCATTCAGTGAACTGTCAGCAGGTTCACATAAATTGTGTTGAGTAATACAATTCTTCTGAAGACCACAAAAATTATTCGGTATTAAACATTTTTGTATTTTCAGGAGAGTTTGCTGTCAGACATAACATCTTTACTAGCAGCTTTACAGACTAATTTTCAAGGATTATGTCAGCTGAGACAAAACATGGAACAGCTTAACACAAGTTGCCTACAACAATCATGTATAATGACAGAACATAACAAAAGCAATTGGTCTAACAGATAAATATTATAGTGTAAATGACACTTTCTGTACCAAGACTTGTTTCTACAAAGGCAATGTTCCAAGATTATGATTAGTGTTGGAAAAGCTCATCCCTAACCACTTTAATTTGTTGGTCAAGGCAGGAGAAAATGTATTAAATTACTCTGTTGATTGACAATTCCTTTGTACCTAATCTTTCATTACATATCCATAATTGCATTTCTCATGATCGCATAGGTTTTGGGGGCAATCAGAAAAGTTTAATCAGAAAACATTAGTGCGATCCAATAAAAAGTACCCTTCATGTGTAAAAGTTCTTTTGTTAGACTGGTTCTTATAATTTGCAGCATTCAGTGGAAAATAACCAATAGGAACTTTCATCTATATTTATCTATAACAAAATTTTTGATGCACAAAAGTGCTAAAATCTATAGATAGTCATCACAGTTATATGATCTCTGACAGGAAAATGAACAGTGAATCTCCACCTTTGCTTTCGTTAATGAAAACTGAGGAAAACATAGTTACTTTTAAGCAAAATAGTACAATTGGTTTTGATATTGGTGCTTGGCCTTGGTACAGTTCCAATGGAATTTTATAACGATGTTACTCTCAGTGCTGTGTGCTGCTGATTGGTCTTATAGTAGGCCTACTGTGTTGTCTTATTCGATTCACACATCACCAATGAAGCAGCATATGTTTGCCAAGGCAAACCTTCTTTGAGGAGCAATGTTAAATTGAATTAGTTCTCTGGAAGCAGGGCTGAAGAATCAATTGTGAAAACTTGGTACCACAAAGTGGAAAGACTGAAAGTTACATTAACAACAGTGCCTGCAGATGACTGACAGCTAAAAGTTTCTGATTAACTATCACCGATTCCTGTGTCCCCACTCACTAGGTTAACCACCAATCCTCTAACCTCCCCCCACCCCCATGAACACCCTCCCAATAAGTTGAAGAAAGAAAATAATGTGGAACAAGGATAAGATTGGTTATAGAAAAGCTCGTCTAAATTATACTAGGTATTTTATATTTGTGAAACCAATCAATTTTTTTATGTGGCTGTGGGGATTGACGTAGCATTTTTTTTTTGGGGGGGGGGGAGGGGGGGGGGTTGTAAGGTGGGGGTGCTGATGTAGTATATTATTGCTGAAGTGACATTCTGTACTTTATACTGGAGTAATAAAAATATTACACTTGCCCTCTACTGAGTAGGGAAGGGTGGTAAATGCATGTGGCTTGGAGCAACATATTGTCAATTTAATGAGACGGCTTCCATGGAAAATGATGATTAAGATATTTAAAACATAGTATAACATTTTCCAAAACATAGCTTGTATGTCTAAATGACCAATTAAGAATGTTTGCTAGTATTTGTGTTTTGTACTTTGTTTTAACTCTGAGCATCAAAACTTAATGTCCTTAGCTACTGATGTGTATGAGATGAGGGGGCAGCCTGTAGTCTTATCCCCCTCCCCCAGTGGTTAGCTAATTTAACAGTTTTCAGGGCAAGGGCATGGTATTTTCAGAATCCTACAGAGGGAGGGGTATTTGTTAGCTCACCTGACTTTCAGTCAGGAGAGTTATAGTGATCACTCACCGTCTGTCGTCCATGAACATGGTGTTTGCGTCTTCTCCTCCCAAACTGCTGAACCAATTTAATTGATTTTTAGCTCAACTTTGACGAAGTCAAATTTTTAGCTCAACTTTGACAAAGTCAAATTTGAGCTATTGTCATGGCCCGTCGTCCGTCTGTCCGTCCATCCGTCTGTCCGTCCGTCCATCCGTCTGTCTGTCCATCCGTCTGTCTGTCCGTCTGTCCGTACGTCAACAATTGGCTATGGCTCGGGCTAGAGGTCGTATTTATGAACCGATCTTTACGAAACTTCTTGTGTACCTTTATTATGACCCTGGGACGGGAACGAGTGTTTTTAGGTGTGGTCCGAAATTCAAGATGGCTGCCAGCTGCCATTTTGTACCGATGATGCAAAAATCAGTTTTTTGTACAGAACTTCTGTATGAAAGTTCTGATTTGAATAAAGTTTTGTATAAATGTTTAGTACCATGGGATACATCACATATAATACGGGTTTTTTTCTTGTGCGTAAATTATGCAAATTAGACTGACTTTGATTTATTTAGTGTTACTTTCAGAGCTGTAAGTGCCAAGCAGCTATGGCTCGGGCTAGAGGCCGTATTTATGAACCGATCTTTACGAAACTTCTTGGGTACCTTTGTTATGACCGTGGGTCGAGAACGAGTGTTTTTGGGTGCGGTCCGAAATTCAAGATGGCTGCCAGCTGCCATTTTGTACCGACGATGCAGAAATCTGTTTTTTGTACAGAACTTCCATATGAAAGCTCTGATTTGAATAATTTTTTGTATGAATGTTTAGTACCATGGGATACATCACATATAATACGGGTTTTTTTCTCGTGCGTAAATTGTGCAAATTAGACTAATTTTGATGTTTTTTGGGGTTACTTTCAGCACTGTAAGTGCAAATGCCAATACGGCTCGGGGATAGAGGCCGTATTTATGAACCGATCTTTACGAAACTTCTTGGGTACCTTTGGTATGACCGTGGGACGAGAACGAGTGTTTTGGGGTCCGGTCCGAAATTCAAGATGGCCGATGGCAGCCATTTTGTACAAAATTAGGTGCAATCAGATTTTTGCACAGAACTTCCATATGAAAGTGCTGATTTGAATAATTTTTTGTGTGAATGTTTAGTACCAAGGGATACATCACATATAATACGGGTTTTTTTCTCGTGCAGAAATTATGCAAATTAGATGAACTTTGATTTTTTCAGTGCGACTGACACACAGTAAGTACACATGTCAATACGGCTCAGACTAGAGTCTGTATTTATGAACTGATCTTCACGAAATGTCTTGGGTACCTTTGTTATCACCTTGGGACGAGAACGAGTGTTTCTGGGTGCGGTCTAAAATTCAAGATGGCTGCCAGTGGCCATTTTGTACCAAAATTAGGTCTAATCAGTCTTTTGTACACAACTTCTATACAGCTCAGACTAGAGGCCATATTTATGAACCAATCTTTATGAAACTTCTTGGGTACCTTTGTTATCACCGTGGGATGAGAGTGAGTGTTTTTGGGTTGGTCCGAAATTCAAGATGGCCACCAGCAGCCATTTTGTACCAAAATTAGTGCAATCAGTCTTTTGTACAGAACTTCTGTATGAAAGTTCTGATTTGAATAAATTTTTGTATGAATGTTTAGTAACATGGAATACATCACATATTCTAAGGGGTTTTTTTTCGTGCAGAAATTATGCAAATTAGATGAACTTTGATTTATTCAGTGCTACTTACACAATGTAAGCACACATGTCAATACGGCTCAGGGTAGAGGCTGTATTTATGAACCGATCTTCACAAAACTTCTTGGGTACCTTTGTTATCACCTTGGGATGAGAATGAGGGTTTCTGGGTACGGTCCAAAATTCAAGATGGCTGCCAGTGGCCATTTTGTACCGAAATTAGGTCCAATCAGTGTTTTGTCACAAGTTCTATACAGCTCGTATTTATGAACTGATCTTCACAAAACTTCTTGGGCACTTTTGTCTTCACCTTGGGACAGGAACGAGTGTGTTTTGGGGTGCCTTTGTTATCACTGTGCAATGAGAACAAATATTTTGGGGTTCAGTCAGACCCACTCTGGGACTCAAAGATTTTTTTCTAGTTTAGCATCTGACTGTCACCCACCTTTACAATACTTTACCTATACATTTGTTACAGGCAACGGTCAGTATTTAGACCATTACAATACTTTATATGTACCATTGTTATCAGGTCATTACCTAGATGTTTGTCATTGCTGTGTCACATACTATACATGTACATGTCTTTGTCTTGACAAGTTGAGCTACAGTGTCATTGATACTTTCATTGAGATAATAGTTTGTTATGACATCGCAATTTGATTTTGTTCAAATCAAATTGCCTTGAACCTCGGTAGGGCCACGCACAAAAAGTGTGCTTAAATGTAAAAAAATCTTCTCATAAACCAGCAGTAGCAGAGACTTGATATTTGGTGTGCCGCTTCCTTTTGAGGTGTAGACTCAGATTTGTTCAAGAGAAGTTCGAGGAGCTATATTTGCATTCGTTATGGGAGGAGCAAGATTTTTCGCCCTGCCCAAAATTTCTATATTTTTATACTGTACCAATGACCCAGACATAGCTGGTGCTAACTCTTAAAATATAGGGCCAAACACAAATTTTGCCCCCCAATCCCCAAAATTTGCATCTAAAACTAAAGAAAACATGTCCTGAAAGGCCCTCCACACTTCGCCCCTACTGCGCATGCGCAGTGTCAAGGACGTTCCGAAATTGGCGCCATTAATCATTCTAAGTTTGGCCCTTCATCAGTTAACATCTGACTGATCTTTGTGCTTATAAATCTCAGTTTAAATGATGCCAGACACATAAATATTAGTGAAATGGTGATTCTAAGGAGGATAGAGAAGGAGGAGAGGAAAAAAATGTGTGACAGAATATTATCAGGGCTGTAACTTAAAATTTTTTAATGAAATTGTGTTAAGTTACCTATTTTCAAGGCAGCAGCCATTTTGTTGTCATTCTGATTATTTAGTTACACTGTTTTTTTAAGTGTTTTCCTCTCTCCCTGTCCTTTAAGTCCCCCTTGCTATTCTCCCATGCTTGTGGCATAGTTTTTGTAATTATTATTACTAAATTTTCTTGGGAGTTTTAGCTGAATAACAGAATGAATTCTGTTCTTTTCCCCATGTTTACGTCTTCACCTACGGGTGGTTAGGCGTTGTGTTCTGCATCTACCATCTGATGTTCTGCAGTTTCTTCCCTGGAAGTCTCTGTTTTGCATCAGATAGTGTATTTTTGGTAACTGATTTCGGGCCTGGGTGCCTGGAGTCTTATTTTAGTGTTTTTACACTCATTGTTTACATTTACAACAGCCCTCTGTGTGAGGGGGGGATTTCTAAAAAATAATATCTTGATGTTATTTTAATCATAACTAGATACATTATTATTGTTCGTAAGTGTTGAATAAATTGTTTAAAATATTTTTAAAATTTTTGTCCACACTTAGGCTTGGGATCCATTGGGGCTCAACGTTACTTTTCAGAAACTTGGGCTGTTCTAAAAAAATATTTTTTCAAAATATTTTGATTTCAATTATTTTTTCTATATTAATGGATCATATTATTATTATGTATTTTGATTGCCAGGGATTAGTGCGAGTACCAGGACTTTTTCACATTGAAAGGATATTGATCAATTGTTTTAAGAGGAAGTCTTCCTCTGACTTTATTATCATTCTATATGTGGTCAGTGTACTCGCATTAACTCCTGTTCTGTATCGTATGATTTCGATGACAATATGGGAAGCGTATGTCACGGTATGTTATTGGGGATTTGGACTCTCCGGTCCTTTCCCCGCAGGGTCACTCTACTTTATCAATTTCTATTTCAGACGATCAAGATTAGGGTGATGTATCTGTGATGTCTTCCAACAGTGTGCCTCCGTCGTCACAATTAATGAAGGGCTAGCGGAAAAGTACTCATGTAAATACGCCAATTGCCTAAGAGGACCCTAGTAGGTTCGACGGCCTTTGACGTCCGCTAGCTCGCCCGGTGTAGCGTCCATTCACCGAATGGTTCGGCAGCCGGGTTCGTCCGTTGCGGTCTAGAAGGAATTTTGGGGTGATGCGAGCACTATAAATTAACCTAATGCACACCCAGTGACGGCGGATCGGAGGAAGAACGGAGGAAGCCTTTTAGTCCGGTTCATAGCTCGTTCGGGTCCATCCGGACGGCAAGCGAGAGAGGCCCCTCTCTCGTTCAACAACATCTGGCCCCAGATGTCGTGGTACAAAATGTGTCGCAAGCGGAGCATACGTCCGTCGCTCGGGACGCTCCGTTGTATAGGCAGTCCGCGGAGACTGCTAAGGCTTCCTCTTCTCGTCAGCGCACACGACCGCACCTTGGCTGCGTGACCGCCGATATATTACCAGCTTCGCCGATCAAGGATTCTTCGGCGACCAGGTCACACCATCCGGTAGCCAGGGACACGAGGCCTGCAGACTCCGGACGTTCGCATAGGAAGTGTGCGGGAGTCAACGTACACGGAGCTTCCGGCGGCAATGCATCGTAAGACCGCTACTGCACAGGCCTCGGGAACGGACGTGCTTTCCTTAATAGCACAGTTTATCGCAGCATCCCAGCATCAACTGAATCTGTCGCATATATTTTATCCGACGATGCTGGGTCGGGACGCTCCGCGGAAGCGGGTACGGATGTCCGAAAGTTTCATCCGGTCCGACGGGATACCGAAAGGGATTCGGAGGATTTCGAGCTTTCCCTTTCGGAACAACATATGCTGTTGTGTATGTCATCTGACTTCGTCTTCTACAGCTTCTTTCGTCGGACCAGAATGCTGCGATGCCGGATAAGAAACTGATAGCGTCGGTGGACTTAGTAATTTTTGGTTCGGTTCAGGGACATCGTCCCTCAGTTCCGACATAGTCCAATAATGTCACACAAACTTTCGAATTATTGAACGACGCTATATATATATTATTATTTTATGCTTGCTAACCAAGCATTTCTGGTTTCTTGTTTGAAGAGTTATGGAGATGTCTTTCAAAAGTGTGCCTCTGTCGTCATATTTAATGAAGAGTTAGCGGCAATAAGTGCTCATGGAATATGTCTATCGCCTACGGAGTGACATTCGCTAGCTCACCCGGTGTAGCGTACATTCATCGAATGGTTCGGCTGCCGGGTTCGTCCGTTGCGGTCTAGGAAGGAGATTTGGGTGATGCGAGCACTTTAATTACTTTAGTACTCACCCATTGACGGCAGATTGAGGACAGATCGGAGGAAGCCTGTTAGTCCGGTTCCTGGCTTGTCCAGGTCCGTCCGGGCTGTGAGCGAGAGAGGTCCCTCTCTCGTCCAACAACATAGGAGACCGCATGTTGTGGTTCAGATATTTTACATTCGGAGCATATGTCCGTCGGTCGGGACGCTCCGTTATATTGACAGTCCGAGAGACTGTCCTTAATGCTTCCTCATCCTCACAGCAGGGCACACGACCGCACATTGGCTACGTGACCTCGAGTATCCGATCAGTTTCGGCATTCAGTGATTCCACGGCGAATAGGTCGCGCCATCCGGTAGCCAAGGGACACGAGGCCTATACACTCCGTTCGCTCGCATATTGGTAGTATGCACGGGGTAACGATTACGGAGCTTCCAGCGGCAATGCGTCGTAAGACTGCTTCTCCTCAGGCCTCAGTGACGGACGTGCTATCCGAGTTAGCACAGTTGTTTCGCAGCATCCCAGCAATTGACAGTTTCTCGGTCGAATCAGGAATTATCCGACGGCGCTGGGTCGGTGCGGTCCGTGGTTGCATCAGCTACGGACGACCGAACGCTTTATAGGGTCCGACAGGATGGCGAAAGGGATTCGAAAGATTTCGAGTTTTCCCTTTAGTAGTATCGGAAGATGCCTTTCATATCTTCTGGCATTATCTTCCAGTGATTGTTATTTCGGACTTCATTGCTGCGATCTTGGATAAGAGACTTATAGCGTCATTGGACTCGGATTTTTCGATCGGTTCAGGGACATTGTCCCTGACTTACCGACGCAGTCCAATATTGTCATTACAACATGTGTTTTGTTTTTCGACGCTATATATATATATACAAGCCTGCTACTAAGCATGATAGTTTAGTTTCTTGTCCGCGTTGCTCATTTCTGCCATTTTATCATTTATACGAATAGTTTATTTTGGCAGAGCAGGGCATACCGAGAGTTCATATGCGTCTAGACGGTGTGATTAAAGACTGCATATATTCTTTTTCGCCGTTTATGTCTTTTCCAATTTCAATGTTGGGAACGACATTGTGTATAGTAGACTTAACTTAGACGCTTTATCATACGTAATCCGCCTTACTGAGGCGTTATCATTACGTCTTCAAGAAAAGATTTACGGGATATTATTCTCAATGTAATTTCTTTTGAGGGCAGTAGTTTGTTCACGTATAACTCCGCCCTTCAGTGGCTGATTGGAGTTAGTTAGACGTGACGCAGCCCTAGCTACATCCACACGTGCGGATAGTAAGGTTAAGAACTCTCTCAGAGTCGCTTCGTTCTCGGAGGACTTCTCTTCGACGGCAACTTTTCGGCAATCCATGAATTGCTCGATTTACACGTTCTCTTGTCTATCTAGTGTTACAAGAGATTCAGACTGGGGCAAACATTCGGTGGTTGACTCAGAGAGTGCCACCGCAGTTGCCGGACCCGAGTGTGGCTGTTATGACGGTTGCCAGTCAAACAGATTGGGATATAATACTGATCCCTACGGATTCGAAGTGCCAGGGTCTTTGGGTTCCGCAGTCTCTTAGCAATCAGTTTTCTTCCGCGGAATAATGTTTTTTAGGCTTGCTTTATGTCATTGCATGAACATTATTCAGAAACGCATGCCCAAATTCCTGTCCTTTAATTCGACAGTAGTGGCGTATCTCCGGAACCAGGGAGGCACTCTTTCATTTCCGTTATTCAATTTAATGGAAAGAATCCGTCTGTTGGTTATAGTACACCAAGTTCAGTTTTGGTCCGTCATATTCCGGGTCGTCTGATTGTTTTATTGGACTTCCGTTCTCTTATGGGTCGCTTGTTGCTGTCGGAATGGACTCTCAACAAACAAGTATTCAGTCAGATTTGCTATCTATGGGAGCGCCCAATGATGATTTGTTTATGACACAGCTTGCTAATCAATTGCAGACGTATGTGTTGGCTTGTCCAGATCTCTGAGCTAATGTTGTTAACGCTCTATTGATCTATAGGATGAAATGATAGGATACGCGTATCCTCCGGCGCTGTTGTTTCAGCAGGTATTGCTAAGATAAACAACCACAATACATTTCTGTTGATAGCATCTCTATCTTCACAGAGATCATGAGTAATTTACTCTCTTGTCTACTGTGGGTCTTAACGTGAAATCTTCCTCTATGTGAGGATCTTTTTTCACTGGGTAAATCGTGTCATCTTTATCACAACCAGCAAGGTCGCAACCTTCATGTATTCCGTTGTGTGGTCCGTATTGCATTGTAAGCACTGTACTGGACGAGCTTTGGATGCGATTTCTTACTATAGGAGATCTTCTTCTTCGCTATTCTATGCGGCTAAAGTGGAGGCTCTTCCGTCGTAGTGTAGGGATCCTTATGTTCATATTGTTGATCCCTCCATACTACTCATTGCTATTTTTTAGTATACTTGTTTCACAAGATCTACTGCAGCCTGTTATTATTTAGGTTATAGGTTTATGTTACCTCATACCTATGCACTCTACGATAGTTTACAATTGAGTCTTTTGTCTCTTTATCTAAGTCAGTTAGTAACTTTTTGATAAATAGACTTAGAATCTTTAGATTAAATTCCTATACGGATTTTAACTTCGGTTCTTATTTAGCTAAGTAATCATTTGAGCCTCTGGAAACAGTAGTTTTCAAATTCTGACCTTTTAGACAGTAATTCTGTTGGTTTCTCTTTTACTGTAGAGTCAGTGAGTTTCATGCACTATCGATGGATGATTTTCACTTTCGTAGTTTCGGAATCACTATTTCCGTTACTATTTAGGTTGGATTGTTGCATAAGAGTTAGGCTCCTATTATCCGGAACCTATTATTTTAAGGTCCTTCCGTCTTCGTATGGGCATAGGCCTTTACTCTTTCCGGGTACAGTTTATGTATTTATAAACAGATATCTGTTTATTACTATGGGCGTAAGCTTCTTCTGTCTTTGATGTCTAGTAGAAGGATGTTACGCTCCATTTTATTGTTAATGGATTCTATTAACTATCGGTACTGCTTATGGTATATCATTGACTTAGCAGTTGTGCTTAAGATTTCGGCTCATGAAGTAAGAGTTCTTCTACTTCTTGGGCTTACATTAATAGTGTCGCTATTATAGATTTTTGAAGGCCGCTCATTGCGCTCAGCCATCCACATTCATGAATTTTATCTCAGAAATATCGAGTCCATTTCTGGAGGCCTCTATTGTTAGGTCTATTATCTACTGCTCAGAATGTCATTCACTTAACAGTTGCTACTATCGCTAGGTAGGCTGTCTGTTTCGGCAGTGTCTCCGTTCGGCTGCCCTCTTCGCTCTGGGCTATTTGACCCAGGGCAAGAAAAAGGGGGGGGGGGGGGGGAGGGTGTTCCCTTGGGTCACCTGTTTTACTATGAAAACAAGGGGATACCTCCTCCAGAGTTAGTAATTCTGAGCTGTTATTGGGATGGTTGTTTAGTGAGAAGTTTAGGTTTTTAAAATTCATTCAAGTCTTAGTTTTTAAAGTATAGCTTTTGAATATTGCATATGTCAACGGACATGATTATGCAATCCTCAGACACTTTTAGGAGTATAAGAGTCTCTATTCTCTAGACTTACTTTATTTATTGGCTTACTTTAAAAATTATTAGTATAAGGATTATATTGGATATTAATAGAGTACATGGATGTATGAAGCTCAATTTTGGAAGGTGTTGTATCTTTCTAATTTATCATAAATAAGAAAGATACATGTAAGGCCTATTACTTCTTTTTCCCTACAGGGGATGACTCTATTTTATTTTATTGAGCGTATTCCATTTTGCTCTATGTCCTTGGCCCTCCAGCCTTTTTACTATTCAGCTATGTCTGGGTCATTGGTACAGTATAAAAATGTTAAAAAATTTATAGTAATCTATATATTTTTTATACTTACCAATGACCCAGACGGGGATGGCCCTCCCAGGAGTTGGGAACTCTTGCCTCCCCGCTGAGTACATAGCGCTTACCAGGCACTGGTTATTAGAATGATTAATGGCGCCAATTTCGGAACGTCCTTGACACTGCGCATGCGCAGTAGGGGCGAAGTGTGGAGGGCCTTTCAGGACATGTTTTCTTTAGTTTTAGATGCAAATTTTGGGGATTGGGGGGCAAAATTTGTGTTTGGCCCTATATTTTAAGAGTTAGCACCAGCAATGTCTGGGTCATTGGTAAGTATAAATTACTATAAATGTTTTAACATTTTTATACTGTACCAATGACCCAGACTTAGCTGGTGCTAACTCTAACAAAACCAGGGCCAAACACAAATTTTGCCCCCCAATCCCCAAAATTTGCATCCAAAACAAAAAGAAATCATGTCCTAAAGGACCTCCATACTACGCCTCTACTGCGCATGCGCAGTGACGCAGACGTCCCGAAATTGGCGCCAATTATCATTCTCTGTTTGGCCCTTCATCAGTCAACATCTCACTGATCTTTGTGCTTGTAAATCTCAGTTTAAAGGATGCCAGACACGTAATTTTTGGAGAAAATGTGATTCTAAGGAGGATAGAAGGAGGAGAGGAAAAAGAAGTGACAAAAAATAATCAGGGCTGTACTTAAAATTTTTTGATAAAATTATGTTAAGTTGCCTATTTTCGAGGCATGGGCCTCTTGTTGTCATTCTTGCTAAATGTTGCACTGCTTATTCAGTGTTTCCTCTCCCCTAGCCTTCTAAAGTCCCCCCTTGCAATTCTCCCATGCTTTTGGCATATTTTTGAGAAATTTCATTTCTAAAATTTCCTGGGAGAGTTGCTTGGTTACAGAATGTTTTCTGTTATTTTCCCCATAGTTACGTTTTCACCCATGGGTGTATAACGTTTGTGTTCTGCATCTTCCGTCTGATGTTCTGCAGATTCTCCCCTGGGAGTCTCTGTTTTGCATCAGATAGAGTGTAATTTGATGACTGATTCCGGGCCAGTTTTTTCAGTGCCTGGAGTCATGTTTTCTGGTGTTTTTACATTGTTTGTTTACATTGGCAACAGCCTTTTTTGAGGGGGGCTGTTTGCCTTTGCTGTAGTTTATCTCACTATAAGATACATTTATATTATCCGTATGTGTCTCATTAATTATTTTATATAAATTTAAAATTTTTGACCACACTTTGCCATCGGATCCATCGGGGCTCAACGTTACTTTTCAGCAACTTGGGCTTCGCTGAAAAAATATTTTTTCAAAATTATTTTGATTTGCAATTGTTTTTTCATTTATTAATGGATCATGTTATTATGTATCTTTTTGTCAGGGGTTTTTGCGAGTAACTAGGACTTATTGTTGTTCTTTCACAATGAAGGGACATTGTTCAAATTATAATAGGAAGAAATCTTCCTCTGACTTTCATGATCATTGTATTAATTGTAGTCAGTGTTCTCGCATTAATCCCTGTCCTATATGTGAATATTGGGATGAGAAACATTGGAAACGTGTGTCACGATATGTTGTTTCTGGAGAAAGGGCTATGCCAGCTCTTTCTCCGCAAGGTCACTCTACTCTCTCAGTTTCTATTTCAGAGGAACCAGAACAGGGTGATGTTTCCATGTTATCTTCTACAAGTGTGCGTCCGTCGTCACAAATGAATTCAGAGCTAGCGGCAAAAGTGCTCATGGAGATTAGACAAATGTCGTCCGCTAGCTCGCCCGGTGTAGCGTCCATTCACCGAATGGTTCGGCAGCCGGGTTCGTCCGATGCGGTCCAGGAGGAAATTTTGGGTGATGCGAGCACTATAAACATAATAGATGCACACCCAGTGACGGCGGATAGTAAGCGAGAACGGAGGAAGCCTTTGAGTCCGGTTCCTAGCTCGTCCAGGTCCAGCCGGGCCGCGAGCGAGAGAGGCCCCTTTCTCGTACAACAACATCTGGGACCAGATGTTGTGGTACAAAATGTGTCTTTAGCGGAGCATACGTCCGTCGCTCGGGACGCTCCGTTGTATAAGCAGTCCACGGAGACTGTTAAGGCTTCCTCTTCTCGTCAGCGCACACGACCGCACCTTGGCTGCGTGACCGCCGATATATTACCAGCTTCGCCGATCAAGGATTCTTCGGCGACCAGGTCACACCATCTGGCAGCCAGGGATTCGAGACCGATGGACTCCGGACGTTCGCATAGGAAAAGTATGCGGGAGCCATCTGATGCGGAGCTGCCCTCGGCAAAGCAGCGAAAGACTGTGCCTCCGCAGGTCTCGACGCCGGACATTCTTGTGCAGATAGCACAGCTTATCGCAGCATCCCAGCAGCCGACAGAAACGGTGTCGGATCGAGAATTATCCGACGGCGCTGGGTCGGTATGCTCCGCCGAAGCATCGGGGGCGGACGACCGGGAACATCATGAGGTCCGACCGGATGGTGAAAGGGATACGGATGACTTGGAGCTATCCCTTTCGGAACAACATAAAGCTGCCGTGGACTTCATCCGGCACTTTCTCCCTCAAGTTGTTCCGTCGGGCCAGTCTGCTGCGGTTCCGGACAAGAGAATTATAGCGTCATTGGACTCTGAATTTTTTGAGCGGTTCAGGGACATCGCTCCCGAGTTTCCGTCGCAGTCCAATAATGTTGCAAGAACATTTGAATTATTGAACGACGCTATATTTAAACTTGCTTCCAGGACGGGGAAAGCAGGTTTCTTGTCCTCTAGTACTCTCAACCTGCCTTTCATTAATGCAAGGAATAAATTCGATACGGCAGGACAGGGTATACCGAGAGTTCCTCTGCGTATGGACGACGAGGCGGAAGACTTAGAGCTATCATTACCGCCGTCGGCTTCTATTCCAACCGCGGTGTTGGAAACAGCTATTGCGTCTAACAGAGCCAATTTAGATGCCTTATCTTACGCAGATCACCTTACTAAGGCGTTATCACTGCGCCTTCAGGGGAAAGAGTTTCAGGATATACAATCCTCTTTAAGACTTCTTTCAAGGGCAGTAGCTTATTCCACGTGTAACTCCGCCCTTTCAGTGGCAAATCTGGAGTTGGTTAGACGTGACGCAGCCCTAGCTACATCCACACTAGTGGATACTAAGGTGAAGAACTCTCTCAGAGTCGCTTCGGTCTCCGGAGAACTTCTCTTTGACGGCAAGCTTTCTGCTATTTATGATAAAATTACAAAGAAAGCTAAGGATTCTCTGTTGTTCAAATCTGCTCCTAAGAAGTCGGATACAGCAGACACGAATAAGACAGGCACTTCTGGGTCTAATGCGCCCAAGAGAGGTTCCTATAGAGGTTCCGGTGCGTCCTCTTGGTCTTATTCGAGAGACCGTCAGGGTAGCGACTCTCGTTCGGGACGTCCTTCAGTCCGGGACAATTGGTCGGACGCCCCGAGGTCGACGGGGCGAGGTGTGGGCCGTGGAGGACGTGGTTTCTCCTACCGCAGGCCTCGCAGGTCCAGGAGGTGATGGCTTAAACCTCTATCGCGTACCGGTTGGCGGAAGGTTGTCGAGCTTTTCACAAGAATGGGCGTCGATTACGGACGACCCTTGGGTGAGAGGAGTGACTTCGGAAGGTCTAAAGATATCCTTCAAACGAAAGCCTCCATTAACTCGAAGTCCAAAATGGACTCATCTTCCGTCAAATCCGCAGAAAAGAGACGCTCTGTTATCAGAGGTGCAGTCTCTTTTAATGAAGAACACGGTAGAGGTCGTAGAAAACCAGGAATCTCCGGGATTCTACAGCCATCTGTTTCTGGTTCCGAAACCAGATGGCTCGTTCCGTCCAGTCATAGATTTGAGCTGGATAAACAAGCTGATCGTCGCTCCGAAGGTTTATATGGAGACGATTCGATCGGTCAGAGCGAGTATTCGGGTGAACGATTATGCAACAAGCATAGATCTCAAAGATGCGTACTTTCACGTCATGGTACATCCGACATTCCGAAAGTACCTACGCTTCGCAGTCCTAGGAGTGGTGTATCAATTCCGGGCGATGTGCTTCGGATTGAATCTACCACCTTGGGCTTTCACTCGGGTAATGAACTCGGTAATGATCTATTTCCGAGCTCATTCGTCTGCGGTAACGTCGGCCTACCTGGACGACATTCTTCAGAGGTACGGCAACGAGTTAACGCTTCAGAACGATGTTCAGAATCTTCTTCTATTGCTCCGACGTCTCGGTTTTATAGTAAACGAGGAGAAGTCGGATCTGGTGCCGTCCAAGTCATTCACTCATCTGGGAATGAGCTTCGAGACGCACAACAATCTCGTTCGTCTGCCGTTAACCAGAGCGAAATTAGTCAGTTGTTACGCTCGCTATTGTCTGCACGCAGACAAAGTCATGGCGAGAGAATTTATGAGACTGATAGGTCTGTGCGGAGCCGCCGCGGATCTCATTCCAATGGGGCGGTTACGCACACGTCCTCTTCAAATTTTCTTGACTCAGAATTGGAGTGTGAAAATTCATTCGCTCGATGTAGACGTTCTCTTGTCAGATCAAGTGAAACAAGAGATTCAGACTTGGCCAAACATTCAGTGGTTAACTCAGGGAGTTCCGCTGCAGTTGCCGGATCCGAGTTTTACCATTATGACGGATGCCAGTCAAACAGGTTGGGGTGCATCATTAATCCCAACGGATTCGAGATGCCAGGGTCTTTGGGATCCGCAATTCCTATGCAAGCACATAAACATCAAGGAAATGATGTCAATTTGGCTTGTGTTACGTCACTGGATGGACATTATTCACAATGCTCATGTCCAAATCCTATCCGACAATACGACAGTAGTGGCGTATATATGGAATCAGGGAGGCACTCATTCAGTTCCGTTGTTCAATCTAACGGAAAGAATCCTTCTGTTTGCGCTAGAACATCACGTTCTTCTTTCGGTCCGTCACATACCGGGTCGTCTGAATGTGCTAGCAGACTCCCTTTCACGAAAGGGTCGCTTGTTGCCGTCAGAGTGGACTCTCAACAAACAAGTATTCAATCAGATTTGCCACCAATGGGAACGGCCAATGATAGACTTATTTGCGACACATCTCAACAATCAGTTGCAGACGTATGTGTCTCCGTGTCCGGATCCAAGAGCATTTGCAGTAGACGCTCTGTCGATCCCTTGGGACGGAATGATAGGATATGCGTATCCTCCAGCGCCGTTAATTCAATAAGTATTGCTAAAGATAAAACAATCTCAATGCAAGATTCTGTTGGTAGCATCTCTGTCGCCACAGAGACTGTGGATAAATCTACTCAGGTGTCTGTTGTGGGACCTACCGCGAAAGCTTCCTCCAAGGGAGGATCTTCTTTCGCAGGGGAAATCGCGCCAACTACATCACAACCCGCAAGGTCTCAACCTTCACGTTTTTCCGTTGTGCGGTCCTTCTTGCATGGCAAACACTTTACAGGACGAGCAGTGGACGCGATTTCTAACTGTAGGAGGACCTCCTCTTCGCTAAACTATGCGGCTAAGTGGAAGGTTTTTCGTCGTTGGTGTAGGGATCATTCTGTAGATATATTCGATCCCTCTATACCAGACATTGCAAACTTTCTAGTATACTTGTTTGACGAAATCAAACTGCAGCCTGTTACTATAAAGGGTTATAGATCTATGTTATCTGATACCTATGCACATCATGATAGTTTACAAATTGGATCTAATGTCTCTTTATCTAAGTTGGTTAGAAACTTTTCGATAAATAGACCCAGAACTCTTAGATTAATTCCTAAGTGGAATTTAGCTTGGGTTCTTCTTAAATTGAAGGAAAAGCCATTTGAACCTCTTGGGACAGTAGATTTCAAATTCTTATCTTATAAGACAGCTTTTCTCTTAGCTTTCTCTTCTGCTAGAAGAGTCAGTGAGCTTCATGCACTGTCGGTGGATGATTCTCACTATCGTAGTGTTGGGAACACTATCACCTTCACTACTAATGTGGGTTTTTTAGCTAAGAATCAGGCTCCTAATAAATATCCGGAACCTATTGTTATTAAGGCTCTTCCGTCTTCAGACGGGCGTAGGCCTTTACTCTGTCCTGTTAGAGCGTTACGTATCTATAAACAGAGATCTCAGTTTATCAGAAAGGGACGGAAACGTTTCTTTCTGTCTTTGATGCCTAATAGAAAGGACATTTCGGTCCATTCTATTGCTAGATGGATTCAATTAACTATCCGTACTGCTTATGAAGATTTATCTTCTTCTCAGCAGTCTGTGCTTAAGATTTCTGCTCATGAAGTAAGAGCTCTTTCTACTTCCTGGGCTTATGCTAATAGTGTTGCTATTACAGATTTAATGAAGGCTGCTTATTGGTCTCAGCCATCCACATTTACGAATTTTTATCTCAGAAATATTGAGTCCATTTCTGGAGACCTGCATTGTTTAGGTCCATTATCTGTTGCTCAGAATGTCGTCCACTAAACAGTTGCAACTATAGTTATGCAGGCTTTCTGTTCCGGCAGTGACTCCGTCCGGCTGCCCTCTTTGCTCTGGGCTATTTGACCCAGGGCAAGGGGAAGGGGGGGGGGGGGGTGTTCCCTTAGGTCACCTGCTTTATAGTGAAAAGCAAGGGAATGCCTCCTCCAAGTCAGTATTTCTGAGTCGCTTCCGGGATGGTTTTAAAGTGTAATATTAATGTTTAAATTCATTCATGTCTTATTTTTAAAGTTTAGCTCGGTGTGAAGCATTTGTATATGTCAAGTGTCAAACGGGCTTTAATATACAATACTCGGACACTTTTAAATGACTATAAAGAGTCTCAATTCTCTGGACTACTTTATTTATTGGCTTGCTTTAAAAATAATTAGTATAAGGGATATACTGGATGTTAATAGAGAACATGAATGTTACTGTGCTCAATTATTAAGGGTAGTGTATCTTTCTAATTTAATATTAAATAAGAAAGATACATGTAAAGCCTAATACTCCTTTTCTCCTTAAGGGGTTACCTCTTTACTATATAGTTGAGCTTATTGGATTTTCCTCTATGTCCTAGGCCCTCCAGCCTGTTTACTATTCAGCTAAGTCTGGGTCATTGGTACAGTATAAAAATGTTAAAAAATTTATAGTAATTTATATATTTTTTATACTTACCAATGACCCAGACGGGGATGGCCCTCCCTGGAGTTGGGAACTCTTGCCTCCCCGCTGAGTACATAGCGCTGACCAGGCACTGCCAGTAAGAATGATAATTGGCGCCAATTTCGGGACGTCTGCGTCACTGCGCATGCGCAGTAGAGGCATAGTATGGAGGTCCTTTAGGACATGATTTCTTTTTGTTTTGGATGCAAATTTTGGGGATTGGGGGGCAAAATTTGTGTTTGGCCCTGGTTTTGTTAGAGTTAGCACCAGCTAAGTCTGGGTCATTGGTAAGTATAAAAAATATATAAATTACTATAAATTTTTTAACTTTCCAAACCGAGAGGCAGATTTGAACCAAATTTGATATGAGGGCTTATTGGGTCGTAAGTACTTAATTTATGCCAAAAAATTTTTTCCTGTTGCCCCATGGGAACCGCAGGAGCTAAAAATAGAAAAAATTAAAATGCCCTTATCTCCAAAACTACATGGCACTGAGAATTCTTATTTAGTGTGAAGCTTCCTTAGGACCAACAGAATGGAATGGTCAAATGGTAAAAAAAAATTGCTGTTTGGGAAAAGTATTTATTTATTTATTTTTTTTTTTGATTTAGGTAATCTGAATACTTCGTTAAACAGATTTTATAAATTGGGGGTGGGTCCCCAATTGTCTTTGAGGAAAAACTGTGCAGGAGGGTTGGGTGTCCAAGACATGACTGGCAAAAATTTGCATTCCGGGGGAGGTGGGTCCCAAAAATTTAAAATTTAAAAATGTCCACCTTGTATCCGTAATTTTTTGCCTGACCCCCCCCCCCCCCCCCCCCCCCCCCCCATGCAGTAAGAGGAATATTCTTTAAAAATCTTCTTCTTCAGATCTTCCAATCAGAATCTTTTGATATTTGGTATGCAGCATGCTTAGGGGTGGGGGGGGGGGGGGGTGAGATTCAGGTTTGTTCAAGCCAAATCCCTGGGTTCATATAACTTAGTTCAAAATGAGGAATTTTTTTTTTTAAAAACTCTTCTTCAGATCCAGCTGTCGGAATGTTTTGATATTTGGTATGCAGCATCCTTAGGGGGGTGGGATTCAAGTTTGTTGAAGCCAAGTCCCTGGGATCATATTTGGGCTTCGTGTGGGAGCCCGAATTATAACTTAGTTCAAAATGAGGAATTTTCTTTAAAAATCTTCTTCTTCAGATCCAGCAGACAGAATGCTTTGAAATTTGGTATGCAGCATCCTTAGAGGGATGAGATTCAAGTTTGTTCAAGCCAAGTCCCTGGGTTGATATTTGGGCTCCCTGTGGGAGCCCGAATTATAACTTAGTTTCAAATGAGGAATATTCTTCAAAAATCTTTTTCACATCCACCAGTCAGAATCTTTTGAAATTTGGTTTACAGCATCCCACTGGAGGTGAGATTCAAGTTTGTTCAAGCCAAGTCCCTGTGGGAGCCCGAATTATTACTTACTTCAATATGAGTAATATTCTTTAAAAATCATTTTTTTTTTAGATCCACTGGTCAGAATCTTTGGATATTTGGTATAAATTCATGTTTGTTCAAATTGAGTGCCTTATTTTATGGTTGGGCTCCCTATGGGAGCCCGAATTTTTAACTTGGTGCAATATGAGGAAATGTTTTTTTAATCTCTTATTTTCAGCTCCACCAGTCAGAATGCTTTCATATTTGGTATGCAACATCTTTTGGGGACTCAGATTCAAAATTGTTCAAATCGAGTCCCTGGGTTAATATTTGGGCTCTCTATTGGCGCCCAAAGTTTAACTTAGTGCAATATGAGGACATTTCTTTAAAAATTTTCTTCTTCAGATCCACCTGTCAGAATCCTTTCATATTTGGTATACAACGTCTCTGGGTAGGGTGACATCTCTGTGCAGGAGGGGGGGGGGGGGGCAGATTCAATTTGTTCAAATCGAGTCCCTGGATTAATATTTGGGCTCCCTAATGGAGCCTGAATTTTAACTTAGTGCAATATGAGGGACATTCTTCAAAACTATTTTTCTCCAGAACTACCAATCAGAATCTTTTCATATATGGTATACAACATCTCTCGGAAGATCAGATTCAGTCCCTGCCTTAAAATTTGGGCTCTCTTTAGGGGGGGGGGGGGGTCCAAGTTTGTTCAAATCCCTACCTAAGTGGGTGTTTTTCCCATAAAATTTGCATTTCAAACTGCAATGACATAATAACTCTTGGAAGTTTGGCAGTGTTGGTCTACAGCTGATAGAATTGGAAGCAGGCAGGAAGACCTGTGATAATAATCATCCGACATGGACATTAGAGTTATGAATAATTTCATGACTTCATTCCTTTGTAGTGTTGATGAACCATGACTAACTGAATGTTATCTTCTTTGAACCACTTTATCAGGTGAGCGATTAAGGCTCCTTGGGGCCTCTTGATTTTAATACTCATTTTGTGTATTCTTTTTTTTTAATTTACTTATCCTGCATATGATTCATATCATTATTGTGGGCAGAAACCAAAATAATAAAAGCTAAAAGAATAAAAAGTAAAATATATTGAACAAATCCACTTAAAGCCTCTGTTTGATGGAGTGGGTGCCTGAAATTATGTGGAAAAACTGTGCTTCACAATTAAATGCTTTTCATCAATAAAAATGTTCAGATATGCAAAAAACCTCACTGCCTTTCAAGGTAACTTACAAAATAACAATGGGAATACATTAGTGATGCAATATTATCAGCATATTTGGAAACTCAGTTTATTTCTTTTTGAGAGTTTCAACAATCATATTTGCAAGCCTGAAAATAAGCAATCATCTGCAAAATGAGGTCCCCAGAGGGTGAATTTGGTGATGCTACCCTGCACAGCAGGGTAGCATCACAACATTTACCCTCTGTGAACCTCAGTCTGAATCAAGGTCTCAAGCCAAAACAGAAAGATATACCTGGAGGATAAATTGGCCCACTGTCTGGGATAACATCAGCAAATTCAACCTCTGGGGACCTCATTTTGAAAATTGACAGGTTGCTTATATTCAGACTTGCATATTAGCCACCTTTTTGGTTGTAACAAGTTGTTTCCTAAAATTTGTTTTATTATAATAAATTATTGGTGAATGTCTGAAGCACTCCACTAATTTCTAATTCAACAAATATCAAGAGATGCAATAACATTTTTTATTGGGTGGCTATGATTATTAACACAAAACGATGCAAACTGCAATGAGATAACTTGACTCATTCCAAGGCCAGGATTTTTTTTTTGGCTTTGTCATCAGGAGTAATACAATAATCATGTAATTTATGGATAAGTAGTGATATACACTGCTTTGATTTATTGTTGGAATTGGATGAATGCATGTGCAACTGACATATGGGAAACATGTTTGAATCCAAAATATTGAACTCATGTTGATTGTTGTTGTTGATTAACCCCAAGCACTCTGGAAGTGCAACAGAATTTTCTCCAATCACTCTGTTTTTCTCTTGTTTAACTATGAATTTAACCAATTATATCCTGTTTGACAGAGCTCACTGAGCTCTGTCAAACAAGATATATCTGGTTAAATATCAAACTGCATTATGGGAAATATTTGCGGCTGAAAACTTTGCCATTTTGACATCAGAGTGCAGCGAGTTAAAACAGGGAATGGAAGAGGAAGTATCATTCTGAGCAATTCTGTTGTTGAAATGGGGGTGGGGCTGTATTTTTAGCCTGTTTCAAGAAAGGGGACAGAACATGCAACGTCACATTTCGTGTTTTTCAAAGGCAGAAGGAGGTGGGTGTCAAAAACCTGATAGAAGAAATATGCATTTGAGGGTGGGTAAGTGAGTCTCCAAAATGTCAAAACCAAAACATCACATCTTGTGTCTGCAACTTTTTTTTTTTTAAAGAAAGTGCTGTCTGGGAGTAAGAAGTGATGGGAGAAGAAGGGTGTTGTACTTTGTAATGTTGTATAAACTGGTGGCAAGAAGAAAAAAAACAGGACATTTTCTTGCACCTATCCTACAGTTTGTTTCTCACATTGTATGTGATAAATGTGGACCACCTAAGTTCAGTCCACTTCAAACAATGGTTATGAAGACTCAAGGGAAAACTAGAGCAAAGTCGAGGGTGGCAAATACACCTGCCTGCAATACCATGGATAGCATTACAAAAATGAAACATTTTTTACTGGGTGATGCTGAAGGATGACAGATGACAGACCTGTGACAGATTACAGACCATTGGGACATATATCATAACTATTAAGTGTCACCATAGGGTGACACAAACAAGGTACCCCTGCCTCTTTACAAAATGTGAGAATGACTTGATTTGATAATTCTGTGAAAATAATAGTTTTCTGCAAGCTTTATGTATGTTGCACATCTGCAAGACGTGTAGCCATATCCTAAAGTTTCAACTCACTACATTAGGGAGAAATTGATTACACCATGAAGGTACCCTAAAACAAGTTATTCATGATTGAATTTTGGGACGGTCAAAATCAAAGTCCATAAAATGCAATAACTCCTTCAAATAATACACTGTACCGTTGGTAGACATCAATAGGATAGAATTGCACACAAAATATGAAGTCACTCCATTGAGTATTCCACAAGCTATTATACCCCACGCAACGAAATTGCTGGGGTATAATGTTTTTGACTGGTCCGTCCGTCAGTCCTACTTGTTTTCCGGACTTTTTTTCTACACGCTTCCAGATATTGAGCTGATTTTTGGTATGTGAGTCTACCATGGTGGCCTACAGATCAAGTTTGCATTTTTTTCCGCTCCACTGATTTTTACCGAAATTACGGCCCTTGGACTCTGAAAAATTCATCAAAATTACAGTTTTCCGGACTTTTTTTCTACACGCTTCCAGATATTGAGCTGATTTTTGGTATGTGAGTCTAACATGGTGGCCTACAGATCAAGTTTGTGTTTTTTTCCGCTCCACTGATTTTTACCGAAATTACGCCACTGATTTTTACCGAAATTATGGCCTTCGGACTCTGAAAAATTCATCAAAATTACAGTTTTCTGGACTTTTTTTCTACACGTTTCCAGATATTGAGCTGATTTTTGGTATGTGAGTCTAACATGGTGGCCTACAGATCAAGTTTGTATTTTTTTCCGCTCCACTGATTTTTACCAAAATTACGGCCCTTGGACTCTGAAAAATTCATCAAAATTACAGTTTTCCAGACTTTTTTTCTACACGCTTCCAGATATTGAGCTGATTTTTGGTATGTTAGTCTAACATGGCCTACAGATCAAGTTTGCATTTTATTCCGCTCCACCGATTTTTACCAAAATTACGGCCCTTGAACTTTGAAAAGTTCATCAAAATTACAGTTTTGCAGACTTTTTTCCTACACGCTTCCAGATATTGAGATGATTTTTGGTATGTTAGTCTAACATGGTGGCCTACAGAACAAGTTTACGTTTTGTTCCGCTCCACTGATTTTTACCGAAATTACGACCCTTGGACTGAAAAATGCATTAAAATTACAGTTTTCCGGTCTTTTTTTCTACACGCTTCCAGATATTGAGCTGATGTTTGGTATGTTAGTCTGACATGGTGGCCTACAGATCAAGTTTGCATTTTGTTCCGCTCCACTGATTTTTACCAAAATTACGGTCCTTGAACTTTGAAAAGTTCATCAAAATTACAGTTTTTCAGACTTTTTTCCTACACGCTTCCACATATTGAGCTGATTTTTGATATGTTAGTCTAACATGATGGCCTACAGAACAAGTTTGGGTTTTGTTCCGCTCCACTGATTTTTACCAAAATTATGGCCCCATAGACTTTGAAAAGTTCATCAAAATTACAGTTTTCCGGGCTTTTTCTCTGCTTGAATTCTTTCAAAACCGTTGAAACTACAGAACACTGTTTTCTGCAGTATTCCTAGAATCTATGTTTATTTTTAAAAAATGATTAGAGCTTGAAATATCGGGGTGCATGGGGTATGTGAGCGTGCTCACTGAGGTTCTATATTTCATGAATTAATTTCAAGGCAGACAAATTCTGAGTCCATAAAGGGCAATGACTCTGGAAATAAAATCTCACACAACACCTGCATTTCACTATGGGTATACAGCAATAGGATACACTTGCATACCAAATATCAAGTCTCTCAACTGAGAACACATTGGTACTCAGGGGATGAATTATTTGCTCTTATTTTTCCTCAAGTTGTTTCATTTTAATTATTTGACTATTTAATTTATAACAACAAAATATGATCGAATTGTCGGAAATCTGATGATATTTGTAAATACTCTAAGGTTTTTTGGTTCATTTTTTATCTGGAGGCGAGCAAACGTGGAAAGCTTTCATGTAAACCATATACCCCTGATGCTTTGCGTGTGCTTATACCATGGATGTTGCACACTGTCATATACCTTGGATGTTGGGTGCACCCTTTGCCATGGCTATTTGTCCAGGGCATTCTGACCTATCAAAAGACAAAATTTATCGGGATACAGGGACAATTTACTTTTCAAAATGACTTTGCATTGTTCATTCAAGTGACTTGCATAAAAATGAGTGCCAGTTGTAATAAATTTCAAGAACGTTTTCATTTGGTTTCTTGTCTGCATACAGTACTAAAACTTGACAGCATTTTGAGCCCACTGTTCAGTGAGGAATATAGTCGTGGCATTATGTCCATGTCTGTGCCACGCCCCTCCCCTTCCCCCCCCCTCCCCCAGCCCTTTCTCCTGGGGCCAGGGGAAGTGGAGAAGTGCTTGTGTACCTATGCCAAATTGGGGAACATAGATCTAAACAATTGGTTAAATTTGACTTTTGTGGTCATGATAAAGCCACAGAAGATGCAAGTGATGTGGAACACCAATAAATAAATCACATTTGAGGTTGCAGTGCAGTCAAGATTTGTGTTTGTATCACAGCAAGTTTGTTTCAAATTTGAGCAGGGTTTGTACAGCTCATGGAATCTTGGAAAAGTCGTGAAATTTTAAAATGATGTTTTAAACATTAAAAAGTCTTAAAAAATTACCAGACATTCTTGAGATTATGGAAAATGCATGGAATTTTGAAAGAGTATTGTCATGTCATACAATGTGAAATAAATAATGAAGGTTATTATTCCCCAGCATGGGAGGGATATAGCGAAGACCTCTGTCTGTCCATCCATCTGAACTTTGTTTATGGCATAACTTTAACAATAGTTACCGGATTTCAATTCTTTATGGTATATGTCTCCATAGCAACAATGTCTACGTCAAATTCGATGACCAGCGATATCCAATGAAAATGATGGGAGTTATTGCCCTTTGTTAAAAAGTACTGTGTAATGCTTGTTTTTCTTTGCTCCAAAATGCATTTTGAAGAATTTAGAGTGGTTATCTGCAAATAAAAATTGGACCCAAATGACCCAGCCCTCCCCCCCACCCCCTCCTCTGGCAGCTATCGGTCCTTGAATTCAATAATTTATTTTCAATGCATTGAAAGTATTTTAAAATGGGCATGATAGCCCAAAGCTTTTTAGTAGTACTTGGAAAAGTTTATGGTTAACCAGTGCTCTAAAGCCTTTCTGGGAAGAACTCCAGTTGAATCAAGAAAAAAACAAATGTGATAGAAAATATTCAATTGGTTGCCCTTTATCTTATTTCAGCTGGTACTGTATGTCTACCCTGATGTAATTCATATATCAAAAGTCATTGGAAGTCCCTGAATGTGGTATTTGAAAATCCCTGAATAGAACCTAAAAAAGGTCTTTGAAAGTCCTTACAAGTCCTTGAATTTTGTATCCTAATTTGGGAAGGTACCCTGGTATTTTCTTACTGTAAATTTATAGATTATTCTCTTTAACACTTTTGGCAGATAACACTGATAGTATTTTGCCACAAAACAGTAAATTTTGCATTGTTTGCTTCCAAAACAGAGCTTACAACCACCACGGGAGTGAGGGTGATGAACTAACTCTTATGTGAGGGTGAAAAGGCTTAAAAAATCTGTTTCTCAGGCCCTCCCATATGGTCCTTTTGGCTGCCGTATGCTCTCTTTTTATAACCAATGCAAATTTGAAAAAATAAAAATTAAATGGTTTATGTCTGAACTTTTACCCAAGTTAATAAAATTGATAATTTGTCCCTTGAGTGCAACAAGGTTTTGCAATTTAGCATTGCAAAGTCTTCTTGCACTCAAGGGACAAATACACCACCACCTTTGCTATTCTGTAGATTATGAGGCCTAAAACATAAAACAAACCAAGAACATAAACTTTTGATGGCAAAGAAATAATTACAAAAATAAAATAAAAAACCGCCCACCCACATACAATTTAAAAAAATGGCCTGAGAAACAGATCTACTTTGTGAGAACTAAGCCATATTTTTTAAAGCAAAAAGTGGCAAAATAGCAAAACTAGATGGTGTCACTTGTGTGCAAAGCACACTATAGTGTATCCCCGCATTTGCATCCTTGACTTTGTATGAATGCTTGATACAAAGATGAAATGTATTATATGACACACTAAAATCATATTGAGTGGCACAGGTGACACAGCTTCGTGCACACCTACAGACTCCACTGCAACATTTGAGCATGGTTTTAGCGTTTCGAATTACATACATGTACCCTGGGAGCCTTTCGCCGGAAACGGTCTAATAAAACATGAAAGTGGCAACGTTGGCACAGCCACGTGGCACCCCAAAAAGTCTGAAACGTTCGTGCACATCTACAGACCCTACTGCAACATTTGAGCATAGTTTTAGCATTTCAAATTACATACTCTGGGAGCTTTTCGCCAGAAATGAGCTGAGAAAACACAAAAGAAAAACGGTGGCACCGCCACGTGGCACCTGGAAAATCTGAAACCTTTGTACGCATCTACAGACCTTACTGCAACATTTGAGCATGCGTTTAGCATCTCGAATTACATACCCTAGGAGCCTTTCGCCGGAAACGGTCTAAGAAAACACAAAAGTGGCAACGGTGACACAGCCACGTAGCACCCCAAAAATCCGAAACCTCCACATTTACAGACTCTACTGCAACATCTCAGCATGGTTTTAGCGTTTCGAATTACACACTCTAGGAGCCTTTCGCCGGAAACAGTCTAAGAAAACACGAAAGTGGCAATCGTGGCACAGCCACGTGGCACCTGAAAAATCCGAAATCTTCGTGCATATCTACAGACCCTACTGCAACATTTGAGCATGGTTTTACCATTTCGAAATACATACTGTAGGAGCCTTTCGCCGGAAATGGTCTAAGAGAACATGAAAGAGGCAACAGTGGCACAGCCACGGGGCACCCCAAAAATCTGAAACCTTCGTGCGAATCTACAGACCCTACTGCAACATTTGAGCATGGTTTTAGGATTTCGAATTACATACCCTTGGAGCCTTTCGCCGGAAACGGTCTAAGAAAACGCGAAAGTGGCAACAGCACAGCCACTAGGCAGCTGAAAAATCTGAAACCTTCGTGCGCATCTACAGACCCCACTGAAACATTTGAGCATGGTTTTAGCGTTTCAAATTACATACCCTAGGAGCCTTTCACCGGAAAGGGTCTCAGAAAACACGAAAGTGGCAACGGAGGCACAGCCACGTGGCAGCTGAAAAATCTGAAACCTTTGTGCGCATCTACAGACCCCACTGCAACAGTTGAGCATGGTTTTAGCATTTCGAAGTTCATACCCTAGGAGCCTTTCGCTGGAAACAGTCTAAAAAAACACGAAAGTGGCAACAGTGGTACAGCCACATAGCACCCAAAAAATCCAAACCTTCCTGCACATCTACAGACCCTACTGCAGCATCTGAGCATGCTTTTAGCATTTCGAATTACATACTCGAGGAGCCTTTCGTCAGAAACGGTCTAAGAAAACATGAAAGTGGCAACAGTGGCACAGCCACGTGACACCTGAAAAATCTTAAACCTTTGTGCGCATCTACAGACCCCACTGCAACATTTGAGCATGGTTTTAGCGTTTCGAATTACATACCCTTGGAGCCTTTCGCCAGAAACGGTCTAAGAAAACACGAAAGTGGCAACGGTGGCACAGCCACATGGCACCCCAAAAATCCGAAACCTTCGTGCGCATCTACAGACCCCACTGCAATATTTGAGCATGGTTTTAGCATTTCGAATTACATACCCTAGGAGCCTTTCGCCAGAAACGGTCTAAGAAAACACAAAAGTGGCAACGGTGGCACAGCCACGTGGCACCTGAAAAATCTGAAACCTTCGTGCGCATCTACAGACCCCACTGCAACAGTTGAGCATGGTTTTAGCATTTCGAAGTTCATACCCTAGGAGCCTTTCGCTGGAAACAGTCTAAAAAAACACGAAAGTGGCAACAGTGGTACAGCCACATGGCACCCAAAAAATCCAAACCTTCCTGCACATCTACAGACCCTACTGCAGCATCTGAACATGCTTTTAGCATTTCGAATTACATACTCTAGGAGCCTTTTGTCAGAAACGGTCTAAGAAAACATGAAAGTGGCAACAGTGGCACAGCCACGTGGCACCTGAAAAATCTGAAACCTTCGTGCGCATCTACAGACCCTACTGCAACATTTGAGCATGATTTTAGAGTTTCAAATTACATACCCTAGGAGCCTTTCGCCGGAAACGGTCTAAGAAAACACAAAAGTGGCAACAGTGGCACAGCCACGTGGCACCTGAAAGATCTGAAACCTTCGTACGCATCTACAGACCCTACTGCAACATTTGAGCATGGTTTTAGTGTTTCGAATTACATACCCTAGGAGCCTTTTGCCGGAAACGTGAAAAATTAGTGCATTTTTCAAGTGGCTCCACAGAAGCCACCTGGTGGGGCAAAACTTTAAAAGTGGTATTTTTGGATTGCACAGACCCTATTGAACAACTGTAGAAAGTTACAGCGTTTTGAATTACAAAACCGGACGTACGGAAGTACCGGATGTACGGACGGAGATCACGACAATATCCCCGCATTTTTTAAAATGCGGGGATAACTAGAAAGATGAACAGGTTTG
Organism: Pictodentalium vernedei; assembly: GCA_031216915.1. Classification (NCBI taxonomy): domain Eukaryota; kingdom Metazoa; phylum Mollusca; class Scaphopoda; order Dentaliida; family Dentaliidae; genus Pictodentalium; species Pictodentalium vernedei. The sequence continues at coordinate 259,616,789 of CM062297.1, forward strand.
GCAGCTTCCATATGGCAGTGATAAAAGAAGGTTGTTTAAAAATGGGTTGGCCATGACCAGCTTGGAAACAACTGCGAAGCCACAGGATTTACAGGGTTTTTTGGTGGTCGGGTTTTATCCAGCCCTTTTTTTTTTATTTCCGGGCACAACTTTGGACTACAAATGCTGTTTTAACCACCACTAAATCTTCCTATTGTTACATTTTGCCTTCTTTGACATCATAGAGAAGACCTTTGACCTGCTTTTGTCTAGCACTCAGAAATATCGCTGCAGAACCCTGGATTTAGGTTGTTAACGTGCAACAAAAATGTTTACAAATCACCAGGGTTTTAACCCATTATCCAAAGCACAGAAAATTAAAATTTATTGTTTTAATAACTGTTTTTTAGCTCAACTTGACAAAGTCAAGCTGAGCTATTGCTATCACTTATCCATCGGCGTACATATGTACATCCACAATTTCCTTTGGCACACTGCACAGGTTGCATTTATGATCAGATTCCTTTGAAACTTATGCTTGTTTGGGGTGACCTCCAGATGGGAGCTATCGATTTTCTTCCATTTCCATCAAAAAATGTTGCTGCTGGCAACGTTCTTTGAACTTAGTTTAGTCAGACGTCAATATTTCCTTTTGGCACACCCAACAGGGCACATTTATGATCAGATTGCTTTGAAACCTGGCACGCTTGTTTGGAGTGACCTCTAGATGGGAGCTTTAGAGTTTCTTCTATTTCTGTCAAAAAATGTTGCCGCTGGCAACGACCATTGAACTTGGTTTAGTCAGGCATCAGTATATTCCTTTGGCATGCTCTACAGGACACATTTATGATCAGATCAGTTTGAAACTTGGTATGCTTGTTTGGGTTACCTGTAGATGGGAGCTATCGATTTTCTTCGATTTCCATCAAAAAAATTATGAACTTTGTGCACACCCTGCAGTGCACATTTTTGACAGGATCGCTTTGAAACTTTGTGTGCTTGTTTGGGGTGACCTCTAGATGGGAGCTATCGACTTTCTTCCATTTCCGTCAAAAAAGTTGCTGTTAACAATGACCTCCTAACTTAATGTATTTGTGTATCAACCTTCTTCCTTTAGCCAGCCTTACAGTTTACATTTAAAAATGCATGGATTGCTCTGTCGTTGTGCATGCACAATGCTGTTATGTTGAAGTTTCACCAAATAACATTGGTACCAATGATCTTCAATTTTGCCATTTCACTTATAACTTGCCAAGTTCAAGTTTGTCAAGTTGAGCTACAGTGTCATTGACACTTTCATTTTCAAATTTCAACAAAACCATATTGTGTGAACCCTCGTTGGAACAAGCTCAATGAGCACCACTGATCAGTGGTTCTCTCTGGTGTACTTTGGCTTCCTCCACCAATAAAACTGTCTCTCACGTCGTGACCCTGGCTGTTGCAAGTGTTGTTAAACCCCCATGAACAAACAAACATATAGCATAGTTTTTAAAACAAACTCTGCAGGCACTTGTGTATTTAAGTCTATGAGTCTGTGCTGCCTGTTATTGCAGAAATATTCCAAATGCTGTCTTCTGAATTGTGGAAGTCATCAAATAGAAAAAACTGATTTGGAAATTATAGTATTGATAAATGAAAATGGAAATTCAGTGCTTCTCAGGTGGGATTTTCTCTTCAAATTTCATTTAGCCTACTTATTAACTTTTTTAGCCTACTTATTAACTTTGCGTGTGCATGCATGCATGTGTGTGTTTGTTGGGACAGGGACTGCAAGAGGTTGGCACTTTTTCCCACTGCAATATGCTGAATGTCTTCTGCATTTTATAATCATCTGTTTCCTTTTTCATTCAGATTGTACCATCTGCCTTCAAAGCTACTCTTCCAGAAAAATAAATGGATAATGTTAATTCCTCAAAAAAACTGTATCCTATTTTCACAGGGTTTGGGGGTTTTTCTGTCCCAACTTATTTGTTGAGGTGTGACGAAGTCAAACTCGACTTATAGTTTGGAGAATGGCAGGTGGGCGTAAACAGTTGGTTTCCGGATGATAACTTGATAATGGTTCGACTCCTTTCATGAAACTTCGTAGGTAGGTTGGCATTGGTGAGAGGAAGAAACCTATTTATTTTGGACTTGCTTGGTCAAAGGTCAAGGTCACAGTGACCTTGAGCATAGTAAATTGTAAACAATTGGTATCCAATGATAACTTGACTGTGGTTCAACCCACATTCATGAAACTTCATACGTAGGTTGGCTTTCATGAGAGGAAGAACCCTGTTTATTTTGGACTTGCTAGGTGAAAGTTCAAGGTCACAGTGACCTTCAACTTTAATTTATTATGTACAGTGACCTTGACCTTTGACTTGCAAGTCAAAGGTCAAGGTCACAGTGACCTTGAACGTAATAAATTAAGTCGTAAACAATTGGATTCCAGATGATAATTTGACAATGGTTCCACGTAGTTCATGAAACTTCATATGTAGATTGGCATTATTGCAAGAAAGAGCCCTATTTATTTTGGAATCAGGTCTAAGGTCAAGGTCACAGTGACCCTTCACATAGTAAATTGTAAACAATTGGTTTCTGGACAATAAGTTGATAATGATTAAACCCAATTTTGTGCTGGCACAACTCGACATTGGATTGGTGATCCTATCAACATTTTTTTCAAAATTTCATTTGTGTCCCAAGTGATGGTCTCTGATGTTTCAAATGTCTTCACAAGTCTGCATTTGTTGTCTTTTTCTTGCCAACTGCTGCTGATGCAAAGAAAGAAACATCATCTCGCCTCATATTGTGAGACCATTCACCTCTTGTGGTCTGAAGTTTTGATATCTGTAATGTGAACTTTAACCAAATTATGGATTCAGGTTAACACAACAGAAGCGCTTGGGAAACTCAACTTAAAACACAAGTTGTAAATTCCATAATTGGGCTTTGATTGATTTAATTTTGTTTTCTTTGTAACTTTACTTTATTATCTTGTTGGGAGGAATTTGAATGTATGAGCTACTGGAATGATCAATGCTCTATCAAATGTTAATTCCTACTCCGACAATAGTCGAAGTGTAAGTAGGGCTTTCACCTGCATGTGTGTGTCAGTTTATGCTTTAGACAAAAAAATGGCTGCATCTTTTCCAGCCAAACTTTGACAGGTGTAGTACAATGACAACAAAAGCAGTCTCTGTCGATCAGTTCACGATCTGGCCACAACACATATTAGTGAGTCTGGATTTTGTGCATAAAATATTGTGAATTCAAGGCTAAAGGTAGAAATACAAACACAAATACCATCTGATATTTAACTCCTTGCATGCAGCTGGCAGATATTTCCATCCAGGACAGAATTTCTCTTGCCTCTGTAATATGTATCATTTGGGTACATTTAATCAAATTTTGCTCCTGTAAATTGAATGGATTTTTGCACCAATGATTTGTTATGTTAAATATTGATGAAATTTTTACCAAATCCTGCTTCACAGCAGCCATGACTAGATTTTATGAAAAATATCTGGAAAATACTCAGTGGGTTGAGTTAATGACAATAAAAATGTTACCACATAATCATGATCAAATAGCTTATTTGAAATTTACATTATGGAAAAGACTGTTCACAACACGTATAATACGGGAATGACATCAGAAGTCAACATTGGCATGGTAATGTTGTGAGTTGGTTTTGAAAATAGAATTTAATTAATCTTATCTTATTTTTCATTAACTGTCCAACTAATACAAACCACAGATGACATTTTTCCGAAAACATTCCCTGAATAACTAAATATTTTCATTTTTTGTCTTGAAAACATAGCTTATCACCTCTCATTGGAATGAACTCGTTCTAGTGAAGGATCATAACCTATGTTTTTGAGGCAAAAAGTTTAAAAAATAAAATCTGGATTGCGATTTTTGTGAACCGTGCTGGCCTGCTTTAGGCATTGATTGATTGATTTATTGATGTTTAAGGTCACATATTTATGCACAATGGCTAATCATGAACCTGACAGTTTTATGGGTGGAGGAAGCCGGAGTACCCGAAGAGAACCACCGAGTAATGAGCAGCTGCCAGCTCCCCAACATTGTAACTCCGCACTGCAGCACAGGCAGGGTTAGATTGGTTGAAGACATGCATACCATCGACATGCAGTACGCCTTAGTACATGGCGTCATCGTGCTTTAGGCAATTAAATGAGCAAAACGGTTCAATTACACATTGTGATAAAAAGAATCTCAACTTCATCACAATTTGATGTGAAATTTCTAAACCTTTTTCACTAAAATCGATCTAAGCTTGGTTAAACCTCGGCACAGATTTATTTTAGGGAACATGACACAGAAATTTCATAGGAAATTGCGATTCAATAGAGATTCTCTAATTCTCACATTTCTTTTTTTGATGGGCAAGATTCTTGTGTGTTGTTGAGAGAAAAGTGTACAAATGATTTGGTGTTGATCATACAGTACTGTGGTAACAAAAGTGGGCAGGGAATTTTGACCGAATTATGACCCAGATGCAATCCAGCTGAAATTCTCTGTCCATTTTTAGCTTAACTTGACAAAGTCAAGATAAGCTATTGCCATCACGCATGCAGAAGTCTGTCAGTCTGTTCACATTTTCCTTTAGCACAGGCTACACCCTGTAGTTCTTGTCCGATCATCATGGAATTTCATATGCTGGTTTGATGCCATGTCTAGATGAGAACGTCCCCTTTAGGTCGCGATCGGTCAACCATGATGGCTGTCCAAGTGCAAACCTTTAGCACAGTCTACAGGTCGTATTTATGAAGGGATTTCATTGTAACTTGATAGGATGACTCTGTATAATGTCTAGATGAGAACACCCCCTTTTGGTCATGATCTGTCAACCATGCCGGCTGCCCATGCCCGAAACCCAAAAACTTTTAGCACAGGTTGTATTCATGGAGGGATTTCATTGTAACTTGGTAGGATGACTCCATATAATGTCTAGATGAGAACATCCCCTTTTGATTGTGATTGGTCAACTGTGACGGCTACAGGGGCCCAAAGCCTGAAAACCTTCAGCACAGTCTACAGGTCATATTTATGAAGGGATTTCATAGTTACATGGTAGGATGATTCCAGATAATGTCTAGATGAAATGTCCCCTTTTGGTAACTATCATTCAACCGTGATGGCTGCCCAAGCCCAAAAACCTTTAGCACAGACTACTGGTTGTATTTATGAAGGGATTTTATTGTAACTTCGTAGGATGACTCCATGTAATGACTAGATGAGAACATCCCCTTTTGGTTGTGATTGGTCAACTGTGAAGGCTACAGGGGCCCAAAGCCCGAAAATTTTTAGCATAGTCTACAGGCTGTATTTTTGAAGGGATTTCATAGTAACTTGGTAGGATGATTCCAGATAATGAGAACGTCCCCTTTTGGTAACAATCATTCAACTGTGATGGCTGCCTGAGCCCAAAAAGCACGAAAACCTTTAGCATGGACTTCAGGTCATGTTTATGAAGGGATTTCATTGTATCTTGGTAGGGTGACTCAGTATAATGTCTAGATGAGGACGTCCCCTTTTGGTTACGATCGATCAACTGTGATGGCTACACAAGCCCGAAGCCCTTTAGCACAGTCTACAGGCCGTGTTTATGAAGGGATTTCATTGTAACTTGATAGAATGACTCATTTTGGAATAATTTCACTGTAACTTAGTAACTTTGGTTGACCTACCCCTCAGTTCTTTAGTACAGTCTACACCTCAAATTATTTTTATTGAAAACATCGCATACAGGGAACAGAAATTAACATATTCTCAATTATCACAATTCGTGTCGTATTTCATAATCCTTTCATAAACATTGAACATTGTCCTTTTCATCAAACACAATACACGGTCAATTTGAGCTATAGTGTCATTGACACTTTCATTGTAATCACTATACCGTTTAGTACTTGACAAGATCTGAACACCTATTGTTTTTGACAACACAGGTCAAGGTCACAGGATTACAAAATTCATTTTAGTTTTTCCCACTTAACAGCGCTAAATTATTTTTGGTCATCAAAATATTTACACGCATCTTTCTGTTGTTACAATTTTGGGGAGAGTACCAATAGGCACTCTCCATAAATTGTAACAAGGCAATTCCATACAGATGAAACAGTTGCACTTCAAAGATAATATGAAGCACATCCACTGAATATGAAGCCTAAGTTTGCAGTATCTGCACTTCAAAACAAGGCCTAAATATGGGCGTCCTGCACTCTACCAGTTTAAGTTCCAGTAGCCACATTTTATTGATGTCGAGGAACCTCAGGATAATTCCCCTTTGGTGGGCAAAGGTTAAGGTCGCATGGTTACAAAATCCAGGATGTGCACTCAGAGGCAGGTGTATGCATCTTGATTGTGTGTGCCCAAGTCCATATGTTCACAACTGGGGTAAAACACAATTATGACAATATGAACTTTTGATGTTATGGTGAGCAACATAATGCCCCTTCCAACTGCAGGTCTAAACATTTTCAGTGTTAAAACTCTGGAAAAAAAATGTATTGCCATAATATGCATTAAAGCAAAAATTGATCTTGGGGCATCTTATTCATAAAGTAAGAAGCTATTAATGGGATAATAAAAATAATACACATGTCTTGGAAATATATAAAATGTATTTCAGTTGGTCTGTACAGTAGTTTATACAAATTTTTATAAAAAAAAAAAAAAAAAAAACAAACAAAATTTTATACAGGAATCACAAGCACTGTTGCACCACCGAAATGTATGTACAAAAAAACATTTCGAGCCAAAATAAGTGGTGAAAAGTAATCCCAGTTTGTTTTCTAGCACTTCGTTTTCAAAATAAAAGACCCCCTCCATCTTTAACTCTTAACCTGGTGAGAATTTTCCGCAATTTTTCATAACAGCATGTCATAGCTGCTGTACAGGTAAACAGGTAAAGAGAAAACCCTTGATGTAATAAAATAGTTCTATCCACTTGCATAGGGAGCATGGTAACTCAGTTGTAAGAGCATTGAACTTCCAACCGAATGGTTAATGGTTCGATTCTGACCAGCAGTAACCGCATTGTCTTTGGGAAATGCACTTGATCCTGATTGCCCAAATGGGGCATGGTGGTGCTACATACTGAGGCATACTGCATATCAATGGTGCACTTGCCTTCAACTGCTGCTAGCCATTCTTGTGCAGTTAGTATGTTGGGGAGTCTGATAGTTGCTCAGTGGTACTCTCCTTCTTCCAACAGTAAAACTCTGCGACATGATGTGACCCTAGATGTTGAAAATGTCATTAAACTCCAATAACAACAAAACAAACAATCCTCTTGCAGCTCATGGGGAATAGTTTACTGTTAAAATACCTTAAAGGGAAGTTTCTACCCACCCCAAAATTCTCAAATTGTTGAAGAGGACGGGAAGCATAAAAGTTTAAGCGAATGGACCTCCTGATTTAAACCTTGAGGCCCATTGGTTTCTGGTACCATTTATAATTTTTTAGTGAATACTGAGTTGTTGGGTGGATGGAAATGTCACTCTCCAGGTGTTTAATGGTAATCCACATACTTTTGAAATATATCTAAAACTGGACTAATTTCTCATTTTCCCTAATTGCGTTGTGATGTTATTGGGATGTTCCCTAATTGCATTGGAATGTTCCCAAATTGCATTTTGATGTGATTGGGGTGTTCCCTAATTGCATTGTGATGTTATTGGGATGAGCACATCTTAATAATTAGGCTCACAATATCTTCAAAGCACTCTTCAATAAATTGTAACAGAATAAATAATGTACATATTAATAATATCCATGTTGTGGAGATGAGTTCTCTCAGAAAGTGATCCATTACCTTCTGCACACTAAGGTCAAAATATCGAGGTATCAAGCAGTAAATGTTTTACATAATGCAGCTAGGAATTTAACCAATTCAATCTTGTTCAAGATTGAATTGGTTAAATTTCTAGTTGCATTATGGGAAAAATTTACTGCTTGAAATTTTGACATCTATGTGCAAAGCCTTAATAAAAAAAGTTATTTCCAATTTACATTCAGAATAAATTCAGCACCTCACCACACATCAGCCTATTGGTCCTGAAATTTGGCAACAGTTTCTGTACTAGTTTAACTTCCAAGACTGACTTAGTTCATCCAAAATACTGGCTCATAGCATTATCTCAAATGGTATGTTGTTGAAATTGGCTTGATGATCCCTTTACAATTTTATGTTACAGCTAGCACAAAATGTTGTGCCAATTCCAGAATAGGTCTGGACACTTGTACATTTCATTTTGATTTTGGAAGAATCTGTTTTCAAATTAATTTAACTTCCATAATTTTTTGTTCTTTTTTTTTTTTTTTTTTAAAATTGAACTTCCCCAATTGTGATTAAATATTACAATATATTATCATAGTGAAGGTATCTGTCTTCTATTTTTATGTATTTAAACAATTTGGGGCTGGCTGTATTTTGGTCAATTTGTATATATCAAATCTTATTCACAGAAAACTTTCAAACTTGTGTTAATGATTAACCTGACATAACAGCTGAAATGAAGTGTTATGCCATTCCATTTTTGGGTGGAGTTTTGTCTCAAAAACATAGCTTATGACTCCTCATTGGAATTAGTTTAATTCAGTGAGGGGGGCATAGCTATGTTTTTGAGGCAAAAGAATGAAAATTTTTAGCTATTCAATTAATTCTTTTTCAAATGTCAAATATTGGTGTTGGGTAAAGGATTAACTACCAGTATGATGCATAGAAGATTAAAAAAAAAAAAAATTCAGAGTTTCATGCCGAAGGACTTACAGAATAATTGTTAACCCTTTACCAAATGTAACCATGCTAATCACAAAAATCACCATCCAATATTCATTACTTTTGTCTCAAAAACATAGCTTATGACCCCTCATTGGAACAAGCTCACCAAGCTCGTTCCAATGTGGGGTCATAAGCTGAGTTTTTGATGCAAATAATGAAAAGAATTAATTATTCAAGAAATTCATTTGGAAGTGTTGTATGCATTTCATGTTGGGTAAAGGGTTAAAGACTATACCACCTACAACAAAGTGAAAAACAGAAGAACTGTAAACAAAACAGACCAGGATTTCATTCAAGTTTAAGAAATTGTGGCGCATGAAAATTCAACAAACAAAATGTCACAAAGTTTGAGCTTATTCTAATGGGGGTTTCTTAAGCAAATGATTGGCACCATTCTGTGAAAGAGATTAGATAAATAGTTAAGGAAGCAAACTCTGAATATGGAGTGCCATCAATACTGTTAAACATGGGTTAATGATATCTGCATTTCTCCAGAATGCATGTCAGTTCTTGAGATAAAATTCATCAATTACATCTTTTCTTCTTGAATCTTTGAAAGACACTGCAATATTTACACCCATGTACGATAACTTCCGAGGATCAAGGATAACGAGTATTCATTGTGAACTCTTGAGGTCTTTACTGTTCTTTAGTTAATCAATCCTATTATTGAACTTACATCGCCGCTTGTTGTAATAAATCTGAAAAAAAAAAATCATTCATATTTGAACCTGAGTCAGATCATCAAATTCAACATTGGATACAACAGTTGTGTGAATATTTCTTTCTTTCTTGGTGTTCAAGGTCACTTTCAGCATTTAAAGCTGTATCATGACCACAACATTGGTTTGGTACAAACTCAAATCTATCCAATTGTTTATACCTTCAGTACGTGGAGAGTGGATTGTAACTAAATCACCCACAGAGTGGAGTTATCACCCAAGCTATAACTTTCAAATTGTATACATATGGACAAAAAACACAATCAGTGTTTCAGCCAATGGACCTCCAGGTTTAAACCAGTGGTCCATTGGTTGGAACTTTGATTGTGCTTGTTATGCTTTGCAACAAACTTGCAATTATTGCTTGGGTGGAATCTCCACTCTGTGGGGGATTTAGTGATAATACATGCTCCACGTACTGTATGCTGCCCACTTCAGAGGACTTCCTCCTGAGGTATTTGTTAACTGGTTGAGGACGACATTATCTTTGGTGGACTGAATTTGTTCAAGGGTGCCCATAGGCACTTTTCAATAATTTGTGATAAAACAAATTTATATAAACAAAATATTAGTTAAGTTTGACTGAATATAAAACGTGAGCAAGGAAAATGTTGGCTTTTGCCCTGGTACTCACATTTTTTTTGAAGCTCTGATAGTGGCTTCTGGCACACAACCAGTTAACAGGTCCTATTTTACCAGTAAACAAGCACTGCTTCACTTTCCTGTGTTATTCATATGAAGGATCGGTAATAATACTCTCCTTCAGCCCGGCAGAACACTGGGATTAACCCTTTGCACAATTAACAACATTGCACAATATAAGTCACAATTGCGGGGATGTGGTGGCTCGGTAGGTAGAGGTGCAGGCTGCAAGCCGAGAGGTCCTCACTTTGAATCCCACCTGCGGCAACTGTGTTGTGTCCTTGGGCATGACACTTCACCCCCATTGCCCATGTGGGGGCATGGTGGCGTCGTGTGCTAAGGTGTACTGCCCGTCGATTGTGCACCTGTCTTCAACCAATGCTAACCCTGCTTGTGTGGAGTTGGTACATTGGGGAGCCGACAGTTGCTCGCCGTTGCTCAGTGGGTCTCTCAGGGCATTCCAGCTTCCTCCACCTGTAATACTGTCACGGTCATGATTAGCCATTGTGCAGAAATATGTGACCTTAACTATCAATAAATAAATAAGTCATAATTGTCCAGCAATATTTAAAAAAAAAATACCGATCGGATCACCGATACAATATCAATTTGTGACAGCACAAAAGTGGGTTTAATCATTATCAACTTATCATTGGGAAACCAAGTGTTTATGATTCAGTATGTTCAAGGTCACTGTGACCTTGACCTTTGACCTAGCGCATCCAATATAGATAGGTTGGTCCTCGTGAGAGGAAGAACTCTATGAAGTTTCATGAATGTGGGTCAAACCATTATCAAGTTATCGTGTGGGGCCCGGTTGATTCACTCTCGGCACAGCACAAATTGTAACAAAATTATGACGTCACTTGTACCGGTGAATCAACCAGGACAGCTCAGTTGTAAGCGAAAGTAAACAAAAAATGATGGACTCGCATTGAAACATCGTCTGTCTGTCAGACATTTTGTCGAATGACGTCACGGCACAAATCTTGCACCACCTCACGAGGAGGTGTAAATTTGTGCCGGTCGGCACAGTCCCGTCACATGTTCTGTTCGTGGTTGATTGTGGGGAATCCCTGTTCAGTCACAGTTTGTGCTGTGCCGAGAGTGAATCAACCGGGCCCCTGGAAACCAATTGCTGTGATTACTATGTTCAGGGTCACTGTGACCTTGACCTTTCACCTAGCAAGTCCAAAATAAACAGGTTTCTTCCTCTTACCAAGGCCAACCTTCATATGAAGTTTCATGAATGTGGGTTCAACCAGTCAAGTTAACATCTGGAAACCAATTATTTACAATTTAGTATGTTCAAGGTCACTGTGACCTTTACCGTTGACCTAGTGAGTCCAAAATACATCGATTTCTTCCTCTCACCGAGGCCAACCTACATTTGAAGTTTCATGGATGTGGGTTCAACCATAGTAAAGTTATATCCGGAAACCAACTGTTAGCTCACCGAAGGCAGCTTAACTTATCACTTGCCGTCCGTCGTGAACTTTACACTATCAACTTCTCCTCACAAACTACTCGACCAAATTGAACCAAATTTTGTGTGCATGTTCCTTATCATATATCAATTCCAGTTTGTACAAATAAGCATGCCGCGCCCACAGGGGCACCAGAAGGGGCATAACTCTTATAGCACCCATAAATTTTTTCAAAAATTCAAAAAAATCTTCTTCAGATCCACCAGTCAGAATTTTTTCATATTTGTTAAACAACATCTCTAGGGGGGAGGGGTCAGATTCAAGTTTGTTCAAATCGAGTCCTTGGGTTAAGATTTGGGCTTTCTATTGGAGCCCAAAGTTTAACTTGGTGCAATTTGAGGAAATTTCTTTAAAAATCTTCTTCTTCAGATCCACCAGTCAGAATGCTTTCATAATTGGTATACAACAACACTTGGAGGGTCAGATTCAAGTTTGTTCAAACTGAGTCGGTGGGTTAATATTTGGACTCCCTAAGGGAGCCTAAATTTTAACTTTGTGCAATGCGTGGAATATTCTTTAAAAATCTTCTTCAGATTCACCAATCAGAATCCTCTCATATTTGGTATACATCATCTCTAGGGGGATAAGATTCAAGTGTGTCCAAATCAAGTTTCTCGGTTAATATTTGGGTTCCCTATGGGAGCCTGAATTTTAACTCAGTGCAATATGAGAAAATTTCTTTAAAAATCTTCTTCTTCAGATCCACCAATCAGAATGCTTTCATATTTGGTATACAATATCTCTAGGGGGGTCAAATTCAAGTTTGTTCAAATCGGGTCCCTGAGTTAGTATTTGGCCTCTCTGTTGGAGCCCAAAGTTTAACTTGGTGCAATTTGAGGAAATTTCTTTAAAAATGTTCTTCTTCAGATTGACCACTCAGAATCCTTTCATGTTTGGTATACAACATCTATAGTGAGATGGAAGGGGGGGTGGGGGGGGGGGCAGATTCAAGTTTGATCAAATTGAGTCGTCGGGTTTATATTTGCGCTCCCTATGTGAGTGCAAATTTTAACTTTGTGAAATGCGTGGAATATTCTTTAAAAATCTTCTTCAGATTCACCAGTCAGAATCCTCTCATATTTAGTATACATCGTCTCTAGGGGGCCAGATTCAAGTTTGTTCAAATCGAGTTTCTCGGTTAATATTTGGGTTCCCTATGGGAGCCTGAATTTTAATTTAGTGCAATATGAGAAAATTTCTTTCAAAATCTTTTTCTTCAGATCCACCAGACAGAATCCTTTAACATTTAGTATGCATCATCTCTAGGAGGGGTCAGATTCAAGTTTGTTCAAATTGGGTCCCTGGGTTGAAAATTTTGAGTCTGGTTCGAAATTTTTGACCAAAATTTGAGACAAAAAATTTGTTTTGGATTTTTTATGCATTTTGTTCAATTTTGAGATGAAAACCCCCCCCAAATTTTTAGCCTGAATATTTTGTGTCCGGTTCCGACTCCGAAATTTTGGACCAAAATTTGGAATTTAAAAAAAAAATTTTTAGCCTGAAAATTTTGGGTTCATTCTTGGAAATTTTGGACAAAAAATTGGGAAAAAAACATTGTTTTTTTTTATGCATTTTGTTCAATTTTGAGATGAAAAAAAAAATTGGGGGTCAGATTTGGACTCCGAAATTTTTGACCAAAATTCGGACAATTTGGGGGGATTTTTATGCATTTTGTTCAATTTTGAGATGGAAAAAAACCCATTTATAGCCAGAAAATTTTGGGTCCTGTTCCGACTTGTTTTTAAAATCTTCTTCTTCAGACCATGTAGTCAGAATGCTATCATATTTGGTATACAACATCTCTAGGAGGGTTAGATTCAAGTTTGTTCAATCCTAGTCCATGAGTTGAAATTTTAACTTAGCACAATATAAGAAAATTTCTTTAAAAATCTTCTTCAGATCCACCATTCAGAATCCTTTCATATTTGGTATACAACATCTCTTGGAGGGTAAGACTCAAGTTTGTTCAAACCTGGCCCTGGGGTTAATAATTTGGGCTACCTATGGGAGCCTGAATTTAACCAAGTGCTATTAATAAGAAGAAATTTCTTTTAAAATCTTTTTCTTCAGATCCACCAATCAGAATCCTTTCATATTTGGTATACTACATCTCTGGGTGGGTCAGATTCAAGTTTGTTCAAGTTGGGACCCTGGGTTAATATTTTGGCTCCCTATTTGAGCCCAAAGTTTAACTTAGTGCAATGTGAGGTGATTTCTTTAAAAACCTTCTTCATATCCACCAGTCAGAATTCTTTCCTATTTGGTAGATGACATCTCAAGGGGGATCAGATTCAAGTTCGTTTAACTGGTAGAGTGCTGGAAGCCCATATTTGGGCTTTACTCTGAGGTGAAGGTACTGCAACTTGAAGGCTTCATACTCAATGAATGTGTTTCATATTATCTTTGAAGTGATATTATTTAGTCTGTAGGGACTTGTCTTGTTACAATTTATGGGAGAGTGCCTGTAGGCACTCTCCCATAAATTGTAACAAGGCAAAGACATGTGAACAAATTTTGATGGCCAAAAATAATTCAGCACTCTACCAGTTAATATGAGTCCTTAGCTTAATATTTGGGCTCTATGAGCAGGGGTGGGATGGGAGGGCATGTTCTATTCAGGTTTGTTCAAATCCATTCCTTAGTGTTTTTCCATAAAATTTGCCTCTCATGACTTTGTAGTGTTGATGAACCATGTCTAACTGAATGTGACCCCAAATACTTCTTTGAACCACCTTGGCCGGTGAGCGATTAAGGCCTCTTGTTTATGATTTAGTATCTTCAAGGTCACTGTGACCTTGACCTTTGACCTAGTGAGTCCAAAACAAATAGGATTCTTCCTCTCATCGAGGCCAACCTACATATGATGTTTCATGAATTTGGGTTCAACCATAGTCAAGTTATCATCTGGAAACCAATTGTTTATGATTTAGTATGTTCAAGGTCACTGTGCCCATGACCATTGACCCAGCGGGTCCAAAATAAACAGGGTTCCTCCTCTCACCAAGGCTGACCTACCTATGAAGTTTCATGAACGTGGGTCGAACCATTGTCAAGTTATCGTCCGGAAACCAATTGTTTACAATTGCCCGCCCAACCGCCATTCATCAAACTATAAGTCGAGTTTGACTTCATCACAACTTGACTAAAAATACCATTCACATTTTATGATTTGTTTACTTTTTCTTAAAAAAACATAGCTGATGATCCTGCATGGAAATGAGCTCATTCCAATGTGGGGGTGGAGAGGAGTCATACAAACTATTTTTTTTCTCACAAAATAGAATATGTTTAGTTCAAGAATCTCTTGCGATTAACCAGACAAATTTGTTGTGAAGGTATGGTAAATAGTTTGGTTTTAGGACGTTAAAACATTCAAAAGGATTATTCAGAAACATTTAAGTGTACTTATAATGGCATACAGGATATAGTGAAGAGCTCTGTCCATCGTTTCCAGCAATCCAGAACAATTCTTTATTTGATAACTTGAACAATAGCTATGAGATTTCAATAAATTTTGATGCGCTTCTTCAAGGTAGATTACCAAGTGGGTTGATGCATTTTTCCACAGATTTGTAGATATTCAAGCCAACACAACAACCCTATCGGCTTGGAACAGTAGATCATTTGTATAAAAAGTACACACAATATTGGCATCCCCATAAAATACCTTTTGTATGGTCACATAATCAAACTAATATAGTACTTACATGTTTTTCTGGTGAGCATATAATCCCTGTAACTGAAAAACAAACAAGAAAAGTCCATACATAATTCGAAAAAATAACACTCAGTGTATGATACAGTACATTTGCCATGGTCTGGTAGTAATCCACACATGGACAGTGATGTCCATGCAAACGTTTACAAGGTAATAAATATCATCACCATAAACATTTTAATTAATGAAGCACCAGATTGTACCTAATGCTTCATTAATTATTTTTTTTGTGTTTATTTCTATAATTTGTGTTTGCAATCTAATATTATTGCTTCCATGGAAATACTCCCCACCCCATGGGAAGTGACCAGTCCTAGATGACTGTACTGTATGAACACAATTCTTACAAACCATCTCAGCATTTGGTAACACCTTTTTAACCCTTTGAACTCTAGTGGTATCATCCATGCTAGTTCAATGGAATCACTTGGAAGAGTACATATTCATTATTTAGGGTAGACCAATCAATATTTTCAGCGTGCAGCCTCAGGTGCACCTTGAAAATATTGATTGGCCTACCCCACACATTTACTGAGCAGCCATCCTATTTAATGACGTTATGAAGTATCATGTTCCTGGCCAGAAAAGTGGTTGCAGGGGTTCAAAGGGTTAAGAGTGTATGAAAAATGCTATTGTGAAATGGTGTCATATTAAACCCCTCTGGACACCCAAAACAGTGGTGGCACTAGAATTTCTCTGACAGGCGTCTGAAAGGGGCTTGGGCTTCCCAACTGGTGGGGGCTTAAGTAGCTCACAATAAAGGAGGCAGTTTCCCTGATGGGGTGGGGGGGGGGGGGGGATGGCAGACCTTTCTGATGGTGGGCCTGTAGTCCACATTCACCCTATTTGGTGCCACCTCTGACCCAAAAGAATCTCTGAATACTTAACCATGACATGCAACAATGATATACTACTCAAAGTTTGCTAAGCACCAAATATCTGACACATCATTGTGAAATTTACTTATGACATATTTGCGATATTTTTAGGTGGATATGATTGAGTAATGTATTGAGATGGTCCCCAGTGTTTACATTAGCTCTCTTGACAGGCAGACTTTTCGTGACAGTCATAGAAAGCATGTATCCCTTGATTTTCATGATGTTTTCGTGTACTGTCTACATGTACATGACATGTGTAGGGTATTCAATCTTCATTTCAACACAAACCCTTGTGATTTAATGATTGAATATGGCAAATACAAATGTAAGAAGACATTTGTCTGAAGCAGAAATGTGACGGGCTGTAGGGATGGTGGAGCAAGGGGCTACCCATCGTCAGGTTGATGAAGCCCTTGGTGTGCACCATACGGTGATCACCAGAGCCTGGGTAAGATTTCAGCAATATGGCATGGTGGTGCCAGAGACATGGCAACATCTGCAGCTGAAGACCGGTTTTTGATCATTCAGGCCCTTAGCAACCGCTTTGTCACAGCAACCCAGCTTCGCAGTGACCTTCAGAATGCATCCGGCGTAAACGTTTCGACGCAGACTATCCAGGCAAGGTTGCACAAAGGTGGTCACCAATCGCGAAGACCATGTATTCGCATTCCGCTGTCCCAGAACCACCGCCAGGCACGATATGAATGGGCCATGGACCACGTTGGCTGGACCAGAGAAGATTGGCAACCTCTCCTTTTTACAGGCGAGTCAAGGTACTGCCTAGACCACACAGATAAGTGTTCTAGGGTATGGAGAAGACCAGGAGAGCGATTCCATGCAACCAGCATTGCTAAGCATGACCACTATGGTGGAGGCTCAATTATGGTCTAGGGCGGCAATCAGCTGGGATGGACATACAGAGCTCTGTGTCCTTGAACGTGGTATATTGACTGCACAGCGGTATATTGATGAGATCCTGGATGTCCACGTCAGATTGTATGCAGGTGCAGTGGGTGATAGATTCATTCTGATGGACGATAATGCCTGTCCTCATGTTGCCCATGCTGTCGGGGAGTACCGACAGAGGGAGGGGATTGAGTGTATGGACTGGCCAGCAAGATCCCCCCAACCTCAATCCAATCGAGCATGTCTGGAATGAGTTGCAGCTTGCAATTTCAGCCCGTCCAGTCCAGCCAAGAAGTGTCCAGGAGCTTGGTGCCATGCTGGTCCAAGAATGGAACAACATCCCACAAAGGACCACCAGGAACCTGATTGGGAGCATGAGAAGGCGTTGTCAAGTTGTAATTAACAGTAATGGGTCTCATACTCGATATCGAACCCATACCAGTTAGCTCCATCAACTTTTTGGCAAATTGAAAAATTTCCTCTTTTACCAATAATATCCATTTTCCATGGTTATCGTGTTCAAAAGCTAAAAAATAATGTCAAACACATATAAAATCTTAATTTCTGTCCTTAAATCATTAAAGATATAGTTAAATAAAAAATATATACACTTTTAATTGCAATATTTCAACTAAAATGTAAAACGGGTAGCTGGATATACTTGGTGCTTAGCAAACTTTGAGTAGTATATAAAGAGTAAACAAATAACATCATGAATGATTCATCACACTCTTGACTTGTGAACCCACATTTCCATTCCTCTAGCTAAAATTATTTTTTAAGACTTGTATAATATGAGAAAATGCCAATAGGATCACCGATCCAATGTCGAGTTGTGACAGCACAAAAGTGGGTTTAATCATTATCAACAACTTATCGTCCGGAAACCAATTGTTTACAATTTACTATGTGAAGAGTCACTGTGACCTTGACTTTTGACCTAGTGATTCCGAAATAAATATGGCTCTTTCTTGCACCAATGTCAACCTACCTATGAAGTTTCATGAACGTAGGTGGAACCATTGTCAAATTATCATCTGGAAACCAAATGTTTATGATTTATTATGTTCAAGGTCAATGTGACCTTGGCCTTTGACCTACTGTCCAAAATAAATAGGGGTCTTCCACTCACCTAGGCCAACCTACCTATGAAGTTTTATGAATGTGGGTCGAAACATTATCAAGTTATCATCCGGAAACCAATTGCTTACGATTTACTATGTTGAAGGTCACTGTGACCTTGAACTTTCACCTAGCGAATCCAAAATAAATAGGGTTCTTCCGCTCACTGATGCCAACCTAACTATGAAGTTTCATGAACATGGGTTGAACCATTATCAAGTTATCATCTGGAAACCAATTGTTCTGATTTACTATGTTCAGGGTCTCTGTGACCTTGACCTTTGACCTAATGAGTCAAAAATAAATAGGGTTCTTCCTCTCACGAAGGCCAACCTACATATGAAGTTATCATCCGGAAACCAATTGTTTCCAATTTACTATGTTCAAGGTCACTGTGACCTTTGACCAAGCAAGTCCAAAATTAATAGGGTTCTTCCTCTCACAGATACCAACCTACCTATGAAGTTTCATGAACATGGGTTGAACCATTATCAAGTTATCATCCGGAAACCAACTGTTCACGCCCGACCACCCGCCCACCATTCATCAAACTATAAGTCGAAAATAAAAATGGGCTGACTGATAAACTGTCCAAACCTTCTTTGTATAGCATGGGCTAAACTTACCCCATGTCAGTTGTATTAAGTCTGAAGGCTTCATTAGGTATGAGTGACTCTATGTAGGAACACCTCATGAGATATAACAGTTCAGGTACAGTTCCATACCCATGCAAGCAAGAAAGAGACATAACTATTAGTATTGAGTGATCAGTTCTACTTGAGGAAATATCGCAATTCAGAAACAGAGTACAACCAGCTTTTTTATGGTACCAACTGAGAGGTCTCTTCTCCAGAAAAAACTAAAACAGTAATATTAGTTAACTGGTAAAGAGTGCTAAATTATGTTTCAAAGGTGATTTGAAACTGAAGCATTTTTTCTTCAGTTCAAGAAATTTTTATTCATAAAGAATTGTTTTGTTATAACTTATTAGAGAGTGCCTATGAATATTCTCCAATTTATTGTAAAAAGACAATTTTGCATGAATATTTTTTCATACTTTTGATAAAAAAAAAACAAACCAATGCATGCAGTGTGAGGCCACTAAAGTGGCTTTCAGCACTTTGCAACAGAGCAATGATAGTGGCTTTTAGCCCTCAACTACTTATGGACAGAGTATTAACCATTTCAATTTGGTATGCATACATTTTTAAAATATAATTGTTTTTTTGTGTTTGACAACACATTCAACAACCATGGTCATATCGTGTCGGACAATTTTACAAGTGGTGGAAGCCGAAGAGAACCACTGAGCAGGGACAAGAAACTGACAGGCTCTCCAACTTACTAACCTGGCACAAGCAGAGTTAGCGGTTGAAGCAAAAGTGCACCATCGATGTGCAGTATGCCTAAGTAAACAGCACACCTGTGACCCCACATATGCAAACAGTATTAAGTGTCTTCTGTATTTCATTCGAGCAGGAACTTTTCATAATTTATTTTGTATTTTTGTACTTATTGTTTTGCCAACATAAGTTCATATTCCTCGTTTGTTTTATGTTTTAGGCCTCATAATCTAAAGAATAGCATGGGTGGTTGTGTATTTCATCCCTTGAGTGCAAGAAGGCTTTGCAATGCTAAAGCATTGCAAAGCTTTGTTGCACTCAAGGGACAAATTTAGCTATTTTATTAACTTTGATAGGGGGGCACGGTGGCTCAGTTGGTAGAGGTGCAGGCTGCAAGCCGAGAGGTCCTCGGTTCGAATCCCACCTGCGGCAACCGCGTTGTGTCCTTGGGCAAGACACTTCACCCCGATTGCTTACATGGGGGAACGATGACGCTGTGTACTGAGGCGTACTGCACGTCGACGGTGCGCATGTCTTCAACCAATCTAACCCTGCCTGTGCTGCGGTGCAGAGTTCAGAGTTACGATGTTGGAGAGCTGACAGCTGCTCGTCGTTGCTCGGTGGTTCTCTCCGGGTACTCCGGCTTCCTCCACCCGTAAAAACTGTCACGGTCACGATTAGCCATTGTGCATACGTATGTGACCTTAAACACCAATAAATAAATAAATAAATATTAACTTCGATAAAATATCAGACATAAACCATTTAATTTTTATTTTTTTAAGCTTGCATTGGCAATAAAAAGAGAGCATGCAGCAGCCAAAAGGGCCATGCGGGAGGGAAGTGAGGGATATTCAATGGTTATCGTGAAATATATTTTAGATAATCTGCGATAATTCACAGGCTAGCATATAATAAATATATATTTGCACTTGAGAGACTGCAAAGAAATTGCAGGTGTGATAGAGGAAAAGAAAAAACAAACATGAGTCATTGTAATTTTGTTGATCTTTGAATTTTAAGGAGTATTGATAGATTTTAATGTTTCTCTAGGAAGATCTTATTACCTATATAAATAGGAGAGCAAGGATGGCAAAAAGAGATGCACTGCATCTATCAGTCTTATATAAATATAAAACTTACTTTCTATAAAGCTGGCACATGACTACGATGAAGATGAATGTACATACGAAGATGAAAATAGCGAAGGCCACCAGCACCCACCATAACACGGTCCAGCCTTCAAAGTTATTTGTTGTTTCTGGATCACATGGCTGAAAAAAAAACAATATAAAATTTAAAACATTTTGTTAATCGTTTTCTAAATGAATCAGCCATATCCACTCACATAATATGAAAATTAAACAGTTGGAAAAAAACAACTTTTCAAACAATTTCGACAAAACCATATCATGTGACTCCTCACTGGACAAGCTCGAAAAATATATTTTTCCAAAAATGAAACAGCTGAAACTTTTCTTTTTTTTCAAAACATTTATCAGTTCAAAAACAATTTCAACAATACCATATCATGTGACCTCAGTGTTGAGATCATTCCAATGGGTCACATGATATGATTTTGTTGAAATTTGCTGGAAAATTTTTTTTTTCAATTGTTTAACTTTTTAAAATATATATTGTTTTTCTACTGTTCAAGTCGCATGAAATGGTTTTGTTGAAATTTTTCGAAAATATGAAAAATAAAATAATTAAAATAAATTCTGATACCGGTGCTTTGGGAAAAGGGTTAAACCCTTTATCTTATCTAACAGTAATATTCACAAGTATCACCATTCAAATTTTAAATATTTTTTAATAAGCTTAAGACTCCACATTGGAACAAGCTCAAAGAGATTCAGAGGGTTCATAAGCTATGTCACAGGCAATGTTTTAGAGACAAAAATTAAATATATGGCTATTCAAGAAATTGGTACAAACAACAGTTTTGAACCGATGTCTGAACCAAAGGTTATGGCTAAAAATTAAACGATCCCGCCAGGGGTAACTGCATTGTGTCCTTGGGCAAGGCACTTAATCCCAATTGCCCACATAGGGGCACAGTGGAACTGTGAACTAAGGTGTATTGCACGTCGATGGTGCACATTTCTTCCACAATGCTAACCCTGCTTATGTGGAGTTAGTATGTTGGGGGTCTAACAGTTGCTTGATGCTGATTGGTGGTTCTTTCCAGGTACTCTGCCTTCCTCCATACATATAACTGTCCAACACGAGACCCTGGCTGTCAAAAGTGTCATTAAACCCCAATAATAGATTCTTTAGGCGACAGATATTGTAATTCTCTGTTTCCTGGGCAATTTTTTCATTAATTTTATGATGCAGAAGGGAGGTTTTTATCCCTTCTTTTATTTTTTGTTAATGTATAAAACTTCTGAAACTATACTAGTGAAAAAAACGAAGCGCAAGTTTTTTTCTATGGTAAATATTTTAAAAGTGTCATGGATGATTATTTCATTGTTTGGATTTTGATGTTATTTCTTCATTACTGATTAAATTTTGACAAGTTTTGTTGTCTTAACACAGATGGCGTTTGCATGGATAACATCCCAAACGTGGGTGCCATACACCATTTCCTGATCAAAATCAACAGTGGCTGTGCACACTCCAGGCTTCAGTCACTGCTCTAACTCTCCTTACAACTGACCCCCATCAAGTTGTTTATGGTCCTTCATGGGATGTTATTCCACTCCTGAAGAAGGGCCTGCATGAGCTGAGTGACGTTTGGGAAACTGACATGCTTCCTGAACCTCCTGTCCAGCTCGTCCCACAAATCCTCGATCGGGGACAAATCTGGACTGTAGGGTGGCCAATCGAGAACTGGGACATTGTTTTGGTTGAGGAAGTCACGACAAACCCTAGCAATATGTGGACTCACATTATCCTGCTGCAATGTAAGGTTATGCACATGGATAGGTGGAAGGACGTGATGCATGAGGACCTGATACCGATATTTTATGGCTGTAAGATTGCCCTGGATAACCATGAGAGTTGTTTTCACGTCATGAGAAACACCCCCCCCCCCCTCCAAATCCATAACAGACCCACCCCGAATCTATCATTTTCCTTAGCACACATCAGAATATCACTCACCTCAACGTCGAGATGTTGTCATCCATCTGACCTGTAAAATGTGAACTAAGACTTGTCAGTGAATAACACGTCTCCAGTAGGCCAAGTGAAATGGATTTGGTGCATGTGCCTGCAGCCATTGCAGTCGACGTTGACGTCGCCTGGGTGTAAGTTGCAGACCAACATAGAGATGTCATGACCTTAAACAGAACACCTGCGACCATTTCCTAACTGCTCTTAGACACATTTGGTGACCACAAGTGCCTACAATTTGACTTGCTGTCTCTGTCGTCGTCTCATAGGTTGCAGAGGTGTGAGAGATGCACGACTCTATCTTGAGGTGGCGACATAACATGGAGACGCCTGCTCTGGGGCCATTCAGCTAATCTTCCTGTGGCTCTGAGATGCCCAACTAAATGAACTATCATTGACTCATGCACTCCAAATTGCTGGGTGATGAGATGTTGCGATTGGCTCTGTATAATTAGAGCAATAGCCCTACCCCTATCAACTTAGGGCATTTGTGGCATTTTTATTTTCAATCGAGTTGAAATGAAATGTTGTGTAATCGATGCGTATTGTTCAAAACTTTGCTTTGGTATGGTTTTCAAGCCAATAGCCTGTGGGAGTGCTCCGGATGCACAATTTGTCAAAAAATCTGTTGAAAGCATGCAGCGTTGTACGTGGTCATGGTTGACAGAATTTTAACTTAAGACTCTTTAGACAGTACACTGAGGTAGCTATGTGTCAAATTTTACTACATTTGGTCTTCGGATAAAAAAAACTTTTTTACCAAAACTGAACTTGCATTTCTTTTTTCCGTCAGTCCAGTTAGAATTGTCTTAGAAATTTAACTCTGCATTATTGTGTCGAAAAAATATGCAACCATTTCCCATAATGCAGTTAACGATTTTACCAGCAAAATCTTGTTTCGACACAGAGAGCTCTGTCAAACAAGACATAGCTGCAAAAATTTTTTAGTACTAAAATTACAAAATAATAGGCTCGAAGAGTTTTCCATGTAAAACAAATTCTGAGGCTGATTTTAAAAGACAAAGGACAAAGGGAGAGAATTTTTTTTGATTTACCTTAGGTGAATCATTTATAGTATTTATAGTATAGTAATTGGAATTAGGTGAACATCCACATGCATTCCGATTTCTAAACAATCATTTTAAAAATTGAACTTCAGCATGCCATGTTTGAAAAATCTCATGGCTTAAGTTCAAATGGACAAATCTATATTTTGCTGAAAACTATCAAGATTATCAAAGTTTGATCTTCTGGGAGTTCCCTAGCATGGCTTGTCTGATAAATCTCTGACATAGTTTAAGTAAAAAATGTATATTTTGTTTAACTGTTAGAGTGCTAAGTTATTTTTGTTCATCAAAATTTGTTCATGTGCCTTTGCCTTATTACAATTTATGGGAGAGTGCCAATAGGCACTCTCCCATAAATTGCAACAAGGCAACCCACATAGACCAAGTAATTTCACATCTGAGATAATATGAAGCATATCCACAGAATCTGACACCTTTTGGCTGGGGACCTGCCCTTCATATTAAAGCCCTAATATAGGCTTCCAGCACTGTACCAGTTAACCCTTTACCCAACATAATGTCAAAACAGGCCAGAGTTATTCACAAAAATTACCATTCAATTTTCATTCTTTTTTTGTCTCCAAAACATAGCTTATGACCCCTCCATCCAATGAGGGGTCATAAGCCATGTTTTTGATGAAAAAAAATGAAAATAATTAGTTATTCAAGAATTTTATTTGCATGAGTCATCTTCCTTTCATGTTAGGTAAAGGGTTAAAACTATACTTTACTGGCAGATGATATCATTCTTCAGTGTTTGTTTAAATGCAAAGTAATTTCCAGTGACATTGTGTTATCATGTCTTTGACTCCTGTTGTTTATAACTTACCCCATGATCAACAGCTTCCACCTTCTTGATGACGTCCTGGTAAGACTTCTGGTCTACTAAATCTGTTCCTTTGTATGCACTCAGCACATTGTATTCAGCATTTGTAGTTGGTTTGTTCAGTACAATGAAACAGATATCCGTCCTGAAAAATAATGAACGACATACAGTCCACACAAAAAAATGAATTGATTTTCAGGCATTTTTTTTTAAATCACTAGGGGGGAGGTTTTTCTTTTTTATTTATTCAATGCTATAATAAACTTGAAATATAGCTGTGCCTTATTCCTGACAAGTTGTCCTGATCAAGTCAAGCACCCTTGCATTATTTCTCCAGCTCAATACACCTCAAATTACTGGTGAACTGATGTGAAAAAGTTAGTGACTTGATCCAGACCATGTTGCTCATAACCAGGCTCAAAACTAGAATGTTGTCCATGCAGGGCATTCAGCCCTATCAAGACAATCTCTGCAAAAAAATTTTGTTTGTTGCTGAAACAACAAAATTTTCTCTGAAAGCTGCTAAATTGATAAGTTGACTTTGTGATGAAACCACAATTTTCAGTACACTAAAAATATCCTTATGTTTCATCTATCATTTGTATGAAAGCATTAGTTTGTTTAGTATCAGTATGCTAAAGAATTGCTTCCATTAACCTTTTACCCAACATAACTCCAAAATCAGTCAGCGCAATTCACAAAAATTATCATTCAATTTTTATTATTTTGTTCATTTTTTTCTCAAAAGAATGCTTATGACTCCTCATTGGAATGAGCTCGTTCAAATGAGGGGTCATGAGCTATGTTTTGGGTGCAAAAACTGAAAAAAAAATCAGTTATGCAAGAATTTTGTTGCAAGTGTCATCTGCTTTTCGTTAGGTAAATGGTTAAATGAAAGTAATTCCTTAAAATAATGTCAATAGAAGAACGTTAAGGGGGTGTTTCATTTATTAGGTTTCAAGTTCGTACCAACTATGTGATAAAACCACAGTTTTCAGTACACTAAAAATAGCCTGATGTTTCATATCATTCATACGAAAGCATTTGTTATTTAGTATTATTATTTGAAAGAATTACTTTCATTAAACAAAGGCATTCCTTTAAAATAATGATAGTAAGAGAATGTTAAGGGCCTGTTTCATTTTTTATTGTTTTTAAGAAGTATATTGAGTCAGGTTTCAAGTTCATAACAACGGTTAATGACACAAGAACACAGTCAGAATATTTTAACTCTCGTCTCATCATATGGAAAAAATTGGAGATCCTAGCTTTGGGCCTGCTCATAACCCAGACACGACAATCTCATTTTCCATCCTGTTTAACTGCAGAATGCTCTTCATTCTGTTTCTGATTCTTTATGCTATTCATTTCAGTTCTGGTGCAAACATGCGACATTCTCTGCAGTCATCTCACAATGATTTTTCAAATTGAATTTTATCTTTTTGGTTGGTATTTTACATGCCCAAATTTTGTGGTACAGTTGAACTATTAACTGGTCGAGTACTGGAAGCCCATATTCGGGCTTCATTCCGAAGTGCAGGTACCATGACTGAAAGGCTTCGTTATCTCTGGCTATACTTTCTATTACCTTTGGAGTGAAATTATTTAGTCTTTATAGATATGCTTTGTTACAATTTATGGGAGAGTGCCTACAGGCACTTTCCTATAAATTGTAACAAGACAAAGATTTGTGGATAAATTTTGATGGTTACAAATAATTTAGGATACCACCAGTTAACTGACTACCCCCCTTGCTAGTGAAAATATTCAATTAAAAGGAGTAATCAATTAATCTGAATTTGGAAATTTTCCAGCATTCCTGAGATGAACTGAGCATTTATTCTAATGTATCTTGTTTGACAGAGCTAATGCAGCTCTGTCAAACAAGATATAATAGATTAAATGCCTACTTTGGATAAACTGAGGTGAAACAAGTCTAGAAAGTGGTACAAGATTATTTATACAATTAACAGGAGTTTACTCTATAACCTTCATGCAGCGAACAGGTCCAATTTATAATGAATTTTCAGTAAATGGTTTGGAGTTCAGAATTTATATTCAATTCACAGTTATTTAATTGAAAGCTATACAATTAAGTAAGCTATATCATGTCCAGAGCTGACAAAACATGATTACCTGATAACCTGATAAAAAATAGCCAATACAGCCCAATTTAATTGATGTAGCAGGGACCCAAGGATAAAATTTTTAATTTTGTTCCCCTGAGAGTGCAGTGGCTAAGTGGTTGACTGTTGGACTTCTATGCTAGAGGTCCCGAGTTCGATCCTCGTCTACAACGACCCACATTGTGTACATGGGCAAGGCACTTTATCCTGGTTGCCTTCTTATTTATTTATTGGTGTTTAAGGTCATATATTTATGCTCAATGGCTAATCATGACCATGACGGTTGTATGGGTGGAGGAAGCCAGAGTACCTGAAGAGAACCACCGAGCTTCTATGAGCAACTGTCAGATCCTCAACATTCTAACTCTGTTCAAGCTCAGCTCAAGCGGGGTTACAGCGGTTGAAGACATGTGCACCATCGACGTGCAGTACGCCTTAGTACATGGTGTCATCATACCCCCATGTACGCAACCGGGATAAATTGCCATGTCCAAGGACACAATGTGGGTTATCCCGGACGGGGATCAAACTCGGGACCTCTAGCACAGAAGTCCAACAGTCTACCACTGAGCTACCGCGTCCCCTCCCGGTTGTCTACATAGGGCACGATGGCGCTGTGTACTAAGGAGTACTGCACATCGATGGTTAAACATGTCTTCAACCGCTGTAACCCTGCTTGAGCGGAGCTTGAACAGAGTTTGAATGTTGAGGAGCTGACAGTTGCTCGTTGATTCTCTCCAGGTACTCCAGCTTTCTCCACCCGCAATACTTTCACAGTCACAATTAGATGTGTGCATAAGTTGGCTTTGCAGTTATTTCTAGGCAAGTAGCGGCTGCCTACATAGAAACAACTTCCGAGGTACTTAATTTAACATCGCGTCAACCCAGAGACTGCGTGTTGGAGCACCTGTTCTATTGTAGTATTTTTTGAATAGTTTGATAATGTGCCCATTTAACTTGCATGTACAAATATGTATATGTGTAAGAGTGATCCTTAGCCAATTTTGAGTAGTTTTTATCATTTAGTCGTAGGAGTAAATATCAAAACAAAGGAAACTAAGAGAACCCTCTCCCTTTAGCATATTGTACTTACCGTTCATAGTCATAACCTGATTCAATATTCCTGTGGTAGGTGATACTATCAAGAATAAAGTGACTGTCATCTGAATTTTTGTTGAAATTCCTACAATTAGATAATTAGTCATACAAATACATTATTAAATCAGACTTTCAATTTTCAAAAGTTTTGGCATACAATAAAATGTGTGTACGGTTTGGAATCCAGGTGTGCTATTTTGTTTTGGTGCATCAACCAAGATTTGATTGACCTACTATCTGTCTGTATGGGTATTTTATAAAAACAAATCTTGTTGCTTATGAAATTGAGTTTCGTATCTCAGACTTCAACAACTATTTTCTCCTCAAAATTTTCTGGCTGAACTCAAGAATCAAGAATCCAACCACCAAGGCTACACTTTCTATCGAGATTTTGACTGGCTTATGCACTTGATACAGTACAAGTCAAAATAAGTTGTAGCATAACCACAATAAACTAAGTATACTTCTACTTCTGCACTGATAAAATTAGAATCTGACATCATTTTCTGGAAAGCTCTCAGTGAAAGCTTTCCAGAAAATGATGTCAGATTCTGGTCTGATCAATGTATGAAGAGAAAGATACATAGTTTATAGTGGTTATCCTACAACTTATTTTGACTTGAACTGTAGAAAGCATAGCCTATCTTTGGTGGCTGGATACCACATTAAAGTAATAATAATCACAAAAACTCAGGAAAATTTGGCTCAAATGAGAGCTGAATCTTCTCAGCTAAATCTTCCCATATCCCTGATAAAACACTTGGTTGCTGTGAGATGCACAAGCACAGTGAGTGATGATGTAGCAATGAAATAACAAAGCCAGCTTTGAAGACATAGTATCAAAAAGTATCATTTATTTTGTCTGCAACTTTTTTGTTTTTCAAACCAGATGGACTGTGGTGTGCAAGTGAAGTGCATGCTTCAAAACTGAAAGTCTGTCAAGATGATGTGGCCCTCGCAGTTAATGTATGTCAACCAAAGTTACCAAGTTACAGTAAAATCATTCCAGAATGAGACAGCCTACCAAGTTACAATGAAATCCCTTCATAAATATGACTTGTAGACTTTACTAAAAGAATCTAGGTCATGTGATGGTCCAGCAGTCGTAGTTGACTGATGATGACTAAAATAGGACAGTCTCATCTAGATATAATACCAGGTTATCCTACCAAGTTACAATGAAATCCCTTCATAAAAATGTATAGAACTGTGCTAAAGGAATCTAGGTCACGGCAGAAATGGCTGACTAATCGGGACCAAAATAGGACAGTCTCATCTAGACATCATACCGAGTTATGCCTCTAAGTTTCAATGAAATTGCTTCAGAAGTATGAACTGTAGACTGCACTAAACAAATCTAGGTCATGTACCTGTGCCCAATGGAAAGTGTGCAGTCGTCACAGTTGACCGATCATGACCAAAATAGGATGTTCTAATCTAAACATTATACCGAGTCATCCTTCCAATTAAGATATGAAATCCCTTCATAAATGCAAGCTGTAGACTGTGCTAAAGGAATCTAGGTAACGCGCCCTTGTGGCCATAATGGTTGACTGAACCCAAACAAAATAGAACATTCTCATCTAGATATTATATGGCATCATCCTACCAAATTACAATGAAATTTTTCATAAATATGACCTGTAGACAGTGCTAAAGGTTTTCAGGTTACCGATCACGACCAAAAGGGGATGTTTTCATCTGGTCATGACCCCGAACCTGCATATGAAATTTCATGATGATTGGACAGAAACTATGGGGTGTAGCCTGTGCTAAAGAAAATGTGAACAGACTTACAGACTAAGAGACTCACAGACTTCTGTACGTGTGATGGCAATAGGTTATCTTGACTTTGTCAAGTTAAGCTAAAAATATCCAACAGAAAGTGTGGAACTAGTTGCATATTAAAGATTGAGATGGACTTGTTCACTAATCTAAGTGAAAAAAAATGCCACAACTCATGAAAAATATGGTGCAGCAACACGGTGTAATGATATGCACAAGTTTATATCATGGTTATTTGTCATACAAAATATGAAACGGACAAGTAGCAGATAAAAGTTTGGGATGGATGGATGTGTGCACACACAAATGGATGGATGAATGGACACAAGGATCCCTACATACCCATGCTAAAGTGAGGTATAAAAAAAATTTACACTTTATGTACAACTAACAAGAAAGATAGGATTCCTTTAACTGGTTGAGTGCTAAATTACTTATCAATGATGATTTGTAATAAAGTGGAACCATCTTAATTGGATATCTCTTAACTGAATAACCCTGTTAATTGAATATAATTTCCCAACACAAAACCATTTACCATACCTCCAGTACAAATGTGACCTGTTAATTGAATATAGGTTATAGAGTAAACTCCTGTTAACTGAATATAAAATCTTGCAACCTGTTGGGAAATTACCCTGACTCGCCCCAGTTTTCCTTTGTTTATAGACCTATTTGGCTTCTGTACATCCAAAGTAGGCATTTAATCTATTATATCTTGTTTGACCAAGCTATTGGAGCTCTGTCAAACAAGATATAATAGAATAAATGTAAATAATGTAAATCTAGAATACAGGAAAGTGACACAATCCCTGTTAATTGAATACTCCTGTTGACTGAAAAATTTTCATTGGCAAAGTGATTATTCAATTAACATGGTTCCACTGTAATAGCATTTTATTTTCAAAGATACCAAGCTACAGTTATCAGTAAGGGGGACTTAGTTTAGTCTTGTTTAGTGCCTGTTGGCACTCTCCAATAAATTGTTACAAAAAGAATTAAATACAAACAAATGGTTTTCAGCATTTTTCAATTGGGCCAAGATAGTGGCTTCTTTCACTTGACCCTTTACCCAATGCAGACGATATCAAAATTTATTATTTTAAATATCATTTTTTTAAATTTTTCAAAAAGTTTCAACAAAACCATATCATGTGACCCCTCAATGGAATGAGCTCAATGAGTTCATTCCAATGAGTGTTCACATGATATGGTTTTGTTGAAATATTTTGAAAAATTTAATTTTTTCAACTGCTCAATTTGCATATTATGCGGGCGGATGCGGGCAATTCGTTGGGTAAAGGGTTAAGCAGTTAAACAATACAATTTCTACAATCACTGCAAAAAACTCACTCCAGCAGAGTATTGGCATCGTCCTCAGCATTCTCTGCTTCTTTCCTCAGAACAACTCTTACTCTGTTTCGAGGTTGAGTGATGAAGACCTAAAAAATTAAACATTTACTGAAATCACCTTCTGATATTTTTATCCATTTCATTCCCAAACTGAACTGTGCGAAGTAAGGCCCCACAAAAGTAGACCTACTGTTTTCTCAAGCCTTTTTTGTAAAATTGCATGTGGGCGGGGGAGTATTTTATTTTTGTAATTATTTCTTTGCCATCAAAAAATGATGTTCTTGGTTTGTTTTATGTTTTAGGCCTCACAACCTACAGAATGGTATTGGCAGCCGTGTATTTCGTCCCTTGAGTGCAAGAAGGCTTCGCAATGCTGAAGCACTCAAGGACAAATTTATCAATTTTATTAACTTGGGTTAAATATCAGACATAAACCATTTAATTTTTACTTTTTTAAAGTTTGCATTAGTTATAAAAAGAGAGCATGCGGAAGCCAAAAGGTCTGTGAAACTGATTTTTAACTTTTTTAGGCCATACTGACATAACCTTCTGATATGTTTCTAATTTTATTCCCAAATTGAATTGCGTCAAGTAATTCTGAGACTTTTTTAGTTATTAACTATGCATGACAGAAACCTGTGTCCTGAGTATGTGTATTTGAAGGCCTTGTTGTACCACACGCTCCCACCACAACAACTGTTATTACATTTGACAGTTCTAACAGCTCCTTGAATTCCTTAACCCTTAAGTGCCTAGAGATTTTTTATACATTTTTGTTATAATTTGATTGTCCATATCCTATGACTTGCAGTTGCATCAAGGCAAGTCCATACAGGCAGCCATGACTACCCTAGAAACAACTGTAAAGGCACTTTTGAATGTAACTTGCAAGTTCACCTAAAGAGTGCATGTTGGGGCACCTGTTTTGTTGTAGTAAAGTGTGACTAAAGTCGGAATTAAGCCCTCAAGGGTTAAAAGTCCTGGAACTTATAAATACCTTACATCAATCTGGAATGTTCTTGAATACTGGAACCTTCCATGAAAACCCTCAAAAACTGAAATATCAGGAGATTCATCTCGGCAATATTCAGTTAGTTTGAGAGCCTCCCAGATTTTTGTGTTCATGATCATGGGACATTATTTGACTCAAATATCAATATACAAGAAAAAAAGAGCAACTTGAAGCATTGCATATGTCTCCTTCAGGCTCAAGCAATACCACATGATGCTCATTAGAATGGTGGCATTTCTCATGATGGCATAAATACCTGACTTTTTGAACAAACAAATGAATACAAATGCTGACTAACTTGGTTAAACTTCTCCTGCATAACCATTCAACAGGGGCGATATAAAAATTATTTGTTCATAAATAACTGCCTTGTGACTTGTGGGCAATCTCCAATAAATTGCAACAAAGCAATTATATGTAAACAAATTTTTTCAACTGCTGAAAAACCAACAAAATAATGCTGTTGTCTCAAAAATCTGAGACATAAGCCTCATTTGAGATTAACATGATATGGTTTGGGGAAAGATTAGACTCTCATTTCCTGGCTGGCCAGAACTGATGGGCAAACAACAGTGGTATTGAGGAGTAATTTATTTATTTTATATATTTATTTACTTATTAGTGTTTAAAAGTCACATATTTCTGCACAATGGCTAATCGGGACCATAACATGGATATAATGTCAAGTTTTTGTTGCCATTCAATAAAAAGTATTCCCACTGATAAGAAAACAAGAACAGCATTTCAAAGAGATTTCAGTCAATCCCGCAAACAAATATTGTTGCTAAGAGACATATGCTAAGAAGAATTTAGCTTCAGTATTTCTCCAAAAAGCACTTGTTATGCCCCTTTCTATAATAAAGCCGCTGCATGCATAATGTCTGTCCAACAGGTTTGCAGCTCTACCCCATGACCATTTGTTATTATATTAAAATAATCTTGGCTGTCCACCTAGTCATGCGGTAATAGATCCCACCATAGTCTGAGGGAACATATTTTATGGGTTTTTTATTTCTCCAAGGAAAATCATTTTCTCAATCAGATCGCAATGTGTTCACGATACAGTCACACCACCAGGTCAATATTCCATAAACAAAATACTACGAAAACCAAATCAAATCAAGAAAAACAAATGAAAATTGCATCAAAGATTCAATATTTTTGCAGTTAGGTTTCAACGGGTGAGACTTTGTTTTCAGGAGGAAAGCAGATAGATAATTTTATCCAGATGGCAACTCAGTGCAAATCTCTGTCTTTTGTAATCATGCACAGTACTGTATGATCAACCCAAAGACTAACTACTTACAGTTACAGTTATAGATTCTTGCAATGCTGGCTTGTAATAATCCTCAGCTCGAATCTTCACTTTGAAATAACCTCCAGTGAATGGTTTGTATGACTGCATGCCAACAGTGATCTGTCCTGTACCAGAGTGAACACTAAATGCACCTGGCACATATGTCTTTTCATCATCGATCGGATTAAAGTACTGGATGGAAGATACAAGGAACCTGGGTCTGTTGTAAGGAAACAGATCCCTGTCCAATGCTCTTAGTTTCAGAATTTCCTCTCTTGCTGGTTGTTCATAAATAGCTGAAATGAAAGGCAGACAATTAAACCATAAACAGCTTCACCTAAAATGAATAACAGCAAAAAATTCTTGAACAACCAAACATTCACGTATAATTTTCCTAAAAAGTTACTTTATGACACCTCAATGGAACGTGCTCAATAAACCATACCAATGAGGGGTCATAAGCAATGTTTTTGTGGCAAAGTTTTTAAAAAATACCAAATTTTTAACGAAAATTGTTATCAAAAGTACTGGCCAGTTTGGACCATTAAAATTTGGAAAACAGTTAAGTACATTAAAGGGACAATAAACCACAATTTTGAAAAAATAAGTTCACCATTCAACAAAACCAAAATTTCCATTATGAAAAAGTACCCTTATGTTTTATATATTATTTGCATAAAAACGTCTGAATTGATTAACCCTTTACCCAACCTAACATTCAAAACTGGCCAGTGCTATTCTCAAAAATCGCCAATTAATTTTCATTATTTTTTCCTTTTTTTGCTCAAAAATATAGGTTATGACCCCTCATTGGAACGAGCTTGTCAAGCTCGTTCCAATGAGGGGGTCATAACCTATGTTTTTGAGCCCAAAAAAGAAAAAATTAGTTATTCAAAAATTTTTTTTGCAAGTGTCGTCTGCTTTTCATGTTAGGTACAGGGTAAAATATATTAACTTGAAGATGAGAATTTATTGATTATTTGAAAAATGGCATGCAGTAGTTTTTCAGTCCATACTGGTCACTCACTGAAAGTTCCATACAATGACACTTAACATATTCGACAAAAGTAGCTGCCTTTGAAGGATAAAGGTGAAGTTTGTATTCACACAAGTCTTTTTATAGCATATCTTCCAATGAAATCTATTTAACCCTTTACCCAACGTAAATCCCAAAACCGGCCAACACAATTCTCAAAAATTGCCTGCCGTCAGAGACATTGGTTGCTGTTGAATCTTTGTCACTTGGCATGCTGGGGAATTTGCAACAGGTTTGCTGTTGATTTGTACCCACAACAAACCGATTAAGCCAAACGTAACTGTACTCTTTTCCACTTTTCCACGTGATTTATTCACTGAAACAAGAGCAAACACCAGGGGGTGCATAAACGCAATACAGCTGGGTAACATTGCGCTGCTTGGGGGGGGGGGGGGGGGGGGGGGGGGGGAGAGAGATTTATTGAATCGGGCTTGCCATAATTGCCTGGTGGCGGGTAGCCCGGTCGTTTTTCTTTTGTTTGATATTTTCTTGGGGCTTACTGCGGTTGACTGCTGTGGCAGTCGGTAACCTAGAATACTTTATTGATGTTTTCCATTGATTTACATGTATTGTTGACTGGGGCTGGCCATATTTGCTTGTTGGGGCCGGCAGCTCAAATTATATTATTGATTTTGTTGATTGGAGCTTGCCATAATTGCTTTGGAGCTTGCCATAATTGCTTGTTGGGGTCGGCAGCCCAAATTATTATTATTATTTCATGGCACTGGCGATGATGACTGGTTTGGTGGTCGGTAGCCCAGAATACTTTATTGATGTTTTGCATTGATTTACATGTACTGTTGATTGGGGCTTGACATATTTGCCTGTTGTGGCCGGCAGCCCAAATTAGTATTATTGATTTATTGTTGATTGGGCTTGCCATAATTGCCTGTTGGGGTCAGTAGCCCAAATTATTATTATTATTATTATTTATTTACTGGGAATTGCCATGATGACTGCTTTGGTGGTCGGCAGTCTCAAAATAGGTTTTTAATTGCAGCAGTGTGTGTGTAGGTGTGGGTGGGGGGCATGTTTTTACCCAAGTGCTTAGTTTCTTTTTCAGTCATCAATCATCGATATACAATGCCAAAAGCAACGAGGAAGAGTAAGAGGCAGAGCTCCAGCCCATATGCAGGAGGTCGAGGAGGAGCAGGGGCTAAGGGCACACCAACTCGTACCAAAGGTACTGGCGGGGCGGCTTCCACACTTACCACAGTGACAAACAGTGTACAGACAGACCCTATTCGTTTGCACCTCACCAGATGAACCTGATAATACAGGTGGGTCTTCGTTTCCTATCATACCTATTGATGATCTTGCCATCCCCTTGGCCTCTGATTCCCTAGGAGCGTATCTATCTTCCCAGCTGAGGGAAAAGATTTTTAATGGTGACTATGTTGATTTGTCGAATCTACGGAATGTTGTGGCAGATGCTAAACATGGTGAACAATCTCTGCATTTCATTGATGGCCGAATTGTTGTGGGCATGAACACTAAGAAATTGAAAATAACAGATATTCACCATTGGACTGATGCAATGCTGACTTTTGCATTGGTATTTTGCACCCTGATGACTTACAAGCTATGTTCAAGTATATCTCTATGGTGCAGCTCGGGTTAGTAGAATACAGGGTTTTGGGTGGAAGATATACGATGAGCAATTTCATATAAAACGGGTTCGGAATCCCGATTTGTCTTGGAGTAGTGTTGATACGGAGTTGTGGCTCCTTTATATGCACAATGAAGCGACAACTCAACCTAGCCATTCCATATCTAAGCCAAAAAAGTGTTTTGATTTCAATTTTAAGGGTGCTTGTTCTTGCAGTCCATGTCAGTTCATTCACCTCTGTTTAAACTGCAATATGGGTCATCCCATGTAGACCTGCACTAGAACATTGCAGGGAACCCCTAGTAATTTTCGACCATCCCTGCCATACCAGCGTCATTCAGCACCAGTCTTTCGACCAACAAACCAGTCAAGATTTAACTCAACCAGGTTTGTCCCCAACAGATGTTAAAGTTTTGAGTAGCCTGTTGTTAAGCTATCTGGATCAGGAAGTTGTTGTTCAGTTAATTTCTGGTTTTACAGAGGGATTTAAGCTTAAAAATGAGGGTCCTAAAGTTCCACTTTCCTGTGACAATCTTAAATCTGCACATGCTCACAAATCTGAGTTGATAAACAAACTATTTAACGAAATTGACCTGGGTCGTATTGCATGTCCTTTTTCCACTCCTCCACTCTGTAATTTGCAACTATCGCCACTGGGCTTAGTTCCCAAAGCAGATGGCAGCTTTCGTTTAATTACCCATCTTTCATATCCTGAGAATTTTAGTGTGAATGATTTTATTGATGCAGAATTTTGCTCGGTGCAGTATATCACATTTGATGCCATCACCGATATGATTGCAAAATTGGGTCCGGGGGCCCTGCTAGGTAAAATGGATGTTAAATCTGCTTTTAGGCTTTTGCCAATTCAGCCGGAGGATTTTAACTTACTGAGGTACAGAGTGGACAAGTGTTTTTGTGGACAAATGTTTACCTATGGGATGTAAAATTTCCTGTTCCTTATTCGAGAAATTTGCCTGTTTTTTGGATTGGTGCGTACAGCAGGACACTGGAACTAACTTGGTGAAACATTATTTAGATGATTTTCTTTTTGCTAGCTCCATGGATACAGAGAAGTGTGCCAAAGGCATACGTAATTTTGAGTCTATATGTGGTAGGCTTGGGGTTCCTTTAGCACCCGAAAAAAACGTAGCCCCTTCTTCCACCTTGAATTATTTAGGACTGGAAATCGATACGTTACAGATGGAAATTAGAATTCCCTATCCGAAAGTTCTGCAGTTAAGGGAAATAATAGCAGGTGTGTTGGAAAGAAAGAAAATCACTTTAAAACACTTGCAATCACTAGTAGGTCGTTTGAATTTCTGTACCAAGGTGATACCTGTGGGTCAAGCTTTTAATAGACGTTTTTATGATGCTATGATTGGGACAAAGCATCCTCACCACTTCATCAGAGTTAGTGTTGGCATGAGGGAAGATCTAGCCATTTGGTTGTTTTTTCTCGAGAGATTCAATGGTATTTGCTATTTTGCTGATCCTGTATGGTCCTCCAATGAAGTCCCTGAGTTATTTACTGATAGTGCGGGTGATGCATCCCTTGGGTGTGGTTATTTTCAAAAGCATTGGGTTTTTTGGGGGTTGGCCAACTGAATGGGTTGGTAAGGGTATATTAAAAAATACAACCTTGTTAGAGCTCGTACCTATAGGGCTGGCTCTGTCAATTTGGAGTGTTCAAATCAGAAATAAAAAGATACTTTTTTATACTGATAATAAATTTTTAGTAACAGTTCTGAATAGAAAAACTTGAGAATCCCCACCAGTTATGGTACTTGTTCGCCATTTGGCTTTGTTTTGTATGCAGCTCCACATAAACTTTAAAGCTAAGCATATAGCAGGTTATAATAATAAAATTTCTGATTCTATTTCGAGAAAGGATTGGCAAAGATTTCGGGTGCTCCCGCGAGAGGCAGATCCAGTTCCAGCAGTGGTACCAGCATCTTTTTGGAGGCTGATCTTCAAAGTGATCGACATCGATTGATTACAGCATCTGTGACAATGAACACTCATATCGCTTACAGCAAGGGTCTTGAGTCATTTCTACGATTTCAAGCGGCATATAAACTTGAACAGATTTGGCCACCGCCAGTGGATAATTTGACCACGTTTATCGCTCATCTGTCCTTGGAAGGCAAGGCAGAATCGACTGTTCATCTGTATGTGTCAGCAGTTGCGTATTCAGTAAAGATGCTGAATGTTACTGATACCACAAAGCATTTTGTGGTTGTCAAAATGTTGGAAGGTTTAAAACGGCTGAAATCCACCAAAGATGTCAGATTACCAATTACATATGATATTTTACAGAAGATGATTAAGATTTTATCGGCCACTTGTCATTCAGCATATGAATATAAACTATTTACTGCTGTTTATACCATTGCTTATTTCAGGTTTTTGCGGATTGGGGAATTGATTGCAGAATGAGGGATGTTGGGGGGGTCATTCATTAAATACACATGACGTGGTCATAGATAATAAAGAAAAGAAAATTCTTCTAAAAGTACGTCATTCAAAAACTGATCAGTACCGCCGGGGTGCAGTCATTGTTATCCCTGGTGGTTCTGAGCCTTATGTCCTTTTACAGCTCTAACAAAATATATCGCAATTCGCCCTAAGCTGGGAGGGCCTCTTTTTTGTCATTTTGGGGGAGTCCTCTTATCCGATATCAGTTTTCGGCTGTGTTAGGTAAAACAGTCCGACAGATAGGTTTAAATTGGTATGTTTTTAAATTGCACTCTTTTAGAATCAGTGCCGCTACCTCGGCAAGTTTGGCCGGTATTTCCGACGATGAAATCAAATCTTTGGGTCATTGGAAATCAGATGTGGCCAAGAAATACATTCGTGTTCCAACGAATTTGCAAACTCATATTTAATTTGATACATCTAAGTATGCCATATCCAGTTTTTGTCCCTTTACAGATCCTATGAAATTTGTGTGGACTGTCGGTTCATCAATTGTGAAGCACGCCTTTGTGGCGGCCAGAAGCATTTCAGGAGGTATTCATCTCAATTTAAGGGAACAAGGTGTAGCAATCTGGTGGCAAGGTATGGGAGTATGCGGAGTCGTCACTTTGTGCCTAAAATTAAGCAACTTTTGGGATATGAAAACCCTCCCCATGTACTCATTGTGCATGCAGGTGTGAACGATGTAGGTTATATACCTGCCCACCATCTAAGGGTGCTCTTAAAGAACATGATGTGTGAGTTAAAGTCATTATTGCCTGACACCTCCTTAGTTTGGTCTCAAATGTTGCCCAGGACCACCTGGCGTGCAGATTCCACTGGCTTAGCTTCACAGAAATTGAATCAAGCTCGTGTTCGAGTGAATTCCGCAGTGGCATAAATGGTAATCTGTTTGGGGGGGCTCTATTTGAAACATACTGGCATCACTATTAAACCATACTTTTTGTGTAAGGATGGTGTTCATTTGTCTGTAATGGGTAATCAGATCTTCTTAGCAGTTATAGCTTGGCTCCTCACTGAAGTGCTTGGTCTGCATCCTGTTGGGCAGCACATATGATTCTGCATGGGTTGGGTAGAATGTTATTTTTCACTTTGGACCATCAAGGGTAGGCTGAAATTGGACCCATTTAAGTGTTATTTTTGGCATGGATTTTCTGTTCACGGTCTTGTCTCCCCCTCCCCTCCCCCCCCCCCCCCCCCCCCCCACCTTTTTGGTGGCGGAGATCAGCCATGGTGCAGGCTGATCTTGTGACATGTTATGCAAGCGCCGTGAAAAATGGACTTCATTTTTGAGCTGCTGAATTCACACAGGGTTCAGATTTGTTAAAAGTGTTTATTGACAGTAAATGTACCAGGTCCGTGATAAGAATTTATGCCATACGGGTTTTGTAAGTTACATAGGGGTAGATTAAAGTATAGATAACAGTCATCGTATGTATAGTTTTTGTTTTCTTAGCATGCTCTGTCATAATAGGGTTTATAGACTCAAGTATAAAATCAGGTTATGTCAGGGATGCGTTTTAATTTTGCCTTATAAAGTTTTGGAGTTAGCTCCCTTAGAATATCATACATTGAAATGACCGATAGTGGTAAGCAGCGCCCCCAAGAGGATAATTCATCAGATTTTTTTCATCGAAAAGTTTTGGGTAAATTTTTCAAATGCAATGCAATGTTTTTAACTGTGGGTTTAATGTGTTGTTGGGTTACTATTATTGTTTTCCCACCACTCCCATCCCTTGGGTTCTGTTTGCTGCTGGGTTTTTCAATTTCTTTTGCAGAAATTCTGTTAATGTTTTAGTTTAAACAGTATTTATTGAAGCATTTGTTTCAATGTATACACTTCACAATAATTGTTCAAAGAAGTAAATCGTCAATGTACATGATACAGTAGTATACAGAAAGGCAATAAATATAAGAAAACAGGTTTCTGAGTAGAAAAGGGATTCGACAGAAAGCTTACAGCTTATGTAAGTCGTCCCCCGTCTTTACCATGGGTTACAAAAGAACATTGCAGCTATGTTTGTTGAGACAGCTGAAACTTACAGAATCGTTTGACGCAGCCTTCATCACTTTGAACTTTGGCGTGTTATGCGAGTGCCGTGAAAAATGGACTTCTTTTCCTAGCCACTGAATTTACACAGGGTTCAGATTTGTTAAAAGTGTTTATTGACAGTAAATGTACCAGGGCCGTGATCAGAATTTATGCCATACAGGTTTCGTAAGTTACATAGGGTAGATTAAAGTATAGATAATAGTCATCATATGTATAGTTTTTGTTTTCTTAGCATGCTCTGTCATAAGATACTTTTCCTTCTCACTAATGCAATAATTTAGGTACAGTGCAACCCTGTTAATTGAATAGCCACTTTGCCATTGGCAAGAAAATTTAATGTATTCTAAAGACAAACTGAGCATTTATTCTTTTGTATCTTGTTTGACAGAGCCTGAGCTCTGTCAAACAAGATATAATAGATTAAATGCCCATGTTGGATGTGCTCAGTCAGGACAAATAGAGCTATAAATAAGGTGAATTTGGTGACTGTCAGGGTATTTTCTTATCGTTACAAAATTTGTTATTCAATTAACAGGAGTTTTCTCTACAACCTATTTGCAATTAACAGGTCAAATTATTGGTACTGAAGGTATTGTAAATGGTTTTGTGTTTGAAACTTATATTCAATTAACTGGATTATTCAGTTAAGAGATATCCTATTAAGTGGGCTATACTGCATACATCCAGAAAGTGCAGATATTCTACATATATCACCTACCTGTTACAAGCTCTGTATCTCCTGGTTGATAATAAACTTTGAAACTTGGACCATTGTCATTGATATCCAAAATTTTAATGGTCAAGTTAAATTTATTGAAATCGAATTGCAGGTTCTGCTGATCATTTGGGACTGATGCTCGGATACAGAGTCGGTATTCATCCTGTACTTCTCTATCCAACACTCTATTTGTTTGTATTACTCCTGAATTTCCATCAATTTTAAATGTTGGGATATGTGCTTCTGGGCCTGAAATGAATCACAAAAAATCTGGACTACATATACTGCAAATCTGATCAAAAAAGATTCTAAGGGTTGGGATCATCCCAGAGTTCATTTACACCTGAGCAGAGAGCACAGATAGGGCAGAACAATAGTCACCAATCCCAATCTCAGATTGCATTTTCTTCAGACATGTTAACTCTCCTGAAATGCCTGGGAAAATGAAAAAAATTATAGTAATTTATATATTTTTTATACTTACCAATGACCCAGACTTAGCTGGTGCTAACACTAAAATATTCAGGGTCAAACACAAATTTTGCCCCCCCCCCTCAATCCCCAAAATTTGCATCCAAGTCAAAAAATCTAATGTCCTATATGGTCCTCCATACTTTTACCTACTGCGCATACACAGTGTCAAGGAAGTACCGAAATTGGCACCAAAACCTCATTCTTACAACCAGTGCCTGCTAAATGTTATATAATCAGCAGGGAGGTATAAGTTCCCAACTCATGGAAGGGCCATCCCCATCTGGGTCATTGGTAAGTATAAAAAATATATAAATTACTATAAATTTTTTCATATTTTTATACTGTAACCAATGACCCAGACTTAGCTGAATAGAAAAAAGGCTGGAGGGCCTAGGACATAAAGGAAAATCCAATAGGCTCAATTACTTATAAAGAATTATCTCCTCAAGGAGAAAAAGAGAAACAGGATTTACATATATCTTTCTTGTTTATTAAAAAAAAGTAAGACATATTACCATTCAGTAATTGAGCACAATAACATCAATGATCTCTATTAGCATCCAGTATAACCCATTATACTAATTTCTTAAAGGAAAGCCAATAAATAAAGATAGTCCAGAGAATGAGACTCTTTATACTCATTTAAAAGTGTCCGAGGATTGTATATTAATGCCCATATGACACGTGACATATACAAATGCTTCACACCGAGCTACACTTTAAAAATATTACATAAATGAGATAGACATTAGCTTTACACTTTAAAACCATCCCAGCACCGACTCGGAATTACTAACTCAAGAGGAGATATTCCCTTGCTTTTCACTATAAAGCAGGTGATATAAGGGAACACCATCCCCCCTCCCCAGTTTCTGCTTGCTCTGGGTCAATCACCCCAGAACGAAGAGGGCAACAGGACAGAGTCACTGTTGGAACAGAAAGCCTGCATAACTATAGTTGCAACTGTTTAGTGGACGACATTCTGAGCAACAGATAATGGACCCAAACATCTAAGGTCGCCAGAAATGGACTCAATATTTGTAAGGTAAAAATTCGTGAATGTAGAAGGCTGAGACCAGTATGCAGCCACCATCAGATCCATAATAGCAATACTATTAGCATAAGCCCAAGATGTAGACAGTGCTCTAACTTCGTGCGCTGAAATCTTAAGCACAGACTGCTGAGTTGAAGATAAACTTTCATAAGCAGTACAAATAGCCAACTGAATCCACTTAGAAATAGAATGGACCATAGTGTCCTTTCTATTAGGAAGCAGAGACAGAAAGAAACGTTTTCGTCCCTTTCTGATAAACTCAGATCTGCATTTGTAAATACGCATAGCTCTAACTGGACACAACAAAGGCCTATGGCGATCTGAGGATGGAAGAGCCCTAATAATAATAGGCTCAGGGTACTTATTAGGAGCCTGATTCTCAGCCAGAAATCCCACATTGGTAGTTAAAGTAATAGTATTACCAACACTACGATAGTGAGAATCATCAACAGAAAGAGCATGAAGCTCGCTAACTCTTCTAGCGGAAATGAAGGCTAAGAGAAAAGCTGTCTTATAAGATAAGTATTTGAAGTCTACAGTGTTAAGAGGTTCAAAAAGAGCTTCTTTGAGCTTCAGAAGAACCCAAGCTAAATTCCACTTAGGAATTAACCTAAGGGTTCTAGGTCTATTTATCGAAAAGTTTTTAACTTAGATAAAGAGACATTAGATCCAATTTGTAAGCTATCATGATGAGCATATGTATCCGATAGCATAGACCTATAACCCTTAATAGTTACTGGCTGCAGTTTGATCTCGTCAAACAAGTAGACCAAAAAATTAGCAATGTCTGGAATGGAGGGATCATAAATATCAATCGAGTGATCCCTACACCGAGAGAAAACCTTCCACTTTGCTGCATAATTTAGTGAAGAGGAGGCCCTCCTACAGTTAGAAATTGTATCCACTGCTCGTCCTGTAAATTGCTTGCCATGCAAGAAGGACCGCACAACGGAAATGCATGAAGGTTGAGACCTTGCGGGTTGTGATGCAGTGTGCGTGATTTACCCTGCGAGAGAAGGTCCTCCCAGGGAGGAAGCTTCCAAGGAATGTTCCATAACAGACACCTGAGTAGATT
Source organism: Pictodentalium vernedei (assembly GCA_031216915.1). Classification (NCBI taxonomy): domain Eukaryota; kingdom Metazoa; phylum Mollusca; class Scaphopoda; order Dentaliida; family Dentaliidae; genus Pictodentalium; species Pictodentalium vernedei. The sequence goes on from CM062297.1 coordinate 259,660,570, forward strand.
TATCCATGGTCTCTGGTGTGACAGAGATGCTACAAACAGAATCTTGCAGTGAGATTGCTTGATTTTTAGCAATACCTGTTGAATCAACGGCGCTGGAGGATATCCGTATCCTATCTTTCCGTCCCAAGAGATCAAGAGAGCGTCTACTGCGAACGCTCGAGGATCTGGGGATGGCGACACATACGTCTGCAACTGATTGTTGAGATGCATCGCACACAAGTCTATCATAGGGCAATCCCATTGTTAGCAAATCTGATTGAATACTCGTTTGTTGAGAGTCCATTCTGACGGCAACATGCGACCTTTCCGAGAGAGTCCGCTAGAACGTTCAGACGACCCGGAATATGACGGACCGACAGAAGAACCTGATGCTCTTGGACAAACAGAAAAATTTTTTCCGTTAAGTTGAACAATGGAATGGAATGATTGCCTCCCTGGTTCCGAATATACGCTACTACTGTCGAATTGTCAGACAGAATTTGAACATGTGAATTCTGAATAATGTTCATCCAATGACGTAGCGCAAGCCAAATTGACATCATCTCTTTGATGTTTATGTGCTTGTTCAGGAATTGCGGATCCCAAAGACCCTGGCACCTCGAATCTGTTGAGCTCAAAGTCCCACCCCAACCTGTTTGACTCGTATCCGTCATAATCATAAAAATCGGATCCGGCAGTTGCAGTGGAACTCCCTGAGTTAACCACTCATCCTGCTGCCCTCGAAAGAAGTCTCAAGGAAGTTTGAACATCCTGGAATTCTTTACCATCAAGACGTTGTGATACGCTCTGGTAAGGTGATCTGCATAAGATAAGGCATCTAAACTGGCTCTGTTAGACGAGATTGTCATCTCCAACGTACTGGAGAGAATAGACGTAGACGCCGGCAATGACAACTCCACATCTTCTGCCTGGTCGTCTAAACGCAGAGGAACTCTCGGAACACCCTGTCCTGCCATTTCAAATTTATTTCTACTGTTGATGAACGGCAGATGTAGAGCATGAGACGATAAGAAACTGGATCTGCCAGTCTTAGAGGCTGCCTAAAAATAGCGTCATTCAGCAGTTCAAATGTCTGTGAGACATTGCTGGACTGGGCCGGAAATTCAGGCGCGACGTCCTTAGCCCGGCTGAAAACGTCTATGTCCAGTGACGTTATCTGGTATTACAGCTCTCTGGTCCAGAGGAAGAACTTCAGGAAGGTGTTGCCGGATGAAATCTACGGCCACCTTATGTTGTTCTGAAAGGGAAAAATCCAGCTCCGCAGATTCCCTTTCACCATCCGACTGGACCAAATGTGAATCTCGGTCATCCCTATTTGACACTGCAGGGGAGCGTACCGACCCAGCTTTCTCAAACAGTTCCTGATCTGAAAGAGTTTCCGAAGGTTGCTGGGATGCTGCAATGAGTTGTGCTATCTGCGATAGCAAGTCCATCACGGAGGCCTGTGGAGCTGCAGTCTTACATTGTTTGGCCACTGGACGCTGGAAGCTCCTGGGATGGTGATTCTGGAATAATTCTTTTATGCGGACGTCCCGACTGGTAAGGCCTTGTGTCCTTGGCTACCGGATGGAGTGACCTGGTCGACAGGGAATCCTTGGTCAGCGAAGCAGGCTGGATATCTGAGGTCATGTAGCCAAGGTGCGGTCATGTGTGCTGACGTGTAGAAGAGGAAGCCAATAGACTAGCCACGTCTGGCTATCTATGTGACGGAGCATCCCAAGCAGGAGGAGTGGATGTATGCTCTGACTGACGAACGTTACGTACGACAACATCTGGCCCCAGATGTTGTTGTAAGAGAGAGGGGCCTCTCTAGCTCGTAGTCCGGGTAGACCTGAACGAGCTAGCTACCGGACTGACTGGCTTCCTCTGTTCCATCCTTCAATCTGTCGTCGCCGGGTGTGCGTGATCCGAGATTATAGTGCTCGCAACATCCCTTCTCCTCTCCTGGACCGCAACGGACGAACCCGGCGTCACATCACCCGATCTACGAGTGATAGCTTCACCGGGCGAGCTAGCTGGCGACAAGGTCGTCAATCCTACTAAGGATCTAGGCACTTGTTGAATTTCCTTGAGCACTTTTGCCGCTAGCTCTTCATTTGATTGCGACGACGGCAGCACACTTCCTGAAGACATCACGGAAACATCACCCTGTTCTTGTTCCTCTGAAAAAGAGACTGAAAAACTAGAGTGACCCTGTGGCGAGAGGACTGGCATGGACCTCTCACCACTAACAATATACCGTGACACACGTCTCCAACATTTGTCATCCCAATTGGCACACAATGAGCAGGAATTAGTGTGAGTACATTGACTACAGCAAATACAATGAGCATGAGAATCAGAGGAAGACTTCCTCGATTTACAATTTGAACAATATTCTTTCACGTTGAAAAAAAAAAATAAAAAACAGCCGAAGTAGTTGCACTAACCCTTGAAAATACAAAGATACATAATAATAATATAAATCCATTACAAAAATTTCAAAAAATAATTCAAAAGAAAAAATTTTCGAAAAAATTTCAAGATGAGCCCTAGTTCCCAAAAGGAACGATGAGCCCAAATGGATTCCCCAAAAGCCTAAGTGTGGACAAAAATTTTAAAACATATCTAAAAATTAATGTTACACTTACGGACAATATTAATGTATCTGGCAATAAGTTGAACCTTATAGAAGACAAGGAATCACTGTCAGAAGTAACCGTTGTTAACGTAAACAAAAGTCAATAAAAACCGGAAACAAGACTCCAGGCACTGAAAATATGGCCCGAAATCAGTAACCAACTTTAAAACACTATCCGATGTAAAACAGAATCTTCCACAGAAGAAGCTGCAGTACATCGGATGGTAGATGCATGACCAAAATGCCTAACCACCCCTAGGGTGAGGACGTAACCATGGGGATAACAGAATAAACATTCTGTAACTATGCTAAAACTCCCAAGAAATTTCAATAAAAAAAATTTCAAAAATTATACCAAAAGTATGGGAGATTAGCAAGGGGGGTATCAAGGAAAGGGAGAGAGGAAACACTGAACAAACAGTGGAGATTTCATAGCAAGAATGAAAACAACAGGCCCATTCCCCGAAATTAGGGAACATGAAATAATTTTACATAAAAATTATAAGTTACAGCCCTGAACACATCCTTCCACTGTTTCTTCCTCTCATCCTCTTATTTCATCCTTGGATCCACCATTTCCTTCATGATTTTGTGTCTGACATCATTTTAACTGAGATTATAAGCACAGATATCAAAGAGATGTTACTGATTGAAGGGCCAAACAAAGAATGAAGATTTTACGCCAATTTCGGTACTTCCTTGACAATGTGCATGTGCAGTGGGCAAAAGTATGGAGGACCATATAGGACATTGATTTTTTGGATTTTGGTGCAAATTTTGGGGATTGGGGTGGGGGGGGGGGGGGGGCAAAATTTGTGTTTGGCCCTGAATTTTTAAGTTAGCACCAGCTAAGTCTGGGTCATTGGTACAGTATAAAAATATAAGTTTTGTATGTTGGGGTACCTGTTCCTTTGCCTTAAAAAGTTATCAAAGTTGGAATCAGGCCCTTAAGGGCTAATCATCTTGGATGTTTAGTTAGGGAATAGGAATTACAACCCTCAAAGCTAATCTTGATTCAAATCAGCGTATTATGTCAACATTGGCATTGAATCTGAATCAAATCATGAACGGCCCCAAACAATTTTCATGAAATCACTTGTTATTTTACCAATTTACCATGCATATCCTTGCAAATTCAATATGCTACAGATACATGAACCCGAATGCTGAGGTCACAAATTACCAAACCTCACTTTATAAGTACTGTTGTAACAATGTAACTTGTGAGGCAGACAAGCATGCTGAATCTGAATCGAATTAGGAACAGCCCCACAAATTTTCAAGAAATCACTCCTTATTTTACCAAATTACCATGCATATCCTTGCAGGTTCCATAGGCTACAGGTTCATGAACCTGAATGCTGCAGCCTCTCATTTTATCCTTCTGCGATGGCACCGTGTCATACTGAATAACCCATTTACATGCGTGTGTTGTTTCGTGTATTTAGTGAACTCAGTTCAGAAATTTCATATCAAATTGTTACTGATTTATGAATGAAAGTATATCTACCTATTGTACTAATACCCCACCAACCTTTTATCAGCGGGAGATTTTAGGTACTGAATTAAAACTGATGATATCAGCAATGTTTTACTATTCCAAGTGAAAATTATATGGCAAGTATGACACATCATTATCCAATGGAGAAGGTGAGTTAACATGTGTTCAGAAGAAATACAATGTGTACGCTAGTATTCTGGGTATATATAATTTTAATCTTAATATTATTTATTATACGCTAAATGATAGATTATCAAAGAAACTGCAGAAAGATAGAAAACGTATCCCCCACTGTGAAGATATAGAAATTTTCACTTTCACGGTATCGATCAAAATGGCGGCTTTCAAAGCATCACTTCAAGGTGAATACGAGTCAAATTATCACTGGAAATGATCAATTTGTTCTAAAAATATATAAAGAACAGTAAATCTAGTGTTTTTAAGTGGATACCGATCATTTCCAGCAATAATTCAACACAAATTCACCTTGAATTGATGCATGAAACCGCTAGTCCAAACATGGCCTGAGAGACTGTAATATAAGTGTTTGGTTTGGTACGTCCTTTCAAAGGACGTACCAAACCAAAAACTTATATTACAGACTTTCAGGCCATGTTTGGACTAGAAACCCGCCAACTGAATCAGATTGCAAGATGATGCCTGTTCCGATTATCAATCAAATCACTTCCGCGTATATCAATGATTCAATGTGCTGTTTACTTTCATGCATCAATTCAAGGTTGAAACGAGTTTAATTATCAGATTCTTATAAAAAGCGTATAATAAAAAGAAAATCTAGTGTTTTTGAGTGGATACCAAAAATTATGTCACTTGTTATTGAGACAAATGGATATTTTTGCTCGCGCAAGCACTCGTGAAAAATAAACATTTGTCTCCGTCATTCATGAGGTAATTTTCCACTCAAAAACACTAGATATCCTCTTTTTATTTGTAATCAATTAGAGCTGCACAATTTTCTGTTTTTTCAGAACCGCAAGACCCCCCAAAACCGACGAAATGGAATGAGGACTGGAGGTATTTGGCAGAACTAGCAGTTTCCAGTTACAATCCTGGCAACACAATTCTGAATGTTCTGGAACTCATTGGGAACTTGTCTATTTCAGATTTTTTACAGTTGAAGAGTAATGAGTTGCAATGATCAAGGCCATTCGTTACGAAATCATGGATGAGCTGTTTGTTAGTTTGCAAATTAATAATATTGAAATCTTACTGATGTTTCTAACGTGGGAAAAGGCTGTGTAACATGTTTTTCTGGGGTTAAGTTTGCATCCACGATAACCCTACCTCACGATCAACGATATTTGGTGTGTTTTTGTTGCCTCTATAACTAGTGGTATAGAGCTGGGTGTTTGTTCGGTTTTCTGGTTCTGTTCTGTTTTTGTAGCTAACTGGAAAGCTAAACCATAAGATCCAGCAAATAAAAGTCAAGTGGTTTTATTCTGTTTGTGCATAAATTAGTAAAACTACCTTACTGGGAGGGGAATAGACTAGTCGCCCCCTATGACCTCACGTCACCAAGTATATCTTGTTCTCATTGTAACACATTCTTCCACCGGACAAGTCAATAAGGGAGAAAATGTGATAATGAGAAAACAACATCGACTAGATAAACTTTATTCATTTGTTACCAAATTTAATGTGTTTTCTTCTGTCTCAATAGGCTTAGCAACTGATCTTAGGAAACCCCTAAGAATGACAGAAGGAAACCTGAGCTGAACCAAATGGCGGTATTTACAAACAATGTCTTTTGTGGTGAGTTGTGTCACACAAACTATTGCCATTTATTTTCCAAGTTAAGTAGTCTGAAGTGTTGTTTACTATATATTCATGTTCATAACACATGGAAAAACCCAAACCACATTTTTTTTTCCTGAAACTGAACCAAAACTAAAGCAAATCTGAAGGAAAGTGTCAGTGGCACTGTAGCTTAACTTGTCTGTGTGCTGTGTTTGATGAAAAGGATAATGTTCAATGTTTATGATGAAAGGATTATGAAATAAGACAAGAATTGTGATAATTAGGAATATGTTAATTTCTGTTCCCTGTATGCTATGTTTGTAATAAAAATAATATGAGGTGTACACGGTACAAAAGAGCTGAGGGGTGGGTTAATATGACCTCACAGTTAATGTATGTAGCCCTCACAGTTAATGTATGTCAATGAAAGTTACCAAGTTACAGTGAACTTATTCCAAAATGAGTCATCCTATCAAGTTACATTGAAATCCCTTCATAAATATGGCCTGTAGACTGTGCTAAAGGTTTTGGGGCTTCAGGCCTGTGTAGCCATGACGGTAGACCGATTGCAACTAAAAGGGAATGTCCTCATCTCGACATTATACTGAGTCATTCTACTAAGTTACAATGACATCCCATGACGATCTGTAGTCTGTACTAAAGTTTTTCGGGTTTTGGGCTCGGGAAGCCATCATGTTTGAATGATCCCGACCAAAAGTGGGTGTTGTCATCTGGGCATAATCTGGAGTGATCCTACGAAGTTACAATGAAACCCCTTCATATGACCTGTAGCCTGTGCTCAAGGTTTTTGGGCTTCGGGCCCTTGAAGCCATCACAGTTGACCAAACACGACCAAAAGGGGATGTCATCATCTAGGCATTATATGGAGTCAACCTAACAAGTTACAATGAAATCCTTTCATAAATACCACCTATAGACTACACTAAAGATTTGTGGGTTTTGGGCCCGGGCAGCCATCAAGGCTGAATGATCGTGACCAAAAGGGGTCGTTCTCTAGACATTATTTGGAGTCATCCTACCAAGTTACAATGAAATCCCTTCATAAATATGACATCTAGACCATGCTAAAGGTTTTTGGTTTTCATCTAGAGATTATATAAAGCCAACCTACCAAGTTATAATGAAATCCCTTCAAAAATATGTACTGTAGATTGTGCTATAGGTTTTTGGGCTTTGGGCTCAGGCAGCCATCATGGTTGAATGAGCACAACCAAAAGGGGACATTCTCATCTGGGCATCATCTGGAATGATCCTACGAAGTTACAATGAAATCCCTTCATAAATATGTCCTATAGACTGTGCTCAAGGTTTTCGGGCCTCAGGCCCCTGTAGTGGTCACAGTTGACCAATCATGACCAAAAGGGGATGTCATCATCTAGGCATTATATGGAGTCAACCTAACAAGTTACAATGAAATCCTTCCATAAATACGATTTATAGACTAAAGGTCTAAGACTAAAGGTTTTTGGGCTCAGGCAGCCATCAAGGCTGAATGATCGCGATCAAAAGGGGACGTTCTCATCTAGACATTAGTTGGAGTCATCCTACCATGGTACAATGAAATCCCTTCATAAATAAGACCTGTAGACTGTGCTAAAAGTTTTCGGGCTTCAAGATCCAGCAGCCATCACAGTTGCCCAATCATGCCCAAAAGGGGTTGTTCTCATCTAGATATTATATGAAATCAACCTACCAAGTTAGAATGAAATCCCTTCATAAATATGACCTGAAGGCTGTGCTAAACGTTTTCGGGCTTCGGGCAGCCACCATGGTTGAATGATCGCAACCAAAAGGGGACATTCTCATCTGGAGTGATCTTACAATGAAATCCCTTCATAAATATGACCTGTAGACTGAGCTCAAGATTTTCGGGCTTCAGGCTCCACAGTTAACCAATCACGACCAAAAGGGGATGTCATCATCTAGGCATTATATGGAGTCAACCTAACAAGTTACAATGAAATCCTTCCATAAATACGACCTATAGACTATGCTAAAGGTTTTGGACTCGGGCAGCCATAAAGGCTGAATGATCGCAACCAAAGGGGATGTTCTCATCTAGACATTATTTGGAGTCATCCTACCAAGCTACAATGAAATCCCTTCATATTATGACCTGTAGACTGTTCTAAAGGTTTTTGGGCTTCACAGTTGCCCAAAAGGGGACTTCTCATCTAGACATTATATGAAGTCAACCTACCAAGTTACAATGAAATCCCTTCATAAATATGACCTGTAGACTGTGCTAAAGGTTTTTGGGCTTCAGGCTCGGGCAGCCATAATGGTTGAATGATCGCAACCAAAAGGGGACATTCTCATCTAGGCAACATCTGGAAGGATCCAACGAAGTTACAATGAAATCCCTTCATAAATATGACCTGTAGACTGGGTCAAGGTTTTCGGGCTTTGGGCTTGGGCATCATTTAGAGTCATCCTACCAAGTTACAATGAAATCCCTCCATACTGAACATGACCTGCAGACTGTGCTAAAAGTTTTTGGGTTTCGGACTTGGACAGCCATCACAGTTGACAGATCATGCCCAAAAGGGGACGTTCTCATCTAGGCATCATACAGAGGAATCCTACCAAGTTACAATGAAATCCATTCATAAATATGATCTGTAGACTGTGCTAATGGTTTTCGGGTTTTGGGCTCGGGCAGCCATACCGGTTGACCGATCACGACCAAAAGGGGATGTTCTCATCTAGACATGACCCCAAACCTTCATATGAAATTTTGTGACGATCAGACAAGAACTACGGGGTGTAGCCTGTGGTAAAGGAAAATGTGAACAGACTCACAGACTAATAGACTCACAGACTAACAGACTTCCGCACTTGTGATGGCAATAGCTTATCTTGACTTTGTCAAGTTAAGCTAAAAATTAAAAATGCCCAGCTGTACTATAAGTTATTGTGATGAATTGATGGTAACATGGTCTGAGGTTTGCAGCTCGGAGCTTATGTTCAACCGAGATGTGAAGCGTCGAGATTGAACATACGCTCCGATCTGCAAAACTCAGACCATGTTACTGTCAATTCATCACAATAACATATATGTTCCAATAAGACACTACTCATAGCCTAAAACCTACACCATGAAACACGTGAGGTTTATTTACTAAACATGTAATCGTTAAAAGTTGCCTTGTTCAAGGCAACTTTTAACGATCACAGGTTTAGTAAATAAACCTCTTGTGTGTCCCACGACGGCACTGGATAAATAATCAATAAACCAGGTAAACTCATTCCATCTCAGTTCAAATAGTAAATCAGTTTGTAATTTAAACAACACTTCATCCGGAACACTGTCTGCTGCACGAGATAAAAATCCAGAAAAATGAAGCCGCTTGCTTGTCACTCCGTTGGTGAAGCAATTACGAAACGGGTGACGTCATTTCAAATATTTCACGTTGTGACATCAGATGGCAACATTTGCCACTTGAGCCATAAACATAGAAAATACTAAGCAAGCTCTTGTCCAATCAGAGAGCGAGGATTTTACTCTTATTGGATCATAATCAATTTCAAAAATTTCCAAAGTGTATTTTAGTAAATGAAAAGATTTCTAAAACAGTTTTGAGCAAAATCTACATTTTTTCCAATAAGGTGTATGCTAGTATTCCTCTTAAATTTGAAGAGAAATTGTTATAAATTATAAGAAACCTTTGTTTACTCACAAAAAGTTCCATCACTGATGAAGGTATACTCAATTTTATTATTAGGTGGTAAGTCATCATCACATGCTTGAACTTGATACACATATCTACTAACATTTGAGTTCTCATTTTCTGTCATCTCAAGTGTGAATCTATTCTGAAATCAGAAATGTTTCATGAAGATTTAGCACAAAAATGTACGATAAGATGATACAATTTATTTATTTATTGGTGCTTAGTGCCACGTCAGCAGTGGAGGCTATATCAAGGCGATAAATGGTAATGGTACAATGAAAATTATCCAATCCACAGTAGTGTTCAATTAACAGGGATTTGGTCACATTCCTGAATTCTAAAGATAAGGCCACACAAAATAAATCAAATTGATTCCCGAGCAATTTTTTTTTTCAAATCACCGTGGAAGAGAGGTTTTTATTTTGAATTTTTTTTTATTTTTCTCTTGCATATAGGGCTGTCACAATTAATTGATTGTCGATCAGTCACGCTGAAATCGATTAGTATTTTTCGTTGTTGAAGAATCGGTAAATTTTACCTTGTTTTAGACGTTTACTAATTTAAAAAAATTTGATGAAAGAATTGTTTCTAAAGGTAAAAGGTCAAGAACGTCAACGGTAAACCTCAAGAAGCCATTAGAAGCATTTGTCTTTTAGGTACATTCAAAGCTTTGATGTTCTGAACTTTTGAACCGTCAGTGTATAATCGAGACCAGTCGGCAGTTGCGAACTTGCGAAGTTGAAAAGTTCAGAACATCAAAGCTTTGAATGTACTTAAAAGAGGATCATCTTCGCTGTTAACTTGAGGTATGTCAACTGACTTGAACTTCATTTTTAACAACTTCCAAGAGAAGGAGAGGGGGGTCATCTAGGGATGATTAATCAATTATTATCGATTATTTGCACTGCTTAATTGAATCCTAAATTCAACAAGAGGGATGTTACATCCCAACGCTCACCTACATTCACGCTTGATAATGTCGTTCCAATGTAACATGCCTAATATTTAGTTAATATAAATCATTAACTAGGCATCAAATGATTAATGTGGTTTATGTGATGGCTTTGGAAAGTCTATATTTCTGCATTTATTATATATCAATTCAACATAGAATCATTGGATACATCTTTTAGAAATGTTTATGATTAAGAATATGAATCGTGAAGCCAGATATTAAATCATAACTAAGAATTAGGAAAGGCTTTCATAAATCACTGAAATTTTAAATGAAGTACATTCATTGGTTAAAGAGGAGTTGCGGAAAAAACATTCGTTCAAGAAAGTGACTATAAGTCCCAACAAAAATACATCACATCAACAACTAAAATAAGCCTTAATGTTACTAGTAACAAGTATGAGAAAGTATAAATAAAAAAAAAAAAAAGTTAAAAAAAAATTTTTTTAAAGAAAGTGAATATAAGTCCCAAAAATCTCCGTCAAATTCCTCAAATATGCATGTAATAAGGGCGCAACGTTACCGCAATGTAGTTCAGTAACCCATGCGTACAATATCAATTGCCTGGAAAGACACATAGAAAAAGAACTCACCTTAACACCTCACCTTAACACAAACTTTTAGAACTTAAAATTGAGTAAGTCAGACAAAAACGTGAACATTGTGAAAAAAAGAAAAGAAATCAGTTAAATTTCTGCATACAGTAGGGTTAATACCTACAGTTGTTATTGAAATGAGAAAATAAACAGTAATGAGAGGTGAAGGCATCACAATCTGCACAAAAGCTGACTTTAACGCAAATTCTTACAACACCTAAACGCTAATTCTTACAACAAGTTTTGGCAGAAAATCAGCCTCAAATTCCTCAAATATGCATGTAATGAGGGTTAAATATTACTGCAATGGAGTTCATTAACCCAAGTGCAGAATATTAATCGCCTGGAAAGACACATAGAAACACAACTCACCTAAACACAAAGTTTACAAAGTTTTACAACTTAAAATTTACTAAGTCCGAGAAAAACATGAAAATTTTGACTGAAAAAAAAGAAAATTTCCGTTAAATTTCTGCGTACAGTAGGGTTAATACCTACAGTTGTTATTGAAATATGAAAATCAACAGTAATGAGAAGTTAAAGCATCACAATCTGCACAAAAGCTGACTTTAATGCAAATTCTTACAACACCTAAACGCAAATTCTTACAACTTTTGGCAGAAAATTTTAGGTGAAATTTGGAAAAAGGTCATAGTATCAGGGTTAAATACTGTTCTGATAGTCCCCTACAACCTACATATGCAATATCAAAGGCCTGAGCCCACTGATCTTTGAGAACTCACCTTAACACCTCACCTAAACACAAACTTTTAGAACTTAAAATTTACTAAGTCCGAGAAAAACATGGAAATTTTGACTGAAAAAAAAGAAAATTTCCGTTAAATTTCTGCATACAGTCGGGTTAATACCTACAGTTGTTATTGAAATATGAAAATCAAGAGTAATGAGAAGTTAAAGCACCACAATCTGCACAAAAGCTGACTTTAACACAAATTCTTACAACACCTAAACGCTAATTCTTACAACAAGTTTTGGCAGAAAATCAGCCTCAAATTCCTCAAATATGCATGTAATGAGGGTTAAATATTACTGCAATGGAGTTCAGTAACCCAAGTGTAGAATATTAATCGCTTGGAAAGACACATAGAGACACAACTCACCTAAACACAAAGTTTTACAACTTAAAATTTACTAAGTCCGAGAAAAACATGAAAATTTTGAGTGAAAAAAAAGAAAATTTTTGTTAAATTTCTGCATACAGTTGGGTTAATACCTACAGTTGTTATTGAAATATGAAAATCAACAGTAATGAGAAGTTAAACCAGCACAATCTGCACAAAAGCTTACTTTAACACAAATTCTTACAACACCTAAACGCAAATTCTTACAACAACTTTTGGCAGAAAATTTTAGCTGAAATTTGGAAAAAAGTCGTAGTTTCAGGGTTAAATACTGTTCTGATAGTCCCCTACAACCTACATATACAATATCAAAGGCCTCAGCCCACTGATGTTTGAGAAATTAACCTTAACATTAAATCTTACAATATTGGACACGCCGGACGCCGACGCTGACGCCCGAGGTTATCACAATAGCTCACCACATCTTACAGATGTAGGTGAGCTAAAAATCGTGACAGCCCTACTTGCATATACAAGAGAATAATAAGCATGGATTGAGGGGCTTTCCACTGTCTTTTCACACACAGAATATACAGAAAGTGCATAATTATACAAATGAACTCATTTGATTTTAACTCTCAAGGACTTAATTCCAACTTTGAACATGTTTTATTGCAACAGAACACGTACCCAACATGTCTCTGGAAACCTGGAAGTTACAGTCTAAGTGCCTTGGCAGTCATTTCTTGGCAAGTTTTGGTTGCCTATATAGGCAGCTAAAACTTGCCTAAAAACTACTGCAAATCTGCAGGATGTAGAATGTCTTTCGATATTCTCTTCAGATTGCAGTTATACATGTACACATCAATCAAAAAATGTTAAAAAGGTTTGAGTATTCCAATTTGGAAGACAAGGCATAGCAAAAAAATAACCAATGAGCTGGTTCAATTTCAGTGAGGGATTGCATCAAAACATTTTTCCTCTTTTTTTTTTTAATTTTTTTTTTTTATTGGGGTGGGGGGACTTAAACTGAGCATTATCCTATTTTATCTTGTTTGACTGAACTGAAATAGATATAATAAGATATAACAGATTAAATGCCTCTATTATATGCATTGAAGCCAAATACAGTATGTGGAGAGTGGATTGTAACTAACTCACCAGTTGAGTTGAGTTATCACCCAAAGTATCACTTTCAAATTTTGTACATATGGACATAAAACACAAGCAATGTTTCAGCCAATGGATCTACAGGTTTAACCCGGGGGTTCATTGGCTGGAACTTCTCTTGTGATTGTTGTTATGCTTTGCAACAAATCTGCAATTATTGCTTGGGTGGAATTTCCACTCTATGGGTGATTTCATGATAATACCCTCTCCACATACTGTAGGTCTATACACAAGGGAAACTTGGTGATTATCAAGGTGATTTCATGAAAAATTACAAGATTATTTTTCTAATCAACAGGAGTTTACTCCATTACCTATATTAATTAACAGGTCTAATTTGTGGTGGAAGTATGGTAAATGGTTTGGTATCTGGAAGTTATCTTCACTTAACAGGGTTATTCATTTAAGAAATATCCAAGACCTAGAATTCCTCTTTGAGGTATTCAACATATTGTCACTTTATAAGCTGAAATGCGAAAGTAGTGTTTTGGCACAGGATTTTAAACCAAAAGGTTGATGGTTCAAACCCCCTTCAAGGGTAATTGTATTGTGTCCTTGCACAGGGCACTTAATCCTGGTTGCCCACATGTGGGCATGTCTGTGTGCTAAGGCGTACTGCAGGTCAATGGTGAACTTGCTTTCATTCAATGCTAACCCAGCATGTGCAGAGTTAGTACGTTGGGGAGTCCAACAGTTGCTTGATGCTGGTCAGTGGTTCTTCCCGGGTACTCTGGCTTTCTCCACCCATAAAACTGTATGACACAAGGGGATCCTTGCTGTCAAAAGTTTTGTTAAACCCAAATGAAAATGAAAGTGTCAATGACACTGTAGCTTAACTTGTCTGTGTGTTATGTTTGATGAGAAGTATAATGTTCAGTATTTATGAAAGGATTATGAAATAAGACAAGAATTGTGATAATTGGGAATATGTTAATTTCTGTTCCCTGTATGCTATGTTTTCAATAAAAATAATATGAGGTGTACACTATACTAAAGGAGTGGGTTAATGTGGCCCTCACAGTTAATACATGTGGCCCTCACAATTAATGTATATCAACGAAAGTTACCAATTTACAGTGAAATTATTCCAAAATGAGTCATCCTATCAAGATACAATGAAATCCCTTCATAAATACGGCCTGTAGACTGTGCTAAAGGTTTTTGGGCTTCAGGCCTGTGTAGCCATCATGGTCGACCAATCGCGACCAAAAGGGGATGTCCTCATCTAGATATTATACTAAGTCATCCTACCAAGTTACAATGAAATCCCTTCATAAATATGACCTGTAGTCTGTGCTAAAGTTTTTTGGGTATTGGGCTCGGGCAGCTGTCATGGCTGAAAGATCGCTATCAAAAGGGGACGTTCTCATCTAGGCATTATCTGGAGTCATCCTACCAAGTTACAATGAAATTCCTTCATAAATATGATCTACAGACTGTGCTAAAGGTTTTTGGGCTTCGGGCCCCTGTAGCCATCACAGTTCACCAATCGTGACCAAAAGGGGACCTTCTCATCTAGACATTATATGAAGTCAACCTACCTAGCCATCACAGTTGACCGATCGCAACCAAAAGGGGACATCCTCATCTAGACATTATACTGAGTCATCCTACCAAGTTACAATGAAACCCCTCCATAAATACGACCTGTAGACTGTGCTTAGGGTTTTCGGGTTTTGGGCTCGGGCAGTCGTGACGGTTGACAGATCGTGACCAAATGGGGAAGTTCTCATCTAGAAATCATCCGGAGTCATCCTATCAAGTTACAATGAAATCCCTCCATATTAAATATGACCTGTAGACTGGGCTAAACGTTTTGGGGTTTTGGGCTTGGGCAGCCGTCACGGTCGACAGATCATGACCAAAAGGGGATGTTCTCATCGAGATATTATACAGAGGCATCTTACCAAGTTACAATGAAATTCCTTCATAAATACGACCTGTAGACTGTGCTAATGGTTTTCGGGTTTTGGGCTCAGGCTGCCACCACAGCTGACTGATCACGACCAAAAGGGGACATTCTCATCTAGACATGACCTCAAACCTGCATATGAAATTTCGTGACGGTCGGATAAGAACTATGGGGTGTACCCTGTGCTAAAGGAAAATGTGAACAGACACCCAGACTCACAGACAAACAAACTTCCACATGGCAATAGCTTATCTTGACTTTGTCAAGTTAAGCTAAAAACTAGAGGATGGCCACCAAAGGGTGGCTGATTCCCCCGAAAAAAGCCTTGATAGCCATTCCAACCTTATTCGCGACACACCCTCTGGTTGTGGGCAATAATAATACCAAGTATCATTAATATCCTTGAAGGCTGTAAGAAGTTATGGAGTGGACACAAATTCCGTTTACGCACAGACAGACAGACAGACAGACGGACGACGTCATGGCTAGATTCCCCCGAATTTTTTTCGGGGGAATAATGAGCTGAAATAGTTGGTGAAACATAGCAAAAAAAAAAATTGGAAGAATTGTACACACTAATGGCAAAATACAAAAATTCCAAGCAGCAAATTCAAAGATTGCATAGATTTAATTCCTTGTTTCATTATTGGAAAAATTTGCTGGTTAAACTTTTGATATTTTGATATTAAAATACAGAGAGTTCTCATTTATAAGAGGTACAGAAGAACCAAAAGTTTGGTAATGTGAGAAGGAAGGGATTTATTTATTTATTTATTTATTGGTATTTATGGTCACATAGTTATGCACAATAGCTAATCGTGACCATGGCAGTTTTATGTGTGGAGGAAGCCGGAGTACCCAGAGAGAACCACAGAGCATCGATGAGCAACTGTCAGCTCCTCAACATTCTAACTCTGTTCAAGCTCCACTCAAGCAGGGTTACAGCAGTTGAAGACATGTGCACCATTGACATGCAGTACGTTTTAGTACATGGCATCATCGTGCCACCATGAGGGCAACCGGGATAAAGTGCCTTGCCCAATGATAGAATGCGGGTCATCCCAGACAGGGATTGAACTCGGAACCTCTAGCACAGATGTCCAACAGTCTACCACTGCGCCACCACAATCCCAAGAGAAGGAAAGGATAGAAAACCTTCTGCAGGGTCCATACACTTGACTATGGAAAACATTTCATGACTTTTCCAAACTTTTCCAAAACCTTTTCCAAAAAATTCCAAGACTTTGATGAAAAAAATTTCATGACTTTTTCAAAAACTTTTTCACAAAATTCAAAGTCTTTGGATAGAGAAATTTTCTTGTAACTTACATGCACCATACTAAAGGAGAAATTCATGGGAAAATGATAATTATATATGCATGGCATCATTGCAATTTTTGAACAATTTATTTATTAATTTATTTATTGGTGTTTAAGGTCACATACTTATGCACAATGGCTAATCGTGACCGTGACAGTTTTACGGATGGAGGAAGCCGGAGCACCCGGAGAGAACCACCGAGCAACGACGAGCAGCTGTCAGCTCTCCAACATCGTAACTCTGAACTCTGCACCACAGCACAGGCAGGATTAGATTGGTTGCAGCACGCCTCAGTACACAGCGTCATCGTGCCCCCATGTAGGCAATCGGGGTGAAGTGTCTTGCCCAAAGACACAACGAGGTTGCCGCAGGTGGGATTCGAACCGAGGACCTCTCGGCTTGCAGCCTGCATCTCTACCTACTGAGCCACCGCGCCCCCTTTTGAACAATAATAATATCAGTAAAGTATCTAACTGATGATGCTGACCTGGTGTCCTCTTGGTATGAAGTGAACTGTGGTTTCCTTATAAGTTGCACACTGTGCATATACAGCTGCTTCACCCATCTTACTGATATCAAAAGTTCTATCAGAAAGTTTATATGTTGCTCTCAGTTTATTATCACATCGTGTCAACCAGTTTTTAAGGTGCTATATAAGTAATGGAATTTTGTTTATTTTGAAATTCTCACCTCTGATATTCCTTAAATAAATTCAAATTAAATATACACAGAACATGAAACACATGTGTAATCAACTCCTGGAGTTCACCGTAGGCACCGCTGGTTCCTGGAAGTCTGCTACCGTATTCGTACCAGAACTGATAATTTAATAATATTTCATGAAAACAACTTGTGTGGCCAAATGTGCTTCACATATCAAAGAACAAAGCTAGGGCATCAAAATTCTTCAAAACACAGCGGCAGAGCTGCATGGGGTAAATTCCAAAACCTTCGTTTTTGTGAACATATGAATTTACTTTCGATTTCTGGTCAACGTTATCGTACGGAAAAAGCACTGATTTTAAACTGCATCTAAAATCAAATAATGAGAAAGAGTTCGCCTTAATACAGCATACTATTATTATATAGAGACTGCACAGTTGCCATATTCAATGCAAGGTATCATGATACCTGTTGAAATTTCTTAGAATTACGATTTTGTTTTTTGATGAAAATACGTGGTATCGAGTGATTCGCGCATGTCCGTCGAACATGGAAACCATCTTCAATAAAAAATGCACACAGTGTTGTCCTTTTCCAAAATGCAGTCCTATCACTGCATTCGAAAGTGTTTTGAATGCCTAGCTTTGTAATTGAATTTGGCCATGAGCTGTTCTCGCAAAATATTAT
This sequence comes from Pictodentalium vernedei, assembly GCA_031216915.1. NCBI lineage: Eukaryota > Metazoa > Mollusca > Scaphopoda > Dentaliida > Dentaliidae > Pictodentalium > Pictodentalium vernedei. The sequence goes on from CM062297.1 coordinate 259,678,530, forward strand.
TTTATTATCAGTTCTGGTATGAATACGATAGCATACTTCCAGGAACCAGTGGTGCCTGTTGTCAACTCTATGAGTTGATTACATATGTGTCTGATGTTCTGTACATCTCAACCTTCATTTTGATGTATAATTTGTATATTTAATTTGAATTGAAGGAATATCAGAGGTGAGAATTTCAAAATAAACAAAATTCCATTACTTATATAGCACCTTAAATCTAGGATCCATGACCCATTTATCCTTGAAGGAACAATTGTCCAGCATGGCTGAATAAAGTTGGAAACTATAAATAACCGTGAAGGGAAGTAACCTGCAGTAAAGATTTGGAGATGGACATGCCCCAAAGGCAAAATCCGAAAAAGTGGGGATTTTTTGCGTAATCGTAATTAATTAACAACAATAAGTAAAACATTTTGGCTTGTCTATGTTCATATGCAATAGTTATTGGACTCTAGCTCACCAAAAAAATAAAATTTCATGACTTTTCCAAGACTTTGGATAAAAAAAATACTTTTTCCATAACTTTTCCAGGCCTGGAAGTGCTGTTAGGAAATTTCATGACTTTTCCAGGATTCCATACTAGATTGCGAACCTTGTTCTGAAACAAGATGAAAGAGCAGTCTTTTTAACCCCTAACATGACACTTGCAAACAAAATTCTTGTATAACTCATTTTTTTGCATCGAAAACATAGCATATGACCCCTCATTGGAATGAGCTCATTCCAATGAGGAGGTCATAGGAATGAGCTCATTCCAATGAGGAGGCCATAAGCTATGTTTTTGAAACAAAAAATAAAAAAAATAAAAATAATGAACATTGAATAGGGATTTTTGTGAATAGTGCATTACATTAGGTAAAGGGTCAAAATGTGTCTGGAAGGCCGTTATCTCAGTCTAATGATAAACATGATCCAAATAAATATTTGAATAAATGGTGTTCAATATACCTTTTTCATGAATCTGCTTCGAAAAAGAAACGTGGAATTAAAATATATTTGTGTTTTTTGTTTAACTTCTCATTAAACCAAAATAAATTTTGGAAATGAACAATGTGTTACAAAGCATAAAACCATACAAAGTTTTCACAAAGTATGGAGGTTAATAAAATAGTTCATGCTATAATGATGTCAAATTATTAATAAGAACCAACCTCTTTTCCTTCACAGAAGAAAGATGGAATGTTATCATTCTTGTCACAAAGTTTTATACTCAGTTGTCTGTAGCTCCGGAGTGTTGTGTTGTTACTATCTTCTGCAATTATGATCACCTGTGGAGATAATACAAAATACAATATTGAGAACAGAGCTGTCTGGCTAACTGAAAAAACTACTTGGGGTTAGTTGTGGAAACAAGAGGCTCCAAGGGGTCTTAATCGCACACCTGACAAAGTGGTTCAAAGAAGTGTTTTGGGTCCATCAACACTACAGAGGAATGAAGTCCTGGAATTATTCACAACTCTGGCGTCCATGTCAGATGATTATTATCATAGGTCTTCCTGACTGCTTTCAATTCTATCAGCCATAGACAAGCACTGCCAAACTTCCAATAGTTGTTATGTCACTGCAGTCTGAAAGTCAAGTTTTATGGAAAAAAAACACTAAGGAATGGATTTGAACAACTTGAACCTAACTTCCACCCCCCACCCCCCAGAGAGCCCAAATATCAAGTCAGGGTCTCTAATTGAACAAATATGAATCTCATCCCCCTAGAAATGTTATGTACCAAATATGAATGGATTCTGACTGGTGGATCTGAAGAAGAAGAAATTCCCTCATATTGCACAAAGTTTAAATTCGGGCTCCCATAGGGATCCCAACTATAAAACAAGGGACTCAATTTGAACAAACATGAATCTGATCCCCCCAGCCCCCTAGAGATGTTCTATACCAAATATCAAAAGATTCTAATTGATGGTTCAGGGTCAGGGAAAACTGAAATTCTAAGGACTTCCACGTTTAAATTAAAGTTAAGTAACTTTGTAAAAACATCAACCAAGCTCAGTGAAATTCAATTTCAACTAGCAGGTGCCCATGACAAAGGTACATAGTAAAATCAGCGAATAGCAAAAACAGTTAAAATTAAAGTTGAAGGTAAACTTTCTGTTTGTTCAAATTAAAAGAAAAACTACATGTGTCATTCGACACAAATGGCCCCTTGGGGTAACATAACTGAGCATTGGATTTAAATGCCTGTAGCATAATTAACCATTCACAAAATCTCCATAAATAGGAGGAATAAATAACCACTTGCAATATCTCCATCTCAAAGGGTCTGGGAAATCTGAAATTCTAAGAACTTGCAAGTTGAAATTAAAGTTAAGTAACTTGGTAAAAACATCAACCAAGCTCATTAAAATTCAATTTCCACTTGTTGGTGCGCTTGTCAAAGGCACATATTATAATCAGCATATAGGGATAAAAGTTAAAATTAAAATTGAAGGTAAGTAACTCCACATAAAAAATTAAAATTGACTAATTAGGGGTCATAACTGTACCCCTAATCAATGGACCAGGTTGGTTTTCAAACTTGAACTGTAGATTGTTTGGTTAACCCTTTACCCAATGTAACAGCCAAAACCAGCCAGCACTATTCTAAAAAATCACCAATTAATTTTCATTATTTGTCTCAAAAACATTGGTTATGACCCCTCATTGGAATGAGCTACCTGAGCTCGTTCCAATGAGGGGTCATAACCTATGTTCTTGCGACAGAAAATGAAAAAAGTTAAAAAATTTATAATAATTTATATATTTTTTATACTTACCAATGACCCAGACTTAGCTGGTGCTAACTCTTAAAATTCTAGGGCCAAACACAAATTTTGCCCCCCAATCCCCAAAATTTGAATCAAAATCCAAAACATAAATGTCCAATGTGTCGAATGACACTTTTTGCATGTGCAGTGTCAAGGAAGTACCAAAATTGGCGCCAAATCTTCATTCTTACAACCAGTGCCTGGTAAGTGTTATGTAATCAGCAGGGAGGTATGAGTTCCCAACTCATGAGAGGGCCATCCCCGTCTGGGTCATTGGTAAGTATAAAAAATATATAAATTACTATACATTTTTTAACATTTTTATACTGTACCAATGACCCAGACTTAGCTGAATAGAAAAAAGGCTGGAGGGCCTAGGACATAAAGGAAAATCCAAAAAGCTCAATTACATGTAAACAGAATTATCCTCTCAAGGAGAAAAGGAGAAACAGGATTTACATGTATCTTTCTTGTTTATACAAAAAAAGAAAGACACAATACCATTCCGTAATTGAGCACAATAACATCAATGATCTCTATTAACATCCAGTATAACCCATTATACTAATTTTTTTAAAGGAAAGCCAATAAATAAAGATAGTCCAGAGAATGAGACTCTTTATACTCACTTAAAAGTGTCCAAGGATTGTATATTAATGCTTGTATGATAGTGACATATACAAAAAATATATTACATAAATGAGATCGACATTAGCTTTACACTTTAAAACCATCCCAGCACCGACTCGGAATTACTGACTCCAGAGGAGGTATTCCCTTGCTTTTAACTATAAAGCGGGTGATATAAGAGAACACCATCCCCCCCCCCCCCCACCCCTTGCTCTGGATTAATCGCCCCAGAATGGAGAGGGCAGCAGGACAGAGTCACTGCTGGAACAGAAAGCCTGCATAACTATAGTTGCAACTGTTTAGTGAAAGAGATTCTGAGCAACAGATAACGGACCTAAACAAAGCAGGTTGCCAGAAATAGACTCAATATTTCAAAGGTAAAAATTTGTGAACGTGGAAGGCTGAGACCAGTATGCAGCCTTCATCAATTCGGTAATAGCAATACTATTAGCATAAGCCCAAGATGTAAATAGCGCCCTTACTTCATGTGCCGAAATCTTAAGCACAGACTGCTGAGTTGAAGATAATTTTTCATAAGCAGTACGAATAGTTAATTGAATCCACCTTGAAATAGAATGGACCATAATGTCCTTTCTATTAGTCAGCAGAGACAGAAAGAAACGTTTACGTCCATTTCTGATAAACTCAGATCTACGTTTGTAAATACGCATAGATCTAACTGGACATAGCAATGGCCTATGACCGTCTGAAGACAGAATAGCCTTAATAATAATAGGTTCAGGGTACTTATTAGGAGCCTGATTCTTAGCCAAAAATCCAACATTAGTAGTTAATGTAATAGTATTACCAACACTACGATAGTGAGAATCATCAACAGATAGTGCATGAAGCTAACTAACTCTTCTAGCAGAAGAGAAGGCTAAGAGAAAAGCTGTCTTATAAGATAAGTATTTGAAGTCTACTGTGTCAAGGGGTTCAAATGGCACTTCTTTTAGCTTCAGAAGAACCCAAGCTAAATTCCACTCAGGAATTAACCTGAGGGTTCTAGGTCTATTTATCGAAAAGTTTTTAACTAACTTAGATAAAGAGACATTAGATCCAATTTGTAAGCTATCATGATGAGCATAAGTATCCGATAGCATAGACCTATAACCCTTAATAGTAATTGGCCGCAGTTTGATGTCGTCAAACAAGTAGACCAGAAAATTAGCAATGTCTGGAATGGAGGGATCCTAAATATCAACAGAATGATCCCTACACCAACGAGAGAAAATCTTCCACTTAGCAGCATAAGTTAGCGAAGAGGAGGTCCTCCTACAGTTAGAAATTGTGTCCACTGCTCGTCCTGTAAAATGCTTGCCGTGCAAGAAGGATTGCACAACGGAAATACGTGAAGGTTGAGACCTTGCGGGTTGTGATGCAGTGTGCGCAATTTCCCCTGCGAAAGAAGGTCCTCCCATGAGGGAAGCTTCTGCGGAATGTCCCACAACAGACACCTGAGTAGATTTATCCATGGTCTCTGGGGTGACAGAGATGCTACCAACAGAATCTTGCAGTGAGATTGCTTGATTTTTAGCAATATCTGTTGAATCAACGGAGCTGGAGGATAAGCATATCCTATCATTCTGTCCCAAGAGATCGAGAGATCGTCTACTGCGAACGCTCGAGAATCTGGGCATGGCGACACATACGTCTGTAACTGATTGTTGAGATGTGTCGCAAACAAGTCTATCATAGAATGATCCCGTTGGTATCAAATCTGATTGAATACTCGTTTGTTGAGAGTCCATTCTGACGGCAACATACGACCTTTCCAAGAAAGGGAGTCCGCTAGAACATTCAGACGACCCGGAATATGACGGACCGACAGAAGAACCTGATGCTCTAGGACAAACAGAAGGATTCTTTCCGTTAAGTTGAACAACGGAATGGAATGAGTGCCTCCCTGGTTCCGAATATACGCTACTACTGTCGAATTGTCAGACAGAATTTGAACATGTGAATTCTGAATAATGTTCATCCAATGACGTAGCGCAAGCCAAACTGACCTCATCTGTTTGATGTTTATGTGCTTGTTTAGGAACTGCGGATCCCAAAGACCCTGGCACCTCGAATCTGTTGGGCTCAAAGTTGCACCCCAACCTGTTTGACTCGCATTCGTCATAATCGTAAAAATCGGATCCGGCAGTTGCAGTGGCACTCCCTGAGTTAACCACTGAATATTTGCCCAAGTCTGAATCTCTTGTTTCACTTGTTTCAACAAGACGATGTTCGCTTCAAGCGTATGAATCTTCACACTCCAATTCTGAGTGAAAAATATCTGGAGTGGATGAGTGCATAGTCGCCCCATCGGAATAAGATCTGCAGCGGCTCTGCACAAACCTATCAGTCGCATGAATTCTCTCGCTGTTACTACATCTGAGTGAAGACAAAAGAGAGCGTAACAACTGACTAATTTCGCTCTGGGTAATGGCAGATGAACCAGATTGTTGCGCGTCTCGAAGCTCATTCCCAAGTGGGTGAATGACTTGGACGGAACTAGATCCGACTTCTTTTCGTTTACTATGAAACCGAGACGTCGGAGCAGTTGAAGCAGACTCTGAACATCATTCTGAAATGTTAACCTGTTGCCGTACCTCTGAAGAATGTCGTCCAAGTACGCCGATGTTACCGCAGACGAATGAGCTTGGAAATGAGTCATTACCGAGTTCATTATTCGAGTGAAAGGGCGCTAGATTCAGACCGAAGCACATTGCTCGGAACTGATAAACGACTCCTCAGACTGCAAAGCGAAGATACTTTCTGAACGCCGGATGTACCATGACGTGAAAGTACGCATCCTTGAGATCTATGCTTGCAGCATAATCGTTCACTTGAATGCTCGCTCTGACCGATCGGATGGTCTCCATATAAAATTTCGGAGCCACGATCAGCTTGTTTATCCAGCTCAGATCTATAACTGGACGGAACGAGCCGTCTGGTTTTGGAACCATGAACAGGAACCCAGGAACTAGAAACCTGGAGATAGAAGCGAATCTCTCTTCTGAAGGTTTGATGGAAGCCGAGTCCAATGTGGACTTCAAGTTAACGGAGGTTTTTCCTTGAAGGACAGTTTTAGACCTTCGGAAATAACCCCCTGCACCCATGGGTTGTCCGTAATTGACAACCAATTGGTTAAGAATCTCGACAGCCTTCCGCCCACTGGAGCGCAATAGAGGTTTAGACAATCACCTCCTGGACCTGTGAGGCTTGCGGGAGGAGAAACTACAGCCTCTCCGACCCGCACCTCGACCAGTTGACCTAGGGGCGTCTGACCGGTTGTCTCGGCCAGCATTATGACCCCCTACCTGAGTCGCTACTCTGACGGTCTCTATAGTAAGACATAGAGGCTTTCTTAGATCCTCTATAGGAACTTCCCTTGGACGTACTCACCCCAGAAGTCCCTGCCTTACTCTTCTCTGCTGAGTCCGGTATTTTCGAAGCGGACTTAAAAAGCAGAGAGTCCGAAGCTTTCTTAGTAATCTGATCACAGATTAGCGAAAGCTTACTGTCGAAGAGAAGCTCTCCTGAGTCCAGAGCGACTCAAAGAGAGTTTTTCACCTTAGTATCCACTCTTGTGGATGCAACTCCAGATTTGCCACTGAAAGGGCGGAGTTATACGTGGAATATGCTATGGCCCTCGAAAGAACTCTCAAGGAAGTTTGAACATCCAGGAATTCTTTTCCATCGAGACATTGTGATAACGCTCTGGTAAGGTGATCTGCGTAAGATAAGGCGTCTAAACTGGCTCTGTTAGACAAGATTGTCGTCTCCAACATACTGGAGAGAATCGACATAGACGCCGGCAATGACAACTCCCAAGTCTTCTGCTTGGTCGTCTAAACACAGAGGAACTCTCGGCACACCCTGTCCTGCCGTTTCAAATCTATTTCTATTGTTGATGAATGGCAGCTACAGAGCATGAGACAATAAGAAATTGGATTTGCCAGTCTTAGAGGCTAGCTTGAATATAGCGTCATTAAGAAGTTCAAATGTCCGTGTGACATTTCTGGACTGGGTCGGAAACTCAGACGCTATTTCCTAATTCCGGCCGAAAAAGTCTGTGTCCAGTGACGCTATCAGTCAACGCAGCACTCTGGTCCGGAGGAACAACTTCTGGAAGGTGTTGCCGGATGAAATCTACGGCCACCTTATGTTGTTCGGAAAGGGAAAATTCCAGCTCCGCCGATTCCCTTTCACCATCCGACTGGACCACATGTGAATCTCGGTTGTCCCTTTCTGACTATGCAGGGGAGCGAACCGACCCAGCTTCCTCAGACAATTCCTGTTCTGAAAAAGTTTCTGAAGGCTGCTGGGATGCTGCGATGAGTTGAGCTATCTGTGATAGCAAATCCGTCATGGAGGCCTGTGGAGCCGCGGTCTTACGTAGTTTAGCCGCTGCAAGGTCCTGGGACGTTAATTCCTGCATACTTCTCTTATGCTAATGTCCTGACTGGTAAGGCCTTGTAGCCTTGGCTACCGGATGGCATGACCTGGTCGACATGGAATCCCTGGTCGGCGAAGCAGGCTGGATATCTGTGGTCACATAGCCAAGGTGCGGTCGTGTGTGCTGACGTGAGGATGAGGAAGCCATTAGACTAGCCACGCCGGACTGTCTTTGCAATGGAGCGTCCCGAGCAGGAGTGGACGTATGCTCCGACTGGCGAATGTTACGTACAACAACATCTGGGCCCAGATGTTGCTGTAAGAGAGAGGTACCTCTCTCGCTCGTGGTCTGGGTAGACCTGGAGGAGCTAGCTACCGGACTGACTGGCTTCCTCCGTTCCATCCTCCGATCCGTCGTTGCCGGGTGTGCACGATCCGTGTTTATAGTGCTCGCAACACCCGATCTCCTTTTCTGGACCGCAATGGCCGAACCCGGCGTCCCAACCATTTCTCGAATGATTGCTTCACTGGGCGAGCTAGCGGCCGACAAGGCCGTCGATCCTACTAGGGACCTCTTAGGCACTTGCCGAATTTCATTGAGGACTTTTGCCGCTAGCTCTTCATTTGATTGCGACGACGGAGGCACACTTCTTGAAGACATCACGGAAACATCACCCTGTTCTTGTTCCTCTGAAAAAGAGACTGAAAAACTAGAGTGACCCTGTGGCGAGAGGACCGGCATGGACCTCTCACCACTAACAATATACCGTGACACACGTCTCCAACGTTTGTCATCCCAATTGGCACACACTGAGCAAGAATTAATGCGAGTACACTGACTACAGGAAGTACAATGAACATGAGAATCAGTGGAAGACTTCCTCGATTTACAATTTGAACAATATTCTTTCATTTTGAAAAAATATTAAACAGTCATGGTACTCGCACTGACCCTTGAAAAACAAAGATACATAATAATAATATAATCCATTACAAACATTTAGAAAAAAATAATTCAAAAGAAAAATTTTTTCGAAAAAATTTCAAGATGAGCCCAAGTTCCCAAAGGGAACGATGAGCCCAAATGGATCCCAACAAAAGCCTAAGTGTGGACAAAAATTTTAAAACATATCTAAAAAATTAATGTTACACTTACTGACAATATTAATGTATCTGGCTATGAGCAGAACTAAATAGAAGACAAGGAATCACTGTCAGAAGTAACCGTTGTTAACGTAAACAAAAGTCAATAAAAACCAGAAACAAGACTCCAGGCACTGAAAATATGGCCCGAAATCAGTAACCAATTTTAAACACTATCCCATGTAAAACAGAAACTTCCACAGAAACTGCAGTACATCGGATGGTAGATGCATGACCAAAATGCCTAACCACCCCTAGGGTGAGGACGTAACCATGGGGAAAAACAGAATAAACATTCTGTTACCATGCCAAAAACTCCCAAGAAATTTCAGTAAAAAAATTACAAAAATTATGCAAAAAGCATGGGAGAATAGGAAGTGGGGTATCAAGGAAAGGGAGAGAGGAAACACTGAACAAACAGTGGAAATTTCATAGCAAGAATGAAAACATCAGGCCCCATGCCCCGAAATTAGGGAACATAAAATAATTTTGCATAAAAATTATAAGTTACAGCCCTGAACACATCCTTCCACTGTTTCTTCCTCTCATCCTCTTATTTCATCCTTAGATCCACCATTTCTTTCATGATTTTGTGTCTGGCATCATTTTAACTGAGATTATAAGCACAGATATCAGTGAGATGTTTCTGATTGAAGGGCCAAACAAAGAATGAAGATTTTGCGCCAATTTTGGTACTTTCTTGACACTGCGCATGCGCAGTGGACAAAAGTATGGAGGACCACATAGGACATTTATTTTTTGGATTTTGATGCAAATTTTGGGGATTGGGGGGGCAAAATTTGTGTTTGGCCCTAGAATTTTAAGAGTTAGCACCAGCTAAGTCTGGGTCATTGGTACAGTATAAAAATATTACTTATTCAAGAATTTTATTTGCAAGTGTCATCTGCTTTTCATGTCAGGTAAAGGGTGAAACTCAAATATCAAATAATATATATTGGCCAAATCAATTAATATTTGTTGAAGTTATATACTAAGAAATGAAAACTTTGTTTAAATCGGCTAATTAGGAGTCGTAACTCTAATTAACGGACAAGGCTGGTTTTCGAACTTGACCTGTAGAGTCTCAAATCATCGTACTGTGCTGATTTTCAAAATTGTCCTGTAGATTCTTTGGTTAAACTCAAATACCAAATATTGATCCAATCAATTAATATTTGTTGAAGTTATCATGTTAACTAATAAAAAATTTGTTAATATTGACTAATTAGGAGTCACAACTTTGTGCCTAATTAACGGACATGGCTGGATTTCAAACTTGACCTGCAGAGTCTCCAGTTGAACTCCAGTTCTGGGTACTGCCTTAATCAATACATTTTTTTTCAAGTTATCATGCTAACAAATGAAACATTCATTAAAATCGACTAGTAAGGAGCCATAACTTCATTCCTTATCATCGCACCAGGCTGGTTTTCAAACTAAGGGCTTATATTTTAATGAGAATCTGAGAATCCATTCACGCAAAGATTCATGCAACAAAGCTAGCAAGAATCCATGTATATTCTTGCTGTACCTCTACTAAGATTTGCATAAAAAGAATAGAGTCCATTACGTGTACACTCCATACAAAAAAATTATCCAAAAATCGACTGAGTGTGTTATGTGTAATTATATAATGTCAGACGTCCACTCACTAATCAGTGTTGATTGGACTGCATTGGGAAAAGATTCGCCAATTAACATATTAATTTCTGTTCACTAAGTCTTTTTTTTGTACCTGATATATTTTGTTTGGGAATTTTGTACATCAAATAAAATCTTTAAAGGTGAAAATCGGTTCGGTAAATCCTGTTATTTTGTGTGATACATTTGACCCAAAAAATGAGAATTTCAACGATCAGGTGCATCAGTGTGGCTCTTCTGTCAATTGGATCTACATTGCATGAAATATTCTGAAGTCATTGGAGACTGCCGAACAAACTCAGTATTCAGTCTGTTTTTCAAAAACACCGTACCCCCAGAATACATTTTATTCAATGAAATACTCGTTCTATTCCATAATTTCATTTAAAAAATACAGATGAACCGTTAAGAGAATGAATGAAGACAAGATCATTTCGATGGCTACAATCTGACCTCCAATTATACGAAAATGTTATTTTAATATGAAAACAAATCTCACAAATTAACGAACGGATTTTTTCAATTCCTATATTAAACCGCAGTCCGGAGTTCTGGAAATGAAAGATATGGCATTTGTATCTGAATATTTTATTAAATGTAGGTTTTAGAAATTTTCTGACTGAACAATATAATTGCTAATAAGGGACAGTCTCTGAACGATTTTTCTTGCGAAACATTAATTGGTTATGTAATCCTTCTCACGTGACCGCACTAAAACAGCTTTTCATACCCGGTCGTTTCTACACAAACGACGAGGTATTAACAAGTGTGGTTTTGTATGCAATGTACACATAATGCAATTAAACCCTTTACCTAACATAGCTGCAGCAAATTAACCGATACAAGGCTAACATGATCTGATATATCCTGATACATTGTCAATGAAATTGTACAAATATGGCAGTCATTGGAAGCAGCTCAATGAGCTGGTTCCAGTGACATACATATTTGTAAGGTTATATTGGTAAATATTGTTTTGTTTTTTTAAATTATCAAATTCAGTTTATATTTTAAAAATTAAAAAGCTAGATTGGGTAAAGGACTAACATGTGTTATCAGTATACAACCGGGGTTCAACCATGCTGGCCTAATGGGATCATGGGACACTCATAGTAAGTATGGATTCAAGCATCCATCTTTGCGAGAATCCAAATGGATTCTCCCAAATTTTGATGAAATATAAATTGAATAAATTAATCTTTAATTGAACTCAAATATTGGATAGTGGCCCAATCAATGAATATTTGTTGAAATTATCATGCTAAAGTACAACAAGAGCAATGCAAAGTGTAGCATATGCCTTGGCGGTGTCAGGGTAGGTAAGTCTCTCAGGGGGATAACCAAATCAAAAAGATGCTTCCTCTACACATCAATAATGCATCAAAATAAAACAAGAGCAACGCGAAGCATGGCATATGACCCCTTTTGCAATATCATGGATAGAATTACAAAAAAAACAAAACAAGATCAGTCTTGCAGAACCTTAGTTATAGAGCGGAAACCAATTTCAAGTGTATTTAACATTGCAGGTCACAGTGACCTTGACCTTTGGCACATCACGGTCAAAATAAATAGGCATCTTCCTCTCATCATACCTAACCCACATATGAAGTTTGGTAAAGATCTGGTTGGTAGAACTTTAGTTATACAGCGGAGACCAATTTCAAGTGTATTTAACATTGGAGGTCACTGTGACCTTGACCTTCGGCACATCATGGTCAAAATAAATAGGTTTCTTCCACTCATCATACCTAACCCACATATGAAGTTTGGTAAAGATACGGTTGGAAGAACTTTAGTTATATAGCAGGAACCAATTTCAAGTGTATTTAACATTGGAGGTCACTGTGACCTTGACCTTTGGCACATCATGGTCAAAATAAATAGGCTTCTTCCACTCATCATACCTAACCCACATATGAAGTTTGGTAAAGATCTGGCTGGTAGAACTGTAGTTTATTGACGGAATGCGCAAAGTTAACTGATGGACGACGACAGACGCCAGACATCGTGATAACATAATGCCCCTTCCTCAAAGAGGCCAGGGACATAAAAATTGATTTGAGTAAACATTCATTAGTTATTGGATGGAAACCAAATTCAATATGGTGGCCATATTGAATTGGCTAGCTGATCGAAAATCAAAAGAAAGCTTCCTTTAGACACCAATAATGCATAACCAAAAATTGAAATTGATTCGAGTCAGTATTCATTAGTTATTGGATGGAAACCAAATTCAAGATGGCCACCATGGGAGCCATAATGAATTAGCCACTGGCAACCATGTTGGTTCAGCTGAATAGTCCTAAATCAAAAGGAAGCTTCCTCTAGACACCAACAATGCATAATTAAAAAATAAAAATGATTTGAGTCAGCATTCATTAGTTATTGGATGGAAACGAAATTCAATATGGCCGCCATGGTGGCCATATCGAATTGGCTAGCTGGACCAAAATCGAAAAGAAGCTTCCTCTAGGCACCAATAATGCACAACCAGGAAATGAAATTGATTTGAGTCAGTATTCATTAGTTATAGGACGGAAACCAAATTCAAGATGGCCACCATAATGAATTGGCCACTGGGGGGCATCTTGAATCAGCTAACTGGACCAGAATCGAAAGGACGCTTCCTCTAGACACCAACAATGCATAATTAAAAAACAGAAATGATTTGAGGCAGCCTTCACCAGTTATTGGACAGAAACAAATTCAATACGGCTTCCATGATGGCCATATTGAATTGGATAGCAGGACCAAAATCGAAAGGAAGCATTGTCTCGTCATCCACAAATTACTACTAAAATTATGATTTGATCAAATAAGCGGTTCTTTAGTTATTTGACGGAAACCAAAAGTTAACTCCAGACATCAGGCGATGGATGGACGGACAGACAGACAGACATGGTGAAAACATAAAGCTCCCGAGATTCTCTTGGGGCATAAAAATTCATTAAAATTGACCAATTAGGAGCCATAACTCCACTCTTCATCATTGGGGTGTGCTGGTTTTTGAACTCAATCATAAAATTATTAAGAACAACTCACATATCGATAATGACACCAATTTCATAATATTTGATCAAATCATTGTGCTAACATGAGCACTGTTACAGAAAGACTGATGAACAAGGGTAAAATAATATGTCTCAGGCATGTTATGGAAGGGACATAAAAAATGGAACCAGAACCTTGACAAAATTTCACAAGCGAACAGCTGTAATTGAGAAGAAGCAGCATATTTGGAGTTACGATCAGGATGTGTTCATATAGAATAAACGTATAGTATTTTCAAGTAACAAGACACGCTATCACAGTGCCGAAGCTGCGACGATTCGTGCAACGCCAATGATGTTTTAAAACTTGTTGGTGACAAAAAAACTTGTTGGTGACAAGTCTATAAATGTGACAAAAATTATCCGAACAACATGCACTATTGAGAGGGTGTAGAAATCATGAAGATACACTCGCATACCAATTTTTTAGGAGTTATGGTGTTTTTTAAACTCGGTGACAAACCGACTGACAGACAGACCGACATTGCCACATATAGAGCTGTTCGTCGCAGCTAAAAAATTATTCTATGAGTAGGATTAAGAATGAAACCAACGAGCCTCTGGCGAGTTGGTTTCATTCTTAATTCTACAAGTAGAATAAATTTTTTACTTGAAAACACTACATGTTTATTTTGTTTATCTCATAAATCGTGCTGTTACATGCTACAAAACACAGCAAGAAGTGAGGAGCGCACTAGTCCAATGCGATTGACAAGCAAAATTGACAAAAATAAACAAGGCGCAGTTATACATTTCTGTCTAAAAGTAATTCACCTACAAACTTGAGCTAAACTTGCAAAAATACTTTTTTAAATGAACAGTGTGTGGTGTTTTCTACTGGCATTGTGTAATACTTTCAAAGAGGTTTAAAGAAAACAACAATAGAACTATTAATTATGCTACACGGATGCGGTAGAGGTCAGAGGTCAATGACTCCATCTCTACTACAGGAATAAATTATTTCAATGTTAAACCTACTGGGAAAATTTATCACCCTACTAGGTGAATAAAGCAAAAATTTATCCAAGGCTTTCATTGTTCGAATAAATGGCTATTTATGGGATAAAAAGGGGTTACCTACAGTTTCTTGAGTGGGTATCAGATTTATCTTATGAGTGACTGTGAAGAAATGTAAGTTTCACTCATGGATGAAAACAGTGAGTGAACACTTAAGATTTCCTTTGTATTAATGATTAAGATAAACTCTGGTACCAACTCAAAAACAGTATGCATTCTTTCTTATTACAGTGAAACTCTTGTTAATTGAATAGCCACTTTGCCAATGAAAATTATTCAATTAACAGGACTATTCAAGTAACAGGTGTCACTTTCCCGTATTCTAGAGATAAACTTAACATTTATTCTATTATATCTCTTTAACAGAGCTCCATGAAATCATACAATCAGATCATCTGTTTCAAAAAACAAATAACAAACTTTTTGCTTACCTGATAAGTTTCTTTAACTTCTCTGTCGAGAATAGCATCTTTTGCCACTGTTATTCGACCATACAGTCTTCCAGTTTTTGTATCATTATAGGGTGTAATGGTGAACTTGAGAAAATCTTTGGCATCATCATCTTTTGAAAAGCTGTACTTCACATAAGACCCTTCACCTCTTGCTGTGGCTGATGCATCATATACAAATGTACCTCCAGGTGCATTCTGAAAAATGATTTTAAAAAATTGTATCACAGTGAAACTTGTTGAGCTGTTAATAAAATTTTTGCTTTCAAGTGGTAGCTCATTGGTTAGAGCAATGGACTTTGAACCAAAAGATAGACTTTCCATCCCGAACAGTGGTAACTGCATAATATCTTTGGGCAAGATACTTAATGTCGACCACCCACATCAGGGCATTGTGGTGCTGTGTGGTGATAACAAGCAATTAATTGAAAACAGAATATGTTTTTATTTTTTTAACCCTTTACCTAACATGAAAAGCAGACGACACTTGCTAACAAAATTCTTGAATAACTAATGTTTTTCATTTTTTGTCTCAAAAACATAGGTTATGTCCCCTCGTTGGAACGAGCTCAATGAGCTCGTTCCAATGAGGGGTCATAACCTATGTTTTTGAGACAAAAAATGAAAATATTTTGAAAATTAATTGCCGATTTTTTAGAATAGTGCTGGCTGGTTTTGGCCGTTACGTTGGGTAAAGGTTCACTAAAAAAAAACAAAGAGAGGTCTTAAGCTGAGTTTGAATGCTTTTTGAGAATAATTCTGGCTTGTTATGGACATTATGTTGGGTAAAGAGTTGATAGAGATGAGATTTACACTAAGGGTACATTTCAGTGAGCTATTCCAGTTTACTTGGTTTACTATTCCATGTAAACTTAAACTGTGGTTTGATAATTCTGATGAAACAGTACATATAATGAGAATACTATTCCACGTGAAAACTGGTTTCATGTCACTAATTTATTTATTTATTTATTTGTGTTTAAGGTCACATATTTCTGCACAATGCATATGATGACCACAGCAGTTTTACAGGTGGAGGAAGCCGGAGTACCCAGAGTGAACCACTGAGCAATGGCGAGAATCTGTCAGCTCCCCAACATACTAACTCCACACAAGCAGGGTTAGCATTGATTGAAGACAAGTGCACTATCGATCTGCAGTACACCTTAGTACACAATGACACCGTACCCCCATGTGGGCAGTGGGGGGGGGGGGGGGGGGTGGTGAAGTGTCTTGCCCAAGGACACAACAGTTGCCACATGTGGGATTTGAACCAAGGACCTCTCGGCTTGCAACCTGCACCTCTACCTACTGATTGCTCCGACCCCACGACCTCATGTCACTACTGAAATGTGTTGTTTGGGTATATTGTTAGGGATATTCAAAACATGGGAAATCGGAAACATATCTCTGCTTTCATTTTTAAACAATCTTAGAAAACCATCATTAGAAAGGCCCTCATACGAAACTTTCCGATTATGGTGTCAGAAATTGCATTACTGCTATCATAGAAATAAAATTGCCAAAATGAGTCTTCTGAAAGTTGCAACACAGGTTTTCTGAGAGAAAAATGAAAAAATTTATAATAAATTATATATTTTTTATACTTACCAATGACCCAGACTTAGCTGATGCTAACTCTAAATTATTCAGGGCCAAACACAAATTTTTCCCCCACCCCGCCAATCCCCAAAATTTGCATCCAAATCAAAAAATCCAATGCCCTAAATGGTCCTCCATACTTTTGTCCACTACGCATGTGCAGTGTCAAGGAAGTACCGAAATTGGTGCCAAATCCTCATTCTTACAGACAGTGCCTGGTAAATGTTATATGATCAGCGGGAGGTATGAGTTCCCAACTCATGGGCGGGCCATCCCCGTTTGGGTCATTGGTAAGTATAAAAAATATATAAATTACTATAAATTTTTTCATATTTTTATACTGTACCAATGACCCAGACTTAGCTGAATAGAAAAAAGGCTGGAGGGCCTAGGACATAAAGGAAAATGCAATAGACTCAATTACATATACAGAATTATCCCCTCAAGGAGAAAAGGAGAAACAGGATTTACATATATCTTTCTTGTTTATACAAAATAAGAAAGACATATTACCAATCCGTAATTGAGCACAATAACATCAATGATCTCTATTAACATCCAGTATAACCCATTATACTAATTTCTTAAAGGAAAGCCAATAAATAAAGATAGTCCAGAGAATGAGACTCTTTATACTCATTTAAAAGTGTTCGAGGATTGTATATTAACGCTCGTATGTCACGTGACATATACAAATGCTTCACACCGAGCTACACTTTAAAAATATTACATAAATGAGATAGACATTAGCTTTACACTTTTAAACCATCCCAGCACCGACTCAGAATTACTGACTCAAGAGGAGGTATTCCCTTGCTTTTCACTATAAAGCCGGTGATATAAGGGAACACCATCCTCCCTTCCCCTTGCTCTGGGTCAATCACCCCAGAAAGAAGAGGGCAGCAGGACAGAGTCACTGCTGGAACAGAAAGCCTGCAAAACTATAGTTGCAACTGTTTAGTGGACGACATTCTGAGCAACAGATAACGGACCCAAACATCTAAGGTCGCCAGAAATAGACTCAATATTTCTAAGGTAAACATTTGTGAACGTAGAAGGCTGAGACCAGTATGCAGCCTTCATCAGATCCGTAATAGCAATACTATTAGCATAAGCCCAAGATATAGCCAGCGCTCTAACTTCGTGTGCTGAAATCTTAAGCACAGACTGCTGAGTAGAAGATAATCTTTCATAAGCAGTACGAATAGTCAACTGAATCCACCTAGAAATAGAATGGACTGTGATGTCCCTTCTATTTGGAAGCAGAGACAGAAAGAAACATTTTCGTCCCTTTCTGATAAACTCAGATCTACGTTTGTAAATACGCATAGCTCTAACTGGACACAGCAAAGGCCTATGGCCATCTGAGGACAGAAGAGCCTTAATAACAATAGGCTCAGGGTACTTATTAGGAGCCTGATTCTTAGCCAAAAATCCCACATTGGTAGTCAAAGTAATAGTATTACCAACACTGCGATAGTGAGAATCATCAACAGATAGAGCATGAAGCTCGCTAACTCTTCTCGCAGAAGAGAAGGCTAAGAGAAAAGCTGTCTTATAAGTATTTGAAGTCTACCGTGTCAAGAGGTACAAATGGCGCTTCTTTTAGCTTCAGAAGAACCCAAGCTAAATTCCACTGAGGAATTAACCTAAGGGTTCTAGGTCTATTTATCAAAAAGTTTTTAACTAACTTTGATAAAGAGACATTAGATCCAATTTGTAAGCTATCATGATGATGAGCATAAGTATCTGATAGCACAGACCTATAACCCTTAATAGTTACTGGCTGCAGTTTGATCTCATCAAACAAGTAGACCAGAAAATTAGCAATGTCTGGAATGGATGGATCATAGATATCAATTGAATGATCCCTACACCAACAAGAGAAAACCTTCCACTTTGCTGCATAATTTAGCGAAGAGGAGGTCCTCCTACAGTTACAAATTGCATCCACTGCTCGTCCTGTAAATTGCTTGCCGTGCAAGAAGGACAGCACAACGGGAATACATGAAGGTTGAGACCTTGCGGGTTGTGATGCAGTGTGCGTGATTTCCCCTGTGAAAGAAGGTCCTCCCATGGAGGAAGCTTCTGAGGAATGTCCCATAACAGACACCTGAGTAGATTTATCCATGGTCTCTGGGGCAACAGAGATGCTACCAACAGAATCTTGCAGTGAGATTGCTTGATTTTTAGCAATATCTATTGAATCAATGGAGCTGGAGGATACACGTATCCTATCATTCCATCCCAAGAGATCGAGAGAGCCTCTACTGCGAAAGGTCGAGGATCTGGGCATGGCGACACATACGTCTGCAACTGATTGTTGAGATGTGTTGCAAACAAGTCTATCATTGGACGATCCCATTGGTAGAAGATCTGATTGAATACTCGCTTGTTGAGAGTCCATTCTGACGGCAACATACGACCTTTCCGAGAAAGGGAGTCTGCTAGAACATTCAGACGATCCGGAATATGACGGACCAACAGAAGAAGATGATGCTCTAGGACAAACAGAAGAATTCTTTCAGTCAAGTTGAATAACGGAATGGAATGAGTGCCTCCCTGGCTCCGAATGTACGCTACTACTGTCGAATTGTCGGACAGTATTTGAACATGTGAATTCGGAATTATGTTCATCTAATGACGTAGCGCAAGCCAAACTGACATCATCGCTTTGATGTTTATGTGCTCAGGGAGCAAAATGACCGGGATCGCATCGCAAAATGCAATGCAATATCCACACATAGCGATACAACTTTAGGTCTATGAATCGCAAAGTGCCAATGCAAATTACGAGGCCGGATTAATTTATTTCGAAAAATCTTTTTAACTTTGTACGCTGTTGCATTCACCAGCGGGGAACCCAGAAGAGTCTCCATGTCATTCATTTGTTCAGACCCCCTCTAAGAGACAATTGTGCTGTACACATGTGCAGTTGCACCTGTTACCAAATATTGACCAGGATTTTCCAAAATGCACGCACGTTTTGGGAAATCTCTGTCAATATTTGGTAACAGACACAACGGCGCATGTGTACAGCTCAATCGATGGAGCAACTACTCTTTTGATTCAAGGAATTATTTATCCGAAAATCGAGGTAATTTGAATGTTAAAATTTTAGAGAATAGTATCAACTTGGGAAGTTCCTAATTTGTGGCATCTCTGATGTGTTCGCAATCTGAGCTGTGCTCATTGCAAATGATTATCGAGGTGTGCATAAAATTGCTCGCCCCATTTTAAATGCAGGCACGTTTAGGGGCGCGAGCACAATGGCGAGCCTTTCCCACATAGGCCTGAATCCCAAAGAAAGTTGATTCATTCCTCTCTCATCACATAACATTTTATGCTCTCAGAATCAACCAGAATGCGTCTCCTGCCCTCTGAAATTTCAAATTTTCCCAGGGGAGGCACCCCGGACTCCCCACCAATGAGGGTGGGACCCCCCGGTCGTGCTCGCCCCCAGCAAACCGCTGCGCGGTTCCGACTTCGTGACATCTGCTGTGACCATCAAGAAAAAACTGCGATGCAAAATTTTCAAAACAATTTGCTCCCTGGTGCTTGTTCAGAAACTGCGGATCCCAAAGACCCTGGCACCTTGAATCTGTTGGGCTCAATGTTGCACCCCAACCTATTTGACTCGTATCCATCGTAATCATAAAAAATAGATCCGGCAGTTGCAGTGGAACTTCCTGAGTCAACCACTGAATATCTGCCCAAGTCTGAATCTCTTGTTTTACTTGGTTCGACAAGACGATGTTCGTTTCGAGCGAATGAATCTTCACACTCCAATTCTGAGTGAAAAATATCTGGAGTGGATGAGTGCGTAGACGTCCCATCGGAATAAGGTCTGCGGCAGCTCTGCACAAACCTATCAGTCGCATAAATTCTCTCGCTGTTACTACATCTGAGTGTAGACAAAAGCGAGCATAACAACTGACTAATTTCGCTCTGGGTAACGGAAGACGAACCAGATTATTGTGCGTCTCGAAGCTCATTCCCAAGTGAATGAATGACTTGGAAGGAACTAGATCCGACTTCTTTTCATTTACTATGAAACCGAGACGTTGGAGCAATTGAAGCAGACTATGAACATCGTTCTGAAGAGTTAATCTGTCGCCGTACCTCTGAAGAATGTAGTCCAAGTAGGCCGACGTTACCGTTGACAAATGAGCTGGGAAATGAGTCATTACTGAGTTCATTATTCGAGTGAAGGCCCAGGGCGCTAGATTCAGTCCGAAGCACATTGCTCGGAACTGATAAACAACTCCTAGGACAGCAAAGCAAAGGTACTTTCTGAACGTCGGCTGTACCATGACGCGAAAGTACGCATCTTTGAGGTCTATGTTCGCAGCATAATCGTTCACTCGAATGCTCGCTCTCACCGATCGAATGGTCTACATATAAAATTTCGGAGCCACAATCAGCTTGTTTAACCAGCTTAGATCTATAACTGGATGGAACGAGTCGTCTGGTTTTGGTACCAGGAACAGGTGAGTGTAAAAACCGGGAGATTCCTGGTTTTCTACGACCTCTATTGCGTTCTTCTCCAGAAGAGATTGCACCTCTGATAGAAGCGAATCTCTCTTCTGAAGGTTTGACGGAAGCTGAGTCCATCGTGGACTTCGTGTTAACGGAGGCTTTTCTCTGAAGGACAGTTTTAGACCTTCCAAAATAACCTTCTGAACCCATCGGTCGTCCGTAATTGACAACCAATTGGTTAAGAATCTTGACAGCCTTCCACCCGCTGGAGCGCAATAGAGGTTCGGACCTTCACCTCCCGGACCTGTGAGGCTTGCGGGAGGAGAAACTACGTCCTCCTCGACCCGCACCTCAACCAGTCGACCTAAGGGCATCTGACCGGTTGTCTCGGCCAGCATTACGTCCCCTACCTGAGTCGCTACTCTGACGGTCTCTGGAGTAAGAGCTAGAGGCTTTTTAGATCCTCTATAGGAGCTTCCCTTGGACGTACTTGCCCCAGAAGTTCCTGACTTACTCCTCTCTGCTGAGTCCGGTTTCTTAGAAACGGTCTTAAAGAGCAGAGAATCTGAAGCTTTCTTGGTAATCTGATCGTAGATTAATGAAAGCTTACCATCAAAGAGAAGTTCTCCTGAAACCGGAGCGACTCGAAGAGAGTTTTTCACCTTAGAATCCACCCTAGTGGATGAAGCCAGGGCAGCATCACATCTGACTAACTCCAAATTTGCCACTGAAAGGGCGGAATTATACGTGGAAAATGTTGCCCTAGAAAGAACTCTCAAGGAAGTTTGAACATCCTGGAATTCTTTACCATCGAGATGTTGTGCTAAGGCTCTGGTAAGGTGGTCTGCGTATGATAAGGCGTCTAAACTGGCTCTGTTAGACGAGATTGTCGTCTCCAACTTACTGGAAAGAATCAACATAGATGCCGGTAATGACAACTCCAAGTCTTCGGTCTGGTCGTCTAAACGCAGAGGAACTCGTCATGGAGGCCTGTGGAGCTGCGGTCTTACGTTGTTTAGCCGCTGGAAGCTCCTGGGACAGAACCTCTTGCATAATCCTTTTATGCGTACGTCCCAACTGGTAAGGCCTTGTGTCCTTGGCTACCGGATGGAGTGACCTGGTCGATGTGGAATCCTTTGTCGGAGATGCAGGCTAGATATCTGAGGTCAAGTAACCAAGGTACGGTCGTGTGTGCTCGCGTGTGGAAGAGGAAGTCAATAGACTAGCCGACCCCGGATGTCTATGCGATGGAGCATCCCGAGCAAGAGGAGTGGACGTAAGCGCCGACTGACGAACGTTATGTACAACAACATCTGGCCCCAGATGTTGTTGTAAGAGAGAGGGGCCTCTCTCGCCCGCGGTCCGGGTAGACCTGAACTAGCTACCAGACTAACTGGCTTCCTCTGATCCATCCTCCGATCCGTCGTCGCAGGGTGTGCGTGATCCGAGATTATAGTGCTTGCAACAGCCTTTCTCCTCTCCTGGACCGCAACAGACGTACCCGGCGTCACATCACTCACATTACGAGTGATAGATCTGCCGGTCGAGCTAGCTGGCGACAAGTCGTCAAAGGTCGTCAATCCTACTAAGGATCTAGGCACTTGTCTGATTTCCTTGAGCACTTTTGCCGCTAGCTCTTCATTGGTCTGCGACGACGGCAGCGCACTTCCGGAAGACATCACAGAAACATCACCCTGTTCTTGTTCCTCTGAAAAAGAGACTGAAAAACTAGAGTGACCCTGTGGTGAGAGGACCGGCATGGACCTCTCACCACTAACAATATACCATGACACATGTCTCCAACGTTTGTCATCCCAACAGGCACACACTGAACAAGAATTAGAGTGTGTACAGTGACTACAGCAAATACAATGAGCATGAGAAACAGAGGAAGACTTCCTCGATTTACAATTTGAACAATATTCTTTTATAATTAAAAAATATTATACAGCCGTAGTACTCGCACTAACTCTTGAAAATACAAAGATACATTATTATAATAATACAATCCATAACAAAAATTTCGAAAAATAATTCAAAAGAAAATTTTCGAAAAAATTTTGACATGAGCCCAAGTTCCCAAAGGGAACGATGAGCCCAAATGGATCCCAAAAAAAGCCTAAGTGTGGACAAAAATTTTAAAACATTTCTAAAAATTAATGTTACACTTACGGACAATATTAATGTATCTGACTATATAATATACCTTACAGAAGACGAGGAATCACTGACAGAGGTAACCGTTGTCAACGTAAACAAAAGTCAATAACAAGAGCACCGCCTAGCGGGACATTATATGCCCGTTTTGTATTTTTGAAGGGTTGGGGTAAGGATGGGGGTGAGGGTGAAAATTGTTCGGACCAACCCCATATTCGAACTTGACCTGTATTTTGTTGTGATTAAACAACATACCAAGTTTGGAACCAATCGGAAAACAAATATTAAAAATTATCATCCAGAAACCAAATATTTGATGCATTCTATGTCCAACAAGGGTCATAATTCAGGGGAACTTCCAAGTTCGAACTGACCCCATATTCGAACTTGACCTGTCTTTTGTTTTGACTAAACCACATACCAAGTTTAGGAGTCAATCGAAAAAAAAATACTAAAGTTATCATTTGGAAACCAAATGTTGACGAACGGACAGATGGACAAATGGACAGACAGACAGACTGATTCCATAATTCGACGGTTTTTCAAGAGGCGTATAAAAAATCAGTCAGGCCATACTAAAGTTATAATCCGGAAAACACGAAATGCACAAATTCAAGAGGAATAACTCTGGAAAGGTACATGCGATTTTGGCCGAAAGTGAACTTGAGCTGTGCTTTGTGGTCATAAACAAAATCTGAGAATTTGAAACAAATTAGTCAAGGCAAACTAAAGTTATCATCCGGAAACCACATAATTCACAAATTTGCAATCATTCAAGGGGAATAACTATGGAACGGTACATGTGATTATGGCCAAAGGTGAACTTGAGCTGTGCTTTGTGGTCAAAAACAAAATCTGAGAATTTGAAAAAAATCGGTCAAGGCAAAAAAAAGTTATCATTCGGAAACCACAAAATCCACAAATTTGCAATCATTCAAGGGGAATAACTCTGGAAAGGTATATGCGATTGTGGTCAAAAGTGAACTTGAGCTGTATTTTGTGGTCAAAAACAAAAAACTGAAAATTAGAAATAAATCGGTCAAGGCAAACTAAAGTTATCATCCGGAAACGAGAAGTTGGGCTAAATTCCCATAAATAAAGGGCCATAACTGTACTGCAAATGGGCTGCTAGAAACGGAAATCGAACCCATCCTGTATTTTGTCATACTAAATCCACATGCCAAATTTAACTCAGCTCAAACCATTACAACTAAAGTTATCATCCGGAAACGAAATGTGTCCATGGACGGACAAACAGACAGATGGAGAGACCATTCACATAATACGTCGTATAAAAACAACATCTGAAAAATTTGGTGTCAATCCGTTAAGGCCTTCGGCTTTAAATGAACGGAAACTAATTTTTTTCAAAAACTGTGTTTTCAAAAGGGCCATAACTCTGCAGCACATGGACTGAGAAACACCAATATCAAACTTGACCTGCATTTTATTGCTACAAACAACATCTGAAAGTTTGATGACCATCTGTCAAGGCGTTCGACTTTAAATGAAGGAAAACCAATTTTTTTTCCAAAGATTGTGTTTTCAAAGGGCCATAACTCTGCAGCAGATGGACTGAGAAACATCAATATCGAACTTGACCTGTACTTCATTCCTACAAACAACATCTGAAACATTTTGTGTCAATCCGTCAAGGCGTTCAGCTTTAAATGAACGGAAACCAATTTTTTTAGAAAAATTGCATTTTCAAAGGACCATAACTCTGCAGCAGATGGACTGAGAAACACCAATATCGAACTTGACCTGTATTTTATTGCTAAAAACAACTTCTGAAAGTTTGATGTTGATCCCTCAAGGCATTCGACTTTAAATGAATGGAAACCAAATTGTTTACGGACAGACAGATGGACAGACAGACGGACTGATAACACAATATGTCCCGTTTTTATAAACGAGCGTATAAAAACCAGAAACAAGACTCCAGGCACAAACAAAACATGGCCCGAAATCAGTAACCAATTTAAAACACTATCCGATTTAAAACAGAGAATCTTCCACAGAAGAAGCTGCAATACATCAGATGGTAGATGCATGACCAAAACGCCTAAACACCCCTAGGGTGAGGACGTAACCATGGGGATAACAGAATAAATATTCTGTAACTATGCTAAAACTCCCAAGAAATTTCAATAAACAAATTTAAAAAATTTAAAAAATTATTATTATGCAAAAGCATGGGAGATTAGCAAGGGGAGTTTCAAGGAAAGGGAGAGAGGAAACACTTAACAAACAGTGGAGATTTCATAGCAAGAATGAAAACATCAGGCCCATTTCCAATTTTCACGTGGGCAGAATAGGCATTGGGTTAAACATTTCAAGATAACCGATAATAACAACTAGAGTGATGTCACGCATACAGCCCGACTGTCCCAGCAATGGCAATGCTTAGACACAAAATAATTAGAGCCATTTTTTGTTAACTGTTTACCTAACGAATCTGCCATATCTGCACTCTTGGTGTACAAAATTTGCTATTCAAATTTTATTTTTTCATTTCTCTACTCCAAAACATACCTCATGACCTATTAATGGAACAAGCTTGATGGGCTTAATAAGGACTAATAAGCCATAAATCTGATGTTTCAGAAAAATAATTTGTAATGTTGGCTTCAACTCGTGTTAGGTAAAGGATTAAAGATGCAGTACATAAAGCAATGTTGGGCTATAGGAGTCAATTTTCTTCTCTTTTTTTTGCATGTAATAACTCCCAATCCTTCAAAATGGAACCTATATTCAAACCTGGCCTGTATTATACATACAAATAATTTCAACAATTTTCATTGGTTGGACCTAGAGACATGTTCTGAAAAGAATTGAAATCTGTTAACTTTTGTTTAAGTTGAGGCATAAAGAAAGTTTGGACAGACGGATTGAATGATGGATGGATGGACAGACTGACAGATAGACGGACGGAGCTCTGTGCTATATCCCACCCTTGTGGGAGGGGATAAAAACTAATAAAGTATGTGGTAGAAGCCCAATTTGAAATTTAAAGAAACTAAGTTCGAAAAGTGCTGTGAAAAGGGATAAAAAAATGCCAATATTATTTGAAACCACTGTGTACAGCTTCAGTAGACCTTGCACGAAATAAAAAAAAGACATGAGTGTTTGGAGAATGAAACTGATTGGCAAAAGAGGGGTGTGTGGTGTTTGTCTGGATTTTTTAACCACAAACTTTGAAGCAAAACTGTAAAAATGCATCTTTGACAAAGGAAAAAAAAAAGTGCCTAATTGCCCCCCCCCCCCCACACACACACACACAGTTCAAAATGCATATTGGAGGGAAGGAAGAAAAAAATGCTCAATTGGCGGGGAATGGGCAGGGCAATAACTTCAACAATTTTCATTGGATGATTGTGGTCATCAAACTTGGCCTAGAGACATGTACTAAAAAGAATTGAAATCCGTTAACTTTTTTTTAAGCTATGGCATAAAGTTCGGACAGACAGATGGACTGACGAGCGAACGGATGGACTGACAGATAGACAGACGGAGCGAGTTCTGTGCTATATCCCTCCCATGTGGGAAGGGATAATGATAGTGTCCATGACATTGTAGCTTAACTTGTCTGTGTGTTGTGTTTGATGAAAAGGATAATGTTCAATGTTTATGAAAGGATTATGAAATAAGACAAGAATTGTGATAATTGGGAATATGTTAATTTCTGGTCCCTGTATGCTATGTTTTTAATAAAAATAATATGAGGTGTACACGGTACTAAAGAGCTGAGGGGTGGGTTAATATGACCTCACAGTTAATGTATGTGGCCCTCACAGTTAACGTATGTCAATGAAAGTTACCAAGTTACAGTGAAATTATTTCAAAATGAGTCATCCGATCAAGTTACATTGAAATCCCTTCATAAATATGGCCTGTAGACTGTGCTGAAAGTTTTTGGGCTTCAGGCCTGTGTAGCCATGACGGTAGACCGATTGCAACTAAAAGGGAATGTCCTCATCTCGACATTATACTGAGTCATTCTACTAAGTTACAATGAAATCCCTTCACAAATACGACCTGTAGTCTGTACTAAAGTTTTTGGCTTCGGAAGCCATCATGGTTGAATAATCCCTACCAAAAGTGGGTGTTGTCATCTGGGCATAATCTGGAGTGATCCTACGAAGTTACAATGAAACCCCTTTATATGTATGACCTGCAGACTGTGCTCAAGGTTTTCGGGCTTTGGGGCCCTGAAGCAATCACAGTTGACCAAACACAACCAAAAGGGGATGTCATCATCTAGGCATTATATGGAGTCAACCTAACAAGTTACAATGAAATCCCTCCATAAATATGATCTATAGACTGTGTTAAGGTTTTTGAGTTTCGGGCCCGGGCAGCCATCAAGGCTAAATGATCGCGACCACAAGGGGACGTTCTCATCTAGACATCATTTGGAGTCATCCTACCAAGTTACATTGAAATCCCTTCATAAATATGACCTCTAGACCGTGCTTAAGGTTTTCAGGCTTCGGGCCCCTGTAGCCATCACAGTTTCCCAATTGCATCCAAAATGAGATGTTTTCATCTAGACATTATATGAAGTCAACCTACCAAGTTACAATGAAATCCCTTCATATATATGACCTGTAGACTGTGCTATAGGTTGTTGGACTTTGGGCTCAGGCAGCCATCATGGTTGAATGAGCACAACCAAAAGGGGACATTCTCATCTGGGCACCATCTGGAGTGATCCTTCGAAGTTACAATGAAATCCCTTCATAAATATGACCTGTATGTAGACTGTGCTCAAGGTTTTCGGGCTTCAGGACCCTGTAGCGGTCACAGTTGACCAATCATGACAAAAGGGGATGTCATCATCTAGGCATTATATGGACTCAACCTAACAAGTTACAATGAAATCCTTCCATAAATATGACTTATAGACTATGCTAAAGGTTTTTGGGCTCGGGCAGCCATCAAGGCTGAATGATCATGACCAAAAGAGGATGTCATCATCTAGGCATTATATGGAGTCAACCTAGCAAATCCCTTCATAAATATGACCTGTGCACTGTGCTAAAGGTTTTTGGGCTTCGGGCCCCTGTTGCCATCACACTTGACCAATCATGTCCAAAAGGGGCTGTTCTCATCTAGATATTATATGAAGTCAACCTACCAAGTTACAATGAAATCCTTTCATAAATATGGCCTGAAGACTGTGCTAAAGGTTTTCGGGCTTCAGGCTCAGGCAACCATCATGGTTGAATGATCACAACCAAAAGGGGACACTCTCATCTGGGAATCATCTGGAGTGATCCTACGAAGTTACAATGAAATCCCTTCATAAATATGACCTGTAGACTGTGCTCAAGATTTTCGGGCTTCGGGCACATGTAGCCATCACAGTTGACCAATCATGACAAAAAGGTGATGTCATCATCTAGGCATTATATGGAGTCAACCTAACAAGTTACAATGAAATCCTTCCATAAATATGACCTATAGACTATGCTAAAGGTTTTTGGGCTCAGGCAGCCATCAAGGTTGAATGATCACGACCAAAATGCGACGTTCTCATCTAGACATTATTTGGAGTTATCCTACCAAGCTACAATGAAATCCCTTCATAATTATGACCTGTTGACTGTTCTAAAGGTTTTCGGGCTTCGGGCCCCTGTTACCGTCACAGTTGCCCAATCGTGTCCTAAAGGGGACGTTCTCATCTAGACATTGTATGAAGTCAATCCACCAAGTTACAATGTTTGTTTGTTGGTGGTTAACGTCACATATTTATGCACCATGGCTAATCGTGACACAACATGGAGATGAAGTCAAGTTTAGTCAATCGTTGATCAACATGTTGCCCATTTTAGAGGACTTTCACCCCAAGCATTGGTGACTGGGTCCTATTTTACTAGTAAAGCGGAACTGGTTTACCACAGTAAACAAGTGCTGCTTACTTCCCGGGGTTCCCACGGGGACCAAGTTACAATGAAATCCCTTCATAAATATGATCTGTAGACTGTGCTAAAGGTTTTTGGCCTTCGGGCTTGGGCAGTCATCATGGTTGAATGATCGCAAACAAAAGGGTACATTTTCATCTGGAGTGATCCTACGAAGTTACAATCAAATCCCTTCATAAATATGACCTGTAGACTGTGCTCAAAGTTTTCAGGCTTCGGGCACCTGTAGCCATCACAGTTGACCAATCATGACAAAAAGAGGATGTCATCACCTAGGCATTATATGGAGTCAACCTAACAAGTTACAATGAAATCCCTTCATAAATATGTCCTTTTGACTATGCTAAAGATTTTTGGGCTCGGGCAGCAATCAAGGCTGAATGATCGAGATCAAAATGGGACGTTCTCATCTAGACATTATTTGGAGTCATCATACAAAGTTACAATGAAATCCCTTCATAAATATAACCTGTAGACTGTACTAAATGTTTTTGGGCTTCGGGCCCCTGTAGCTGTCACAGTTGCCCAATCACGCCCAAAAGAGGATTTTCTCGTCTAGACATAATATGAAGTCAACCTATCAAGATACAATGAAATCCCTTCATAAATATGACCTGTAGACTGTGCTAAAAGTTTTCAGGTTTTGGGCTTGGGCAGTCATCACGCTTGACAGATCACGCCCAAATGGGTAAATTCTCATCTAGACATCATATGGAGTCATTGTAGCAAGTTACAATGAAATCCCTCCATATTAAACATGACCTGCAGACTGTGCCAAAAGTTTTTGTGTTTCGGGCTTAGGCAGCCATCACGGTTGACAGATCATGCCCAAAAGGGGACGTTCTCATCTAGGCATTATACAGAGGCATCTTACCAAGTTACAATAAAATCCCTTCATAAATACGACCTGTAGACTGTGCTAATGGTTCTTGGACTCTGGCAGCCATACCGGTTGACCGATCACGACCAAAAGGGGATGTTCTCATCTAGACATGACCCAAAACCTGCATATGAAATTTCATGACGATCAGACAAGAACTACAGGGTGTAGCCTGTACTTGAAGGTTGAGTAAAAAACTTTAACCACAAACTTTAACCAAAACTTCAAATGTTAACTAAACAGGGTAAAAAAAAACAAAAAAAAAAAACACTTGAACCTTCAGTAAAAAACTCTAAATGTTAACAGATGGACAGACGGATGGACGGACAGACAAAAGTCATTACTATAGCCCTCACTGTAAACAGTCGGGCTAAAAATGTTCATCAGTTAATGATCTATACGCCTGTGCAACAAATTTACATCTGTTCCCAATGCTGGAAAATTGAGCACAAAATGCATTAATATTGTACAAAATAAGACACCACTCATACTCAAGTTAAAAAGCTGGACGGGGGTTAAGTCTGATATTTAAAACACATCACAGCAAGTTTGTTGAGTAAATATTTTTGCAAATCAAAAGTAAGTGTGCAAACTTCCAGAAAAAGTCCTGTTTTTGAGATCTACGGGCCACAAGATTGAGGTGGAATTTGTTAAAAATATGAAGAAAATATTTCTCCCTTATTTAGGTAACCAGAATGTTTAAGGGTTAAGCTTGACGTCTCCAATTACAAAAGAAAGATTATTCAGTTTGCTATACTTTATAAGATAAAACAAAAAGTTTGAAGTTAACCCTCTTACAACTGTTTGAAAACAATAACCAAAGTATGCAAATTTTGTTATTTCGAACAGTTTTCATGTCCATGCAGGTGGTAGAGGTGTTGGGTTAAGCATTTCAAGATAACTTATAACAGCAAAAATGTTCGCCAGTTAACAATCTATACACCTGTGCAACAAATTTATGTCTATGTCGTGTCCAATGCTGGAAAAGTGAACACAAAATGTGTGAATATTGTACAAAATAAGACACCACTTGTATTCAAGTTACAAAAATTGGCAGTGAGCTCGTTCCAACGATTGGTCACATGATATGGTTTTGTTGAATTTTTAAAAAAAATAATACTTTTTCAATTGCTGAATTTGCATATTACGCGGGCTGATGCGGGCGATTCATTAGGTAAAGGGTTAAGTTAACCCTCGTATAACTGATCGAAATCGGTAAACAAAGTTTGCACATTTTCATATTTTTTTAACAGTTCCCACATTCATGTGGGCAGAAGAGGAGTTTGGTAAAACATTTCAAGATAACTTACAACAGCAAAAATATTCATCAGTTAACGATCTATACGCCTGTGCAACACATTTTTGTCTATGTTGTTCCCAATGCCGAAAAAGTGAGCACAAAGTGTGTGAATTTTGTACAAAATAAGGCACAAATCATATTCAAGTTACAACTGGGTGTGGGTTACGTCTGACATTTAAAATTATCAAGCAAGTTTGATGAGTAGATATTTCTGCACATGGCAAAACAAAAAGTTAACCCTCGTACAACTGATCGAAAATGGTATCCAAAATTTGCAAATTTTCATATTTTTCAAACAGTAAAAATACTCCAGATATCACTGTGCTAAAGGGTTAAATGCAACAAACAAACTTGAACCATAAAGTTGTCCTCCATTTAACAAGTCATCTTGCTACACTAAAATGTTTGGCATACATCACTCACAGTATCGAGAAATGCCCTCTGAAAGTTGTGCTATTTTCACAAACTTCAGACCTTTGAGGTCGATGGAGGTTAAAGTTAATAATTTTTTTAAGTGATTTCTCTACGGCATGTTAGACTCTAAATATATCAAAAATTTTATCTTCACAGGACTGATAGTGTTCGAGAATTTCTGCTATATTTTGGTCAGCCTGAAGGGGTTAAACATTTTTGCTAAAATATCGGTATGTGGAGGCACACCCTCAGATGAGAGCAAATAAGAGTGCAAAATTTCAGAAGAATCATACAGCCAGTTTTCGAGATCTAGAGGCCACAAAATTTATGTGCAAAAAAAAAATTAAATAAAAATAAGAAAAAAAAAACAAACTTTTTTTGAGCAAAAACGATAAGTCTCATAACTGTGATGGTGAGACTTAATGAAAGAGTCAATGACTCTGTAGCTCAACTTGGATATGACAGGAATTAGTACTTGCTGTGATCAAGACAACTGAATAATGAATATAACAGGAATTAGTATTTGTTTTGGCCCAGTCAACAATAATAAAAGAATTACAAGGTGACTGTAATGGACTACAGATTAAGACCAATCATTGTAGATTATTATTTTTGTGTGGAAATTTTCAGTCCCAAACAAAATATTTTCAGACTAAAATTTTTTCTTCTTCTTCTTAAAATTGACCAAACTGCATCAAAACACAAAAAACTAATTTCCGGATTTTGGTCCAAAATTTTCTAAGTCCCACCCGGACCCCAAATTTTCAGTGTAAAAAAAATTTATTTTTTTTTGTCTTAAAACTGACCAAAACGCATAAAAAACCAAAAAACTAATTTCTAGATTTTGGTCCAAAATTTTCTAAGTCCCACCCGGACCCCTAATTTGCATAATTTATTCACGAGAAAAACTCTGTATTATATGTAATGTATCCCATGGTACTAAACATTCATACAAAAATTTATTCAAATCAGATCTTTCATTTGGAAGTTCTGCACAAAAATCTGATTGCACTTAATTTTGAACAAAATGGCTGCTAGCGGCCATCTTGAATTTCAGACTGGACCCCAAAACACTCCTTCTCGTCCCACAGTGATAACAAAGGTACCCAAGAAGTTTCGTGAAGATCGGTTCATAAATACGGCCTCTAGCCCGAGCCGTATTGGGATTTGCACTCACAGTGCTGACAGTAACACTCAATAAATCAAAGTTAGCCTAATTTGCATAATTTATGCACAAGAAAAAAACCTGTAATATATGTAATGTATCCCATGGTACTAAACATTCATACAAAAAATTATTCAAATCAGAGCTTTCATATGGAAGTTCTGTACAAAAAACAGATTTCGGCATCGACGGTACGAAATGGCTGCTGGCAGCCATCTGGAATTTGGGACTGCACCCAAAAACACTCGTTCTCGTCCCACGGTCATAACAAAGGTACCCAAGAAGTTTCGTAAAGATTGGTTCATAAATACGGCCTCTAGCCCGAGCCATAGCAGCTTGGCACTCACAGCTCTGAAAGTAACACTAAATAAATCAAAGTCAGTCTAATTTGCATAATTTACGCACGAGAAAAAAACCCGTATTATATGTGATGTATCCCATGGTACTAAACATTTATACAAAACTTTATTCAAATCAGAACTTTCATACAGAAGTTCTGTACAAAAAACTGATTTTTGCATCATCGGTACAAAATGGCTGCTGGCAGCCATCTTGAATTTCGGACCACACCTAAAAACACTCGTTCCCATCCCAGGGTCATAACAAAGGTACACAAGAAGTTTCGTAAAGATCGGTTCATAAATACGACCTCTAGCCCGAGCCATAGCCAATTGTTGACGTACGGACAGACGGACGACGGGCCATGACAATAGCTCAAATTTGACTTCGTCAAAGTTGAGCTAATAAAAATGAAATGGTTTATGTCTGATATTTTACCCAAGTTAATAAAATTTATAAATTTGTCTCTTGAGTGTAACAAGGGATGAAATACACCACCACCCATGCTATTCTGTAGATTATGAGGCGTAAAACATAAAACAAACCAAGAACATGAACTTTTGATAGCAAAGAAATAATTACAAAAATAAAAATAAAATAAAAAACTGCCGCCCACTTGCAATTTTACAAGAAACGTCCTGAGAAACAGACGATCTACTTTGTGGGGCCATATGGTTATTTATTAAACATTATGATGATTCATATTAATTATATGAGGTAGGAAAATCACAGATTACCTGGCGCAACCATCATTTGCATCAGATGAAGAAAATTTGAGAATTGAACACTGTAAGAAGGCCATTTCCTTGCATCTTAGACAGCGATTCATGTTTTAGTGTGAACGATTTTGTGAGGATAATTATGTCAAATCTTCAGGGAAACACCCAAATCTATCGCCGTTTCTTTGCTACAATCGGCATGTGACATCTTACCTAATCGGCAAACGGCTGAAAATAGCGATAGTTTCCGAATGATATTCGACAATCTTTAAGGTGAAAAATGCCAATTCTGGAAACGGTGCCCCTAAAATGTGTCAACTTTGTTGGGAGAATGACTGTGTCTTCACTAGAATTTTACAGCATCATGTTGTTTGTTTTTTTCGACCAGATTTTATGCTCTATCAGTAAATGATCAGTGGGGGAATCATCTGGTTGATGGGCCCTGAGCCATGGTAGAGGAAACCCTGGTGTAGAAGGCCTGATGCTAGAAGCAGAGTTAAAGGAGGTTGCACTTCCAAAATAACCTTAGATTCCGTTCAGGAATATTTTGCTTTTCTGAATTTGCCCAAACAGCCAAGTCACAGTTTACAACACTTGAGTGGATATTAACAAAATTTATAGTTGTGCAATACAGTGGAGCCTTCTTAGCTGGATGTCTCTTAACTGAATAACCTTGTTAACTGAATATAATTTCCCAACACAAAACCATTTAGCATACCTCCAGTACAAATTTGACCTGTTAATTAAATATAGATTATAGGGTAAACTCCTGTTAACTGAATAAAAAATCTTGTAACCTGTCGAGAAATTACTCTGATCTCTCCAGTTTCTATTGTTTATAGACATATTTGGCCTCAGTACATCCAATACAGGCATTTAATCTTTTATATCATGTTTGACAGAGCTCATGGAGCTCTGTCAAACAAGATATAATAGAATAAATGCCAAGTGTATCTCTAGAATACAGGAAAGTGACACAATCCCTGTTAATTGAATATTCCTGTTAATTGAATAATTTTCATTCACAAAGTGGCTATTCAATTAACAAGGTTCCACTGTAACAACAACTTGAAAAGCACTGAGATTCAATTCAATTTGAAATCTTCTGTCTGATTTGACAGAACAGCCGTCGTGAACTGGTCACTTTCCATGGGTGGGCAGTATTTCCACGGATGCAGCAGTATTAGATTGCAAACACTAATTATAAGAATAATGAACAAATATTTCATTAATGCTTTATTAATTAACTGGTACAGTGCTTAATTATTTTTGGTTATCAAAATTTGTCTTTGCCTTGTTATAAATTATGGGAAAGTGCCTACAGGCACTCCACCATACAATGTAACAAGGAAAATCTTTACAGACTGAATAATTTTACTTCAAAGATAATATGAAGCATATCTGCTGTGTATGAAGCTGCTGATTTTTATTACCTGATAAACGCATACGTGGACATCATAGCCCACGTGTGGATTACAACCACTCCATGGTGAATGTACTGTGATTTGGGATTTAATTCGACCTGAAATTTCATATTTGCAGGGGTGCAATCAAGGGTAATAAGCTATGCATTGAGGCAAAAATTAAAATGTTTAGTGACGTAAGAATTTTTTTGCAAGTGTCATCCAACAGTTGTGTTAGGTAAAGCATTAATTTTCATATGCTAATTTGTGCTGGTACAAAATATGCCAATGAAAAAAGGGGAAGGCATGAAATTGCCTCCTGGCACCGCCTCTGCATTTACTTATGATTAGAAGTTAATAAATATAGAATAAATTACCTCACAAACAGAAGTCACGATTTCACCAATGTTAGGATTACTGATTACAGGTGTACCATCATCAAGTTGTCCACTGGTGACATGGACAGTAACTTGGGCAAAATTCTGTAAAACTGGAAATCCTTGATCCTGTGCACGAATCCGCAAAGTGTATGGACTGTGGAAGGAGGCACCTCTTAAAGAGGTTCGTGTATATATGCTTCCATCATTAAGACCAACCTCAAACAAACCAATTGCTGAAAAATGTAAAGATGCAAGTGTTAATAAGAGATTTGGATATTTATTAAATGCTAGCCTGTGAATTATCACAAATTATCTAAAAGATATTTCTCGATATGCATCGACTTGATTGATAATGGGGAATATCCCTCAGTAGCTTTCTAAAGGATATCACACTTCGGCACATCACTTCACCTTTGATATTGTTTCAAGTGATTCACTGCTGGCTTTACTAGAAGTACCAGAAGTTCATGCCATTCCAAGCCATTCTGGTGATTCTATGACTGAAAAATCAGATGTATAATAATAATATAATAAAGTAAAATAATTAGATGCGTAGAAGGTGACTCTGAGAGTGATACTGAGCCTTGAACTGGGTAACATTTCCCAAAAATCTTGTTGATCAATTCACCCAGGAAGGTATTTTTTTTGGATGAGTTGGTGCACTCAATTCCAAATTCCATGTTGTAATTTTACATTTAAAATGTTCTAAAATTAACATTAATGAAAAATATGAGAATATTCTCAACTGTAGTATTATAATTATTAAATTTCATCTAGGAGTTGAACAATTAGTTGGTTAAATTACTGCTGGAATGAGGGACTATTTTTTTATTTTTGAGCGATTTGGTTAGTACAGGCTTGACAGAACAGTCAGGTGATCTTTGCAATTGATTTGAAACATACAAGTTTACTGTCGAATTGGGTTGAATATTGCACAGTAAAATGTCACGTAGCATATAATAAAAAGAAACTCTATGCTGTTTTAGTGAATATAAATAAATATTAGTAACGTTGCTGGAACATATTCAAAGATTAGGGTGGGAAATAATTTATTAAAATAAATTTGAAACAATTACCCTCTCCCCCCTCCACCAACACATCATAAACTTCAAGTTAGTAATCAAAGGGAAAAACTGGAACATGAGCACAGTTTCAGCTAATGGATAAATATCATAAGGGAAAATACACTGGAAACAAGTACAATGCCGGTCGCCAGTGATCAGACAATATAGTCCCCCACGGTTGGGGTGTCACCAAATTGTGGACGTATGGCAGGTGAATGCAGAAAGATTGAAAACACAGCACCAAAATATCTCTGAGCAACAGGTTGTGATATAAAAATAAAAAAGATTTGAAAAAGCAAAGGTTACACATCAGGGATGCTCGATAGAGTTTTTTTTTCAACCCGGGCTGGTTTTTGTAACTGACTTGTACTCCAATCTCATTATAATTGCATGCAATTTCCAACAAAAATGACTACCAGTCGTCCATCTTGCATTTTTTTCTCGAAAAAAATTGACTAGTAACAATTTTACGTACTGGTAATGTCTGATCAATGATGAGAAATTGAAACAAAAGCGTCGAAGCATCTCTGAGATACAGGTGGAAACAGGACACACCAACACAATATATACAAATATGACTAAAAAAAGATCTTAAGTTCGTCTAATTTGCATAATTTATGCATGAGAAAAAAACTTGTATGATATGTTATTTATCTTATGATGCTACACCTCCATACCAAATTTTATTGAAATCGGAAAGATCGTTTAGAAGTTCTAGGTAGAAAACTAATTAAATGCAATTTCTAACAAAAATGGCCGCTCGTCGAAAAAATTGATGTGTGCCACATTTCCACAATGTCTGAATAATGTTGAAAATTTGAAACGCCAATACATTCAACCACCTCGGAGTAGGGCTGCGCAGTTTTGAAATTTGCGTTTCGGTTCGGTTTGGTACAAATACTTGGTTTTTCGAAATATATTGTAAAAATCCACATTTTTGAGGGTAATGTGCACATAAAATGTGTCTGTATTTGTCATCCAAGTCATGAGCCTCCTACAGCGTTTTGAGTCACCTGGTTTACCCAGTGTTCACCACTCTTCTCAGCTAATGGACATATTCTGGTTGGCTACTGTAATGGGCTACAGTGGTGGAGCCATGGGGTATCTAGGGAGTCCAGGACCCACCTTCCCCTACATCCCACTTGCTCCTCCCATTCCCAAATTTGAATAGATTCTTTTCGATTTCCTCCCCTCAGTATAAGTATAGTACCCTCAGTCCTGAGATTCTCCCCTCCCCTCCAAACTCTTCATCAGCATGGTCCCCCAAGATTTCAAACCATGGCTCAATACTGGTGGGATCTGTCTTGTTCTGTCAGTGTGATTTGGGGCCTTGTCAAGCTACAAAAATTTACAAGAAAAGCTACATTTTAGCAAAAAATCAACATTTCCTGATTTTTTAAGGAGTTGCTAAGCTCTCCCCCTGGCTTTGGAGGATAACATGCAATTGCTGTGCTCATTTCTGTAATTATCACATCACTTCAAAATAGACTGCCCCGATTTCTTAATGGTTCCTGCTTCAAATGAGAGTGGGATAAAAGGAACACAAATCATATTTCTTGTGATTTTGATGACTATTATTGAAGTAAGTCGTGATATACGAATCACCTTTATTGGTAACTCACTCACTCCAATGTTTTCACAATATCTCTCCTAATTTCAACTGTAGAGGTTCGTTTTTTACTTTGATTTTGTCCAAACATAGAAATTGGGCAAAGTGAGCAGAGCCATGGCAAAGATATTGCTAACTTCACTTCACCCTCTTGGCTGATCCCTGCGTTGATTTCACTGGTGACGAAAAACAGAACTGCCAATGCACAACGTTATCTCAACACTTTCTGAGAACATGCCAGAAGTCGGCTACTTAACATAATTTATTTTTCCCATGTGAACTTTGAGGTTTCAAAACTCAATAAATTTTATGTTTACCTCCAATCTAATTTACTATGTGATTTTGGGTCAAAGATAATTTATATTACTTTTACACCATATATTGTTAGGTAACTTTCAATACCTATTTGGTCAAATAAGAGTGAGTATGAGGCTGTGCCCGGTTCATTAAATTTACTTAATGATTCTTGAATCGCATGTGTGGATTCTCACATAAGACTTTTAATTTTTCATATTCCTTCTGGTGGTGGTTCTGTAGATATTGTTTAAGATATAAGAAATTTGCTACCACTATTTTGGGGGAATTTGTTGCCAATCCTTTCAAAGTAAGCATAAACAGCACGGTGTTTACCTTTGCCCGACTAATTTAGCATTTGGTGTGCAGAACACATGTGATTGTGAGGTCATAAACTTACCAATTCTGGGAAATTAGTTGAAACCGAAATTCTCAGTTTTTTGTTAAGGCGGCGGTTTGGTTTCGGTTTTGAAAAAAAAAATGAACTGAAAAACCAATAAACTGCCCAGCCCTATCTCGGAGATACAGGTGGTAACAGGGCAGGAAACACCAACATTATATATAAACATATAGCTGAAAAATGTTTAAGTTCATCTAATTTACATAATTTAAGCACAAGAAAAAAACCCTGTATGATATGTTGTATATCTTATGCTGCTACACCTCCATACCCAAAATTATTGAACTCAGAAAGGACGTTTAGAAGTTATAGGCAGAAAACTAATTACATGTAATCTCCAACAAAATGGCCACCAGTTGGCCATCTACAATTTTTTTTTCAAAAAAAAATTGATGTACATCATCTTTCCATAATGTCTGATTAATGTCGAAAATTTGAAATGACAACATTCAACCATATCGGAGATACAGGTGGTAACAGGTAAGAGGGACAGACAGACTGACAGATAGACAAACTGACAGACAGATGGACGGAGTGCAACCCATAAGTCCCTTCATGGTGAAAGCGTGGGGTCTAAAAATTTGCAGAAGAAAAATTAAATTTTACAAAAGAGAGAAAGTTGCTGAGTGATTCTGGAACACAAGCACAGTTTCAACTAATGAAAAATAAAACTTTCAGGTCCACACTCATGAGATAATTCCCGATATTCACTAAAATAGCACAGATATACTCAATATATCTCGGCATATATCTGTTTCCTGTAATACAAGTACAGTAGAACCTTGTTAATTGAATAAACTCTTTCCCAGTGACAACTGTTCATTTAACAGGATGATTCAATTAACAGTGTGGGTATTACAAGTATTGATACAGCGGCAAGGTGGAACAAAATAAACAGTGAGAGGGACTGAGCCAAATTTGATTCTGCTAACAAAGTCGACAATTGTGAGCACCAAGAGATGAAGCATTTAAAAGGTAGGCCAAACCTAGATCTTTTGGTCAAAACTTCCATCTCTCTCTTTCAGACATGTTAAGACTGAAAAACTCAAAAATAGTGAGATTTTCATGTGGTAAAGCTTTTTTTCCATACAAAATATAAACTTAACTTCTCCTCTCCATCCCCATCCATCAATTACCAGTATGAACGTCATGCGAAAAAAAACCAAACAATATTGGTAATGGTGCTGGAACATTTTAAAAGATTAGGCTGGGAAATAATTGAAATTCCAAACAATTACATCCACCCCCCCCCCCCCCCAACTACCCCCCTACACAAACACATCATAAACTTCAAGTTAGAAACCTGAGGGAAAAACTGGAACATGAGCACAGTTTCTGCCAATGGATCAATATCATAAGGGAAAATACACAGGAAAAAATTTGCATAATAAACTTTGCACAAAAACAATAGCCTGATCCCCAATAAAATTTCAGTAGATAGGAAGAAAAAGTAAATTTTACAAAGGTGAGAAAGTTGCTGAGGGTTTCTGTAACACAAGCACAGTTTCAA
This sequence comes from Pictodentalium vernedei, assembly GCA_031216915.1. NCBI lineage: Eukaryota > Metazoa > Mollusca > Scaphopoda > Dentaliida > Dentaliidae > Pictodentalium > Pictodentalium vernedei. The sequence goes on from CM062297.1 coordinate 259,719,247, forward strand.
CTAATGAACCTCCATCATGAAAATTACACTGGTTAAATCGATAAAATGACTGCATAAAATAGCATTTTTTCAAGTCAGTTACAAACTTACTTTAGGCATACCTAAATCAGTTCAACTATATTTAATTAATAACGATTGCTTTGTTAGTTGTTTTGTTACAATAGCCAATTATATGTTTCGGCAGAAGCAGAGTTTACAGGGTTAATTACTGTTGAAGAACTCCAAATCAAACAACCAACCAACACTTATTTACATGTTGGCCTGTCTACCTCTGTTTGAGTTGTTAAATCAAAACATTCTTTCAACATAATTAGGGGAGTCCCAGGGAATCCCCTCTTACTGTCAAAGTCACATCATGACATCATGTTTTAGTGACACTTGAAAAAAAACATTTCTGTTCACTTTTTTAAGATTTCTGTATTACTTAATGTTTTTGGAGACAAAATAAAGCATTCTAATTGTTCTAACAGGATTTTATTGTACAACATGCACAAAATAGTTACTCTCACACATCTAAATTATCTCGAGACAAATTTAATGCAATTTGTTTGCAATTAACATATCTGCTCACTTCCCTGGCAAGAAGGAAATTTCTTCCCCAATTTTATTTTCCAAACAGCGATGCTTAAAAATTAATTTTAAAATCCAATCTCTTAGCGGCACTTTTATAACATAAGAGTGCACATTCAAACTTCTTTCAATACCAACCTCCCCCATACACTTGTTTTGAAAGTGAACCACCTCAATTCTCACATCAGGATTCTTGGAAGTTAGTACAGTGGAACCCTGTTAATTGAATAGCCACTTTGTTAATGAAAATTATTCAATTAACAGGAGTATTCAATTAACCCTTTACCTAACGTGAAAAGCAGACGACACTTGCAAAAAAAATTCTCGAATAACTAAATTTTTTCATTTTTTGTCTCAAAAACATAGGTTATGACCCCTCGTTGGAACGAGCTCGACGAGCTCGTTCCAACGAGGGGTCATAACCTATGTTTTTGAGACAAAAAATGAAAATATTTTGAAAATTAATTGGCGATTTTTGAGAATAGCGCTGGCCGGTTTTGGCCGTTACGTTGGGTAAAGGGTTAACAGGGATTGTGTCACTTTCCTGTATTCTAGAGATAAACTTAGCATTTATTCTGTTATATTTTGTTTGACAGAGCTCCATGAGCTCTGTCAAACAAGATATACTAGATTAAATGCCTGTACTTGATGTACTGAGGCCAAATAGGTCTATAAACAAAGGGAAACTGTGGAGAGTCAGGGTAATTTCTCGACAGGCTACAAGATTTTTTATTCAGTGAACAGTGAAAATGAGTGCCAGATGTGTAATTTGGGCGTGGTGGAGACTTTGGAACACTTTCTTCTAGAATGCCCAAAATACCAGTCTGAAAGAACAAGATTCACAGGGAGTATAATGGGGAAGTGGGATGGGAGAATGAAGGACAAGTGGTTGGGGGCGACTCAAAGGAGAGGATTAATATGCTAATTGGAGAGATTGGGAAGAATGGGGCAAGGTATGTCATCAAGCAGTTCGTCTCCGAGTGTTGGGAGGAGAGAAGAAGCATGGGAATAGGGAGGCAGTTGGTAGAACAGGGTAACCAAGGCCTTCTCATACAAGAACTGCGACAAATCAGCGGCTGGCCAAAGTGTTATTATTATTATTCAATTAACAGGAGTTTACTCTGTAACCTATATCCAATTAAGAGGCCAAAATTTGTACTGGAGGTATGGTAAATGGTTTTGTGTTGAGAAATTATATTCAATTAACAGGGTTATTCAGTTAAGAGATATCCAATTAAGTGGGCTCAACTATAGTTCAATCAATAATATAATAAACTAGAAAATTGTAATTTGTCAGACAAATTACAGGCTTTTCCAACTTTTTAATGTGAAAAGGCAGACTGTATTGTACACAAAACTATCACTCATTTTGATTATCTTCACACCTGATTTTTTTGGCACTGGCAAGAGAAATCGTCAGGTTAACCCGGAGCCTGACAAGGAGAATCTTGATAGGTTAAAGGCTAAATGTGGACAATAGAAACAGAGATCCAGCAAATAATTGGTAAGAGCAGAGAAGCGAGAGATCGATTGGAAGTCAACTTCAAAAACAATATGATACTGAATTTATCTTCTTTATTATATTGTGGGTAAAACAGGACCCACCAACCAAATGCCTGTGGAGGAAGTCGTCTAAAGTACACAGCTCAGTTGTCAACCATAAGCTGAACTTGAATAAATACTTATGTTATGGTCATGATAAAGCCATTGTTGCTAAAAGAGTCCTTAAATACCAATAATTAATTTATTTTATTACTTTCCAAAGTGTGATTTACAGGGATTTCCAGGTTTGAATATAAACGATAATTTCACAAGTGAATTATGCAATCAACAATTGTGTCATGTATCTGTGCGTGCAAACGAAGACGCTTTGCCGTGGATGTAATGGGGACTTCATTGTTTTTTGTTTTTTTTAACCCTTTACCTAATATGAAAAGCAGACGACACTTGCAAAAAAAATTGCTGAATAGTTATTTTCATCTCAAAAACATAGGTTATGGCCCCTCACTGCAACGAGCTCGATGAGCTCATTCCAACGAGAGGTCATAATCTATCTTTTAGAGACCAAAAATGAAAAATAATGAAAATTAATTGGCGATTTTTGAGAATAGTGCTGGCCGTTACGCTAGGTAAAGGGTTAAATAATATAATTATCGTTAATAATGAAAAGTAATAAACAGAGTAATCGCTTGACTGGACTGGTTACGTGAAATAATTCATTCGAGACAAGGGACTATATTGTAAAACACTTGTGTGCATTTGCACACTCGTGTTTGAACAAGGTCCCTCACCTCTCATGAATTATTTAACATAACCAGTCCAGTCAAGCGATTACTCTCTATATCTACCATTTTGTCAGTTTGTGAATGTGTAGGACATGCCAATAAAAAAGGGTGTGCTTCAAGTGTCAACAAATGGCTAAATTTGAATAAATACCCATGTTATGGTCATGATATAGCCATAGATGCATAAGCGCGCGAGAAGATGCCCATGAAACACTCTTATTTTGTGCATGTATCTCTTTGTATTAGAACATAAACAGGAAACATTCTGGGAACAAAATTGAATCACTCTCACTAAAAGGAGGTGAATACCACATCTCACAGCATTGTGACTGGTGATTCACAAGAAATTAGTTTGAAATAATTTCAAGTTTATTCGTCAGGGATTCGACTAAGGGGGGTAATATATCTTCGGTCGAAAACATGTGAACGGTCACCCCTCCATCCACCCCACCCCTGTGAAGATTAGCTTTTTTGGACAAATCGTCCCGGTACAAAACTTGACAAAACGCCTGTGCCGAGGTGACTTTGAGAGGAACTGACCCTGCAACATCACCAAGTATAGTCAGGATGGGTCTCGAAAAGTTTTTCTAAGAAATTTCAAGCTTATTGGACAAGGGGGAGATATGGTTACACTTGGGTGTTAAGATTTCAGTCGAAAAAAACTTGGAAAACTACCCCATCCCTTGACACAAAATAAACAAAGCAGAATGCTTAAATGTAGGCTAGAGACATATTGAAAATCTGGGGGGGAGGGGGGAGGGGGGCAGAGATATTTACGCAGACATCTCATCTAATATAATCAAGGGTGAATGTATCATAACAATGAAAGTGTCAATGACACTGTAGCTCAACTTGTTTAAGACATGTACATGTATAGTATGTGACACAGCAATGACAAACATCTAGGTAATGACCTGATAACAAAGGTACATGTAAAGTATTGGAACGGGCTGTACATAAATGCTGACCATAGCCTGTAACAAATATATAGGTAAAGTATTGTAAAAGTGGGGTGACAGTTAGATGCTAAATTAGAAAAGAAATCTTTGAGTCCCAGAGTGGGTCTGACTGAACCCAAAAATATTTGTTCTCATAGCACAGTGATAACAAAGGCACCCCAAAACACTCGTTCCTGTCACAAGGTGATAACAAAGGTACCTGAAGAAGTTTCGTGAAGATCAGTTCATAAATACAGACTCCAGCCCGAGTCGTATTGACATGTGCACTTACTGTGTATAAGTAGCACTGAACAAATCAAAGTTCATCTAATTTGCATAATTTCTGCACGAGAAAAAAAAACCTGTATTGTATGTGATGTATTCCATGTTACTAATACAAAAATTTATTCAAATCAGAACTTTCAAACAGAAGTTCTGTACAAAAAACTGATTGCACTAATTTTGGTACAAAAAGGCTGCCCGCAGCCATCTTGAAGAACAACCCACGGTGATAACAAAGGTACCCAAGAAGTTTCGTAAAGATCAGTTCATAAATACGGCCTCTAGCCTGAGCCGTATAGAAGTTGTGTACAAAAAAACTGATTGGACCCAATTTCGGTACAAAATGGCCACTGGCAGCCATCTTGAATTTTGGACTGCACCCAGAAACACTCGTTCTCATCCCAAGGTGATAACAAAGGTACCCAAGAAGTTTTGTGAAGATCGGTTCATAAATACAGCCTCTAGCCCGAGCCGTATTGACACATGCTCTTACTGTGTATAAGTAGCACTGAAGAAATCAAAGTTCATCTAATTTGCATAATTTCTGCTCGAAAAAAACCCCCGTATTATATGTGATGTATTCCATGTTACTAAACATTCATACAGAAATTTATTCAAATCAGAACTTTCATACAGAAGTTCTGTACAAAAAACTGATTGCACTAATTTTGGTGCAAAATGGCCGTCGGCAGCCATCTGGAATTTTGGACCGCACCCCAAAACACTCGTTCTCGTCCCAAGGTGATAACAAAGGTACCCAAGAAGTTTTGTGAAGATCGATTCATAAATACAGCCTCCAGCCCTAGCCGTATTGACATGTGCACTTACAGTGTATAAGTAGTACTGAATAAATCAAAGTTCATTTAATTTGCATAATTTCTGCACGAGAAAAAAACCTGTATTATATGTGATGTATTCCATGTTACTAAACATTTATACAATTTATTCAAATCAGAGCTTTCATACACAAGTTCTGTACAAAAAACTGATTGCACTAATTTTGGTACAAAATGGCTGCTGGTGGCCATCATGAATTTTGGATTGCACCCCAAAGCACTCGTTCTCATCCCACGGTGATAACAAAGGTACCTAAGAAGTTTTGTAAAGATCAGTTCATAAATACAGCCTCTAGCCTGAGCCCTATAGAAGTTGTGTACAAAAAACTGATTGGACCTAATTTTGGTACAAAATGGCCACTTGCAGCCATCTCGAATTTTGAACCGCACTCAGAAACACTCGTTCTCGTCCCAAGGTGATAACAATGGTACCCTAGAAGTTTCATGAAGATCGGTTGATAAATACATCCTCAAGCCCGAGCCGTATTGACATGTGCACTTGCTGTGTATAAGTAGCACAGAATAAATCAAAGTTCATATAATTTGCATAATTTTTGCACGAGAAAAAACCCGTATTATATGTGATGTATTCCATGTTACTAAACATTCATACAAAAATTTATTCAAATCAGAACTTTCATACAGAAGTTCTCTCCAAAAAACTGATTGCACTAAATAAAGTACAAAATGGCTGCTGGTGGCCATCTTGAATTTCGGATCGCACCCAAAACCACTCGTTCTCGTCCCATGGTGATAACAAAGGTACCCAAGAAGTTTCGTAAAGATCAGTTCATAAATACGGCCTCTAGCCTGAGCCGTATTGGCATTTGTAGTTACAGTGCTGAAAGTAACATTAAATAGATCAAAGTTAGTCTAATTGGCATAATTTATGCACAAGAAAAAAACCCGTATTATATGTGATGTATCCCATGGTCCTAAATATTCACACAAAAAATTATTCAAATCAGCGCTTTCATATGGAAGTTCTGCGCAAAAATCTGATTGCACCTAATTTTGTACAAAATGGCTGCCAGCAGCCATCTTGAATTTCAGACCATCCCCAAAACACTCCTTCTCGTCCCACGGTGATAACAAAGGTACCCAAGAAGTTTCGCAAAGATCGGTTCATAAATATGGCCTCTAGCCTGAGCCGTATTGGCATTTGCATGAAAGTCACACTAAATAAATCAAAGTTAGTCTAATTTTCATAATTTACGCACGAGAAAGAAACCTGTATTATATGTGGTGTATCCTATGGTACTAAACATTCCTACAACAAATTATTCAAATCAGAGCTTTCATATGGAAGTTCTGCACAAAAAAATCTGATTGCACCTAATTTTGAACAAAATGGCTGCCAGCGGCCGTCTTGAATTTCGGACCGGACCCCAAAACACTCGTTCTCGTCTCACGGTGATAACAAAGATACCCAAGAAATTTTGTAAAGATCGGTTCATAAATACGGCCTAACCCTACCCACCCCTAACCCAAAGCTAACCCTAGCCACATAACTCTAACACCCTTTCACTGACCCCCACCCCTAAACCCCACTCTGGAATGCCCTAACCCTACTCTACATTTATCCCCCCCCCGCCCCAACTACTCCCACAATAAGAGATTATGTTACATGGCTAGCCACGTAACAGACTTTAGCCACATAAGTATCCTGTTTTACTAACTCTTAGCCACATAAGTAGTCATTTGTGTGTGCGAACAGATGGACGACGGGCCATGACAATACCTCAAATTTGGCTTCGCCAAAGTTGAGCTAAGAATGGTTTTAGAAAGTACTTCTAAGTTTGCAGGTGGCATAACACAACACGAATAGTGATAACATTGACGACGGTAAATATCAGTTAAATGACAAATTCTGCATATTAGTGGATTCACTATATATAAGGTTCCATTTTTCATTGTTTTCCACGTCAATTGAATTGACCTGTTAATTCACTACTGCACGATCTGGAGCAATTATCGTCCCAATATACATGCATGCTAAATGAAATACATGTACAGTGAAGCTCACTTAACTGTATATCTCTTAACTGAATAATCCTGTTAACTGAATATAATTTCCAAACACCAAACCATTTACCATACTTTCAGTGCAAATTTGACCTATTAATTGCATATGGGTTATATAGTAAACTCCTGCTAACTGAATATAACATCATTCAATATGTCATGGAATTACTCTGAAGATGACCAAATTCTCTTTGTTTAGAGACATAGTTGGCCTCAACACACCCATTACAGGCATTTAATCTATTATATCTTGTTTGTTTGTCAACCGTAATGTCTGCCCGAGCCCAAAACCTGAAAACCTTTAGCACAGTCTACAGGTCGTATTTATGAAGGGATTTCATTGTAACTTGGTAGGATGACTCAGTCTAATGTCTAGATGAGAACGTCCTATTTTGGCCATGATCATTCAACCGTGATGGTTGCACAGGCCTGTGACCTAGATTTGTTCAGCACAGTCGATAGTTCATATTTATGAAGTGATTTCATTGTAACTTGGAAGGATAACTCAATATGATGTCTAGATGAGACTTTCCTATTTTGGTCATAATCAGTCAGCCTTTACCACCACCTGGTCACCTGACCTGGATTCATTTAGTACTGTCTACAGGTTCTTTTTATAAAGGGATTTAATTGTAACTTGGTATGATATCTGGATGAGACTGTCCTATGAATGGTAAATAGGTTGGAGGGCCTAGGACATAAAGAAAATCCAATCACTCAATCAATCACTTCTAACAGATTATCTCCTACAGGAGAATAGGAGAGAACGGAACTACATATGTCTTTCATATTTATTTAAATAAGAAAGACATAACACCAACAATGTAATTGAGCCTAACTCAATATATATTTCTCCATTTAATTCCAGCATAACCCATTATGCTAATTCCATGAAGGGAAGCCAATATATAAAGATAGTCCAGAGAATGAGACTCTTTATACTCATTTAAAAGTGTCCGAGGATTGTATATTAATGCTCGTTTGACACGTGACGTATACAAATGCTTCACACCAAGTTATACTTTAAAAATATTACATAAATGACATCATAATTGCTTCCACTGAGCTACACATTAAAACCATCCCAGTACCGACTCAGAGCTACTGACACCGGAGGAGGTCTTCCCCTGCTTTTCACTATAAAGCCAGGTGGTTTTAAGGGAAAACTGCCCCCCCCCCCCCCTTCCCTTGTTCTGGGTCACATAACCATAGAACGAAGAGGGCAGCTGGAACGGAAAGCCTAAATAACTATAGCTGTAAACCTTTAGAGGACAACACTCTGTGCAACAGATAAAGGACCTAAACTTCTAAGGTCACCGGAGATGGATTCTATATTTCTAAGGTAAAACCTAGTGAATGTAGAAGGCTGTGTCCAGTACGCAGCTTTCATGAGATCAGTAATGGCTATACTGTAAGAATAAGCACAAGAAGTTGACAGCGCTCTGACTTCATGCGCTGAAATCTTATTAACCGAACACTGATCTGGAGATAGATTATCATAAGCAATACGTATTGCTAATTGAATCCATCTAGCTATAGACTGAACAGAAATATCACTTCTGTTAGGCACTAATGATAGAAAGAAGCATTTCCTTCCTTTCCTAATAAAATCAGATCGGCGTTTATAAATGCACATAGCCCGGACTGGACACAGCAAAGGTCTACGGTTGTCCATAGAAGGCAGAGCCTTTATGATAATAGGCTCCGGCCTTACATCAGGAATTTGATTCTTAGCCAAAAATCCCACTAGTGTAGTTAAAGTGATGGTATTTCTAACACTGTGGTAGTGAGATTCGTCCACAGATAGTGCATGAAGATCACTAACTCTTCTAGCAGATACAAAGGGTAAGAGAAATGCAGTTTTATAGGTCAAGAATTTGAACTCTACAACATCTAACAGCTCAAATGAGCTTCTTTGAGTTTCAACAGAACCCAAGCTAAATTCCACTTCGGAATTAATCTGAGAGTTCTAGGTCTATTAATAGAGGACTTTCTAACTAGTTTGGATAAAGAGGAATTAGATCCAATATCCAAGCTATCACGATGTGTAAGTGTCTGAAAGCATAGACCTATAGCCCTTAATAGTGATGGGGTGCAGTTTGAGAACGTCAAACAAGTAGACCAGAAAATTTGCAATGTCTGGTATGGATGGATTATCAATGTCTATCGACTGATCCTTACACCAAGGGAAGAAAACCTTCCACTTTACTGCATAAATCAGCGAAGAGGAGGTCCTCCTACAGTTAGAAATTGCATCCACTGCTCGTCCTGTAAAACGCTTGCTGTGCAAGAAGGACCGCACAATGGAAATACGTGAAGGTTGAGACCTTGCGGATTGTGATGCAGTGCGTGTGACTTCCCCTGATAAAGAAGATCCTCCCGAGGAGGAAGCTTCCGGGGAACATCCCATAACAGACACCTGAGAAGATTTATCCAAGGTTTCTGTGCCAACAGAGATGCTACTAACAGAATCTTGCAATGGGATTGTTTGATTTTTATCCTATCATTCCATCCCATGGAATCGAGAGAGCGTCTACTGCATTCGCTCGTGGATCTGGACATGGCGACACGTAAGTCTGCAACTGATTGTTGAGGTGTGTCGCAAATAAGTCTATCATTGGTTGATCTCACTGGTAGCAAATCTGTCTGAACACTCGCTTGTTGAGAGTCCATTCTGAAGGCAACAGGTGGGCTTTCCGAGAGAGCGAGTCTGCTAGTACCTTCAGTCGACCCGGAAATTGACGGATTGATAGTTGAACTTGATGTTTCAAGACAAACAGAAGGATTCTTTCCTTTAACTCGTATAACGGAATCGAATGTGTGCCTCCCTGGTTCCTTATGTACGCTACCACTGTCGAGTTGTCCGACAATATTTGATCATGAGCGTTCTCTATAATGTGAATCCATTGTTGTAGCGCTAGCAATATTGACATCATTTATTTGATGATTATGTGCTTTACTAGGAACTCTGGGTCCCAAAGACCCTGGCATTTCGAGTCTGTCGGAATCAGGGTCATGCCCCAACCTGTCTGACTCGTATCCGTCATAATCGGGAAAGCCGGATCCGACAGTTGCAGCGGAACTCCCTGAGTTAACCACTGAATATTTGCCCAAATCTGAACCTTTTGTTTTACTTGGTCCGTTGAAACAATATTGGTTTCAAGCGAATGCGTCTTCACACTCCAGTTCTGAGTAAAGAATATCTGGAGAGGATGTGTGCGTAAGCAACTGCATGGAATGAGATCAGCGGCCGCCCTGCACAGCCCCATCAGTCGCATAAATTCCCTCGCTGTTAATGCATCTGAGTGTAGACAAAAGCGAGCATAACAACTGACTAATTTCGCTCTGGGTAACGGCAGACGAACCAAATTGTTGTGAGTCTTGAAGCTCATCCCCAAGTGAATAAATGACTTGGACGGAGCTAGATCCGACTTCTAGTTTACGATGAAACCGAGACGTTGGAGTAGTAAAAGCAGACTCTGAACATCGTTCTGAAGAGCATCTTTGTTGCCGTACCTCTGAAGAATATCATCCAAGTAAGCCGACGTTACCGCAGACAAATGAGCTCGGATATAAGACATTACCGAGTTCATTATTTGAGTGAACGCACAGGGAGCTAGATTCAGTCCGAAGCACATTGCTCGGAACTGATATACTGTCCCCTGAACGGCAAACCGTAGGTACTTTCTGAATGCTGGATGTACCATGACATGAAAGTACACATCCTTTAGATCTATGCTTGCTGCATAGTCGTTCACTCGTATGCTCGCCCTTACTGACCGAATGGTTTCCATATAGAACTTTGGGGCTACGATAAGTTTGTTTATCCAGCTCAAGTCTATTACTGGTCGGAACGAGCCATCTGGCTTCGGTACAAGGAACAGGTGACTGTAGAAACCTAAAGATTCCTGTTTTTCTACGACCTCTATTGCATCCTTCTCTAGAAGAGATCTTACCTCTGAAAGGAGAGATTCTCTTTTTGAAGGATTTGGTGGAAGCGGAGTCCACTACGGACTGTTAGTGGTGGCTTGGCTCGGAATTAGTCCTTCCGAGATCACTTTTTTCACCCACCGATCTTCCATAATAGTTATCCAGTTTCTCTCGAATCTTGATAACCTTCCGCCAACTGGGACACAATAGAGGTCCTGATCTTCACCTGTAGGACTTGCTAGGCTTGAGAGAGGAGAAACCACGTCTTCTCTGTGATGAGCCTCGACCTGCCGGCTTGGGGGCGTCTGACTGGTTACCTCGGCCAGACCCACGCCCCCGACCTGAGTCGCTATAGTGACGATTTTGTGAATAAATATAAGAGGATCTTCTATATCCTCGCGAGGAGTTCCCTCCGAATGATCTTTGTCCAGAATCTCCTGCCTTACTCTTCTCTGCATGTGCGGGTTTATTTGACGCCAACTTTAAAAGCAGAGTATTTGACGCTTTCTTTGTTGCTTGGTCAAAGACCAAATAAAGCTTATCGTCAAACATATCATGTCCTGAAACAGGGGCAACTCTTAAGAGAGTTTTTCACCTTGTCATCTATCAAAGATGACGGACGACGCAAGGGCTCCAAATTAGCCATTGTAAGGGTGGAGTTATACGTGGAATACATTATAGCACTGGAAAGAACCCGTAAGGAAGAACGAACATCCTCAAATTCCTTTCCATTGAGACGCTGTGCCATAGCTCTTGTCAGGTGATCTGCGTAAGACATAGCATCTAAATTCGCTCTATTTGATGAAATTGCCGTCTCAATAGTATCCGAGAGAATTGAAAATGATTGAGGTAAGGCCAAATCTAGGTCCTCAGCCTGCTCATCCAAATGCAGAGGAACTCTGTGTACACCTTCCCCTACCGTTTTAAATGGACGTGGTTCAACAGACGGTATACGTACGGAAGATGAGGAAAGAAAGCTGCCTTTTTTCATTCCTCTTGAAAGACTAAATATAGCGTCGCTAAGGAGAGCAAAAGTATTTGACACTTCATTTGACTGCACCAGGAAGGAAAGGACATCCTCCCTTGACCGGATATAGTAAGCGTCTAACGACACTAGCAGCTTTTTATGAGCAGTCGCAGCAGTCTGATTCTCTGAACAATCTCAGGAAAGTATTGATGGATAAAATCCATCGCTACCATGTGTTGTTCCAAAAGGGATGGGTCCGTATCCTCCATTTCCCTTTTCGCATCCGATGGAATCAGATTCTCCTCACGGTCTTCTGCATCTGAATGGGCAGATGACTGGACCGACCCGTGTTCCGAAGCTGCCGTAATTTGCTCCTGACTTTGCTGGGATGCTGCGATGAGCTGCACAATCTGCGACAGCAGGTCCGTAACCAGGGCCTGAGGAGCAGCGGTTTTTTTTGCTGCTTGGCCGCTGGCTGCTCTTGGGACTGTGTGTCCGCAACGGCTCTTTTCTGGGACGGCCCATCGAACGAGGCCTCGTTTCCTTGGCTACCGGATGATGTGACTTTTTAGCAGATGAGCAGTTGTGTGTGCTGCACAGTATCAGAGAAAGCTATTCTTACAGCCGTCCCTGGCTGAATATTTGACAGAGCGTCCCGGACCGGATGTGTGGACGTAAGCTCCGTTTGTTGCAAGTTTCGTACTACAACATCTGGCCCCAGATGTTGTTGATAAAGAGAGGGGACTCTCTCACTCGCGGTTCTGCTTGACCTCGCCATGCTGACCGTAGAACTTGCTGGCTTCCTCCTTTCCATCGTCGCTGGGTGAGCCTGATTAGAGATTATAGTGCTTGCTCTACCCTTTTCCTTTCCTCCCGCTTCATCGGTCGAGCTGGCGACAGGGCTTTGTAACCACTGCCGCATGGTTTATTGCCCTGTCTTATATTTAAGAGCACTTTTGCCGCTAGTTCTGACTGACTATCATCATTATGCGATGACAGAAGCACACTATCGGACGGAGTCATGAAACCATCACCATGTTCTTGTTCCTGTGAAATGGAAACTGAAAAACTAGAGTGACTATGCGGAGAGAGGACCGTCATTGTCCTCTCACCACCAACAACATACCGTGACACACATCTCCAACGTTTGTCATCCCAACTGACACAAGCAGCACAGGAATTAGTGTGAGTACAATGACTACAAGAAACACAAAATTCATGTGAATCTGAGGAAGACTTCCTCGAATTACAATTTGAACAAAAAACTTTCATTATATAAACATGAAAGTCAACAGTACTCGCACTAACTCCCAATATACTGAAAAAGATACATCAACATTAATCAAACAATGCTTCGAAAAATATTTTTCAAAAAAAAATTTTCAAAAAATTTTTCGAAAAAAGTTGACATGAGCCCAAGTTCCAAAAGGGAACGTTGAGCCCAAATGGATCCTGATAGAGCCCAAGTGTGGACACAAAATTTTTTTCACTACCAAAAAATAAGGCAACACTATCGGAATATAGTATGTATCTTCAACTAGTCCTAACATGAATAATTCATAGGAAAATTACATGTGAAAGGAAGCGTTGTCAATGCAAACAATGCCACAGAAAAACCGGAAACAAGACTCCAGGCACTAAAAATATGGCCCGAAGTCAGTTACAGATTTAAAACTATCCGATGAAAAGCAAGGTCTTCATAAGAAGAAAATACAATACATCGGATGGATGCTGCATGACCACAAATGCCTAAACACCCCTAGGGTGAGGACATAAGCATGGGGATAAACAAAATAAACATTTTGTGAAAAACGTTAAACTCCCAAGAAATTTAATAAAAAAATTTCAATAAAAAAGCCAAAAAGCCTGGGAGTTTAACAGGAGGGCTTCAAGGAAGGATAGGGAAGGAACACTTAACAAACAGTGGCAAAATCATTTGGAAGAATGATAATCTCAGGCCATGCCCCGAAACGGGGAACAAGAAATAATTTCGTCAAAAAATTATAAAGTTAAGGTCCTGAACATAAAAAAACCACTGTTCCTTCCTTCCATGATTCTATTCTTTCCTCTGATCCACCATAATCATCACTGATCTGTGTCTGACATCATTAAAACAGAGATTTAAAAGCACAAAAGTCAGTTTGTTGTTATCTGACAGAGGGCCAAACAAGGAATGATATTTGGTACTTCCTGGACACTGCACATGCACAGATGTCAAATGTATGGAGGGCCACATAGGACATTAAATTTTCAGTTTTTGATGCAAATTTGGGGGTTTAGGGGGGCAAAATTTGTGTTTGGCCCTGCATATTTTAGAGTTAGCACCAGCTATGTCTGGGCCATTGGTTGCTGTGTAAAAATACTAAAGTGTGACTGACAGACTGACTGACAGACTGACGGATGGACAGAGTGCAAAACCTATAGTCCCCTTCAGCGTTGCCGGTAGGGGACTAAAAAGGTTAGTAGTAACGTTTGCCTACTGTCATTGCTGCATCTATTCAAACCAAAATATTTGTCACATGATGCTCACTGTAATGGTAAATGGCATATGGAAGGCATTCAATTTTACCCCAAATCACTGCATTCACATTGTTTGTGGCCATGGGGGTTAACATTGAAATATTTGTGTGGTAATTTTGTGGTATCGTATTTTGCTCTAAATTTATAGAACCTTTGAGTCGCCAGTCTCTTTTGGAAAAATGATTACAGAAAACAGCAAAATTCAGTGAAAATCAAAAGTTTTTGTGATGCTACTAGTTTCTATGCAGCCCAAACAGATATTGGATAAAGTGGGACAACAAAAAATATAACACACATTTTGTTCCTCAATAATCGCTGAATATAATTATGGAAAGCAAAACAACTCATGTCTTTTCTGTTTTCTGGCAAACAGTTAGTTAGTCTAATAGCCATTTCAGAGGAAATCAAGTTGTTTGGATTTGGATTTAACTAGAGGTACTGTGAGCAAACTCACAAAGTGATACCCCCCCCCCCCCACCCCACCTCCACCTGAAATGTATAAGTTAGATTATCTCCCCTGAAATGTCAGAACGGAATTATTATGCTTCATGCACATTTTCATATGGAGTTCTTCCATTGTGTAAAGTTTCATGAAAATTCTTCAAATGGTTTAGGAGGAGTTGCGCTTACAACGATGGACAGACGGTATAAGTTAGATTATCTCCCCTTGGAAATGTCAGAACGGAATTATATTGCTTCATGCACATCTTCATATGGAGTTCTTCCATTGTGTAAAGTTTCATGAAAATTCTTCAAATGGTTTAGGAGGAGTTGCGTTTACAAGGATGGACAGACGGTATAAGTTAGATTATCTCTCCTTGGAAATGTCAGAATGGAATTATATTGCTTCATACACATCTTCATATGGAGTTCTTCAATTGTGTAAAGTTTCATGAAAATTCTTCAAACGGTTTAGGAGGAGTTGCACTTACAAGGATGGACAGACGGTATAAGTTAGATTATCTCCCCTTGGAATGTCAGAACGGAATTATATTGCTTCATGCACATCTTCATATGGAGTTCTTCCATTGTGTAAAGTTTTATGAAAATTCTTCAAACGGTTTAGGAGGAGTTACGCTTACAAGGATGGACAGACGGACAGACGGACGGACAGGGTGATTCATGTATACCCCCCAAACTTTGTTTGCGGGGGGTATAATGACAGGAAAAAATGAGTATAGAATACAGCAAAATTCACGAAAATTAAGGATTTTTTCTGGATACTGCTGTCAAAACGTGTTGGATTGTGTGTGACACCAAATCTTATCATAGAAAATTTGTTTCCCTTTAACACATAATACAGATGTGCAAAGGAAAATAGACTATACCAATCCCTCCCAGGAAAACTGAGTACAGAAAAGTACAATTACTGAATTTTGTCTGACGGTACTCATATTTGTATGGCCAAGACTGGTACTGGATAAAGCAGGACACCAAAATGTATAACACAAAATTTCTTCCCCATTAATTTTTGAATGAATTTTTGGAAAGAACAATGAGCTCTTTCATTTCTGATTTTGGACAAACGAATACAGAAATTTGCAAAATTCACAACAAAATCAATTTTTTTTTGGACAGTACTATTCTTTAAGTGGTTAAAGCACATTTTGGGTTACAACAGCAGATTTGTTCATTAAGCATCTCTGCACTTAGCAAAGCAAAGTGTTTGAAATTAACCCTTTCCAAAATGATTGAAAAAAGCAACCAAAGTTGACTAATTTTGGTACTTTTAAATGGTACTCTTATTCTCACCCTCACTGTGCTTGAGGGTTAAATCTGAGATTAAAAAGTAAAGAGTAACATTCTTCTGCAATCACTGTTGCATCTATACATACCAAAATAATTGTTACAACAACCTTGGAATTAGAGAAATTTGCCCATGAAGTTGGTCAATTTTGAAGAAAAATGCTATATTTATGTCGTTTTTGGCCAATAGGGGTTAAGTTTGAAATATTTGAGTGGTGATTTTGGTGTATCATATTATGTTCAATATGTTTGGAAAATCTGAGCTAAATAACTGTAAAAAATTTTGAGATTTTTGAAAAATGGTGATATTTTGATCGTTTTGGCAGAATATTTTGAAAATTGGCATTTTCACAATTATGACGATACCTCATTTCACTAGATTTTTGTGACAATACATAAGTATACCAAATCTGGTTGAAATCGTACAGCCTGTATCTGAGCTATGTTGAAAAATGGTGAAATTTTGATGGCTTTAGCAGAAAATTTGGAAAACAACTGTTTTCTCAGAAATCACGATACCTCATTTCTCTAGATTTTATGACATTACATAAGAATGTCAAATTTGGTTGAAATCGTACAGCCTGTTTTTGAGTTGTGCAAAAGGAAAAATTAACAGCAAAAAAAAAGAAATATATAGCAAGACAATCTGATGACATCAATATCCCCCACTGACTTTTTTGTTATGGTAGGAATAAGCATATAAGGTGATCAAGACAAATGAAAAGATGGATGAACAAACACTGAGATGGTGAAAGGACTTCATCGGTCAAGGTTAAATACATCATTTGGCTCATTGTAACTGAAGGAACCATATGGATCGCAACTGAAGATATCTTCCAAAAACCTGCAATTTTGGTAAATTCAAAGTTGACAAGACTTATAACTCTGGAAAAATTATTCAAATTGAAACTTCCTTTCTATATGAACATGTATACATCACACTGATACTGCACACCAAGTTTCGTAAAAATCCAATAAAAAAATGCAGGAGTTAAGCAGACAAGCATTTGTGATGGAAATTTTGCTATTACCAAGGGCCTTAACCTCGCAAAATCCATCACATAGAAAATTCCTCACCACATGCACATCTACACTTAATACTGATATTTCAGATCAAGTTTTGTAAAAATCAAATAAAAAATGTAGGAGGAGTTAAGCAGACAAGCCTTTGTGATGGAAATTTTGTTATTTCCAAGGGTTGCAACCATGCAAAACTCATTGTATCAAAAATTCCTGAGCACATGCACATCTACACTCGATACTGATACTTCAGATCACGTTTCGTAAAAATCCACTGAAAACTGTATGTGGAGTTAAGTAGACAAAGTTTTAATGGATGGACAGACAGATGGATGAACACTATTTCAATATCCCCCTCCCGACTTCGTCAGCAGGGGATAAAAATTTTTTTTTTTTTTTAAAAATAATGAAGAAAAATTTTTTAAAAAGACTAATAGCAAGAGTCTTTCACAAACTTGGTTTGGGAAAGCCTGAAAATTGCGATTTGCATCTAAGCTCTAATGAATGGTATAAATGAAAGAAATTCTAAGTCCACAAAGGGCTATAATTCTGACAAAACTACTCTGAATAACACCTGCATTGAACATGGGGCAAGACATAATAAGATACCAAATATGATGTAACTCTGTCACGTAGTTTTTAAGTTATTTTAGTTTGAAAGTAAAAATATAACAAATTCCAAGTCCTTAAAGGGCAATAACTCTGACAAAAATACTCTGCTTAACACCAGAAGTGAACATGGGCTAGATATCTACAAGGTACCCTTGCACACCAAATATGAAGGGATTCCACCATGTATTTTAAAAAGGTATTGAGTTTAAAACTTACTGGCTCTACAGTTATGGAGGGTCAAAAGGGGCTTGCCCCACAGTGTCTCTTGCACCTTGGGCATGCAAGACCATTTGATCATCATCATCAAAATTCACTGGTCACAGAGTGACACACCGACCAAAAGACAGTAGTGCAGGAAGCCCACATTTGGGCTGTATTATGAAGTGCAGGTATCACAACTTAAAGATTTCATACTCTGTGAATGTGCTTCACATTATCTTTGCAGTTAAATTATTTTGTGTGTATGTGTTTGCCTGGTTAGCATTATGGGAGAGTGCCTTAATAAACTCTTCTGTAAATTGTGAGGCAAACACCTGTGAATTTTGCTGACCAAAAATAATTTAGCACTCTACTAGTTAAAGAAACTTCCACTTCCTACCCTCAACAAAGCACTCAAGGCATTCTTGAGTTAATCAATGGAAATCAATTTGTGGCAGCAACCTTCCACTACACACCCTCAACTTGAATGAAGGCTTTTTTCAAATAATTAGGCCCTTAAAGGTTAAAGTCCAAACTGATTTCCTACCAAACATGTCCTGCTCATTTATTCCACATTTCTTACCTTCTTTATCTTCCAGACGATCAAGAATATAACGAACTATTTTGTTTGATCCAGAATCTTTGTCAGTTGCCTGTACTGCACCAATGGCAGATCCTTGTGGTATACTTTCAACGGTGTATATCTCATAATTATCCTTAGAAAATATTGGTTTATGGTCATTTGTATCAGTAACAGTAATTCTAATCTAAAATAAAAATCAATAAAAAGGTTAAAGAAAAAAACAAATTTTTTATACATCCAGCTGTGAATTATAAAGAAAAAGTTGAAGCTGTTAATCTCGATATATCCCAGGTTTCAGCCACATTTAATGTTATAATGAAATGCTACATTATCCAGATTGTCGTCTCAAAGAAAAAAAAATTACTGGCCTTTAATTAAAAAAATACTGTTCAATTTGTTTTCTCATCTTAAGTTCTTTTCAAATTCTTTATTCTAAAATAATTTCGACCCATTTTACAACTTTGTGCAGGAAATACAAGCGAACAAAAATTTACTATGTTGATTATATCAACAGCACTGGAATAGTTGAACTATAAACTGATAAATTATTCATCAGATAGTTGCATCTAAGTACTTAATTCTACAAACTGCACCTCAGAAGAAATCAGCGACACTTGTCTTTTTCAAATTTCTCAGATACCATAGAATTAAGAAAGGATGCTGGTTTTGTTTACATTGGCATGGCGGGGGTTCGAACCCACGCCGAGAGAGTTTCCTTTGGTACCAACCGCCTAGCGAAACTATACTGAACCATGCACACCCCTGGGGTCTGTTGGTGGCCGAGTGGTGTGCGTGGTTCAGTATAGTTTCGCTAGGCGGTTGGTGCCAAAGGAAACTCTCTCATGCCAATGTATAAACTGATAATTTGTGTTTTGAATGATTTACTGATGACGATAATGAAGAGACCTATAATTTATCTTGAGTGTGCATAATAAAATAAAAGGCTGCTCGGAAACGGAATTTTTCAAAGTCAAAAAAGGGACATAAATAACTCTGGCAAAAATGCTGAACCAAATCCCGATTTGAACTTGACCTGTATTTTATGATGATACACCTACAAAATAATTTTATTTGATTCAGTCAATTACAGCTTAAGATATTGGTTGGAAACTAAAAATGATAAATTTACAGGTGACAATCAGTGATTTCAAGTAATCCCTAAACATATCAGTGAATTCATGAAATACCTAGGCAAATTAGTCATTTTGTGAAATCCCTGTTTTGACCAGGTATTTCAAGAAATTCCTAATCATGCTAATTCCCTGTAATATGTATATATATTCAGACAAGACATGTTGTCGTAGCTTAGTACTAAGTTTCTGTTCAAATAACATAAAAATACTGCATGCAAGATAATGAACGTTCAGCATTTCATAAAAAAAATTAAATCTGCACATAAATGATTTTTGGCTGAGAATTAAAAAAAACCCAAGGCATTACTGCAATATAAAAGCTATGGGGCCATGAGATTCAAAGGAACCGACTAAAAGTAAAATTCTTACATCTGAAAATAATTAAGATTTGCCATAAAATAGAATAAACAGCTGTGCCACGAGCGCATGATACGTCCGTTATTAATTACAAGAGGGAACCACACAATATGAGCATACATGTGTACTTGTCAGGTTACATATACTTGCTACCAAAAAATCATGAAAATTGCTCAAAGTCCAACATGTGGAAAATTGCCTATATTTTGATGAATAAAGTCCCATAACTCTGGAATGACAAATCAGACAGCGACACAAATCAAAAAGGGAGATTCCTTCTATCAACATATACTTGCAACCAAAAAATCATGAAAATTGCTCTAAGCATTTTCAAGTTATTGTTCGACATCTGAAAAATAAAGTCCCATAACTCTGGAATGACTAATTGAGCGGCGACACCAACCGAAAGGGAGCTTCCTTCCATCAACATAAACCACCTACCAAAAAATCGTGAAAATCTCTCGAAGCGTTCTCGAGTTATCGTACGACGTGTAAAAAATCGACAATTTTCCAAGTAATAAAGTCCCATAACTCTGGAATGACTAATCGAATGGCGACACTAAACGAAAGGGAGCTTTCCTCCATCGATATACACCACCTACCAAAAATCACGAAAATCTCTCAAAGCGTTCTCGAGTTGTCGTACGACGTGTAAAAAATCAAGAAATTTCTAAGTAATAAAGTCTCATAACTCTGGAATGACTAATCGAACGGCGACACTAAACAAAAGGGAGCTTCCCTCCATCGATATACACCACCTACCCAAAAATCACGAAAATCTCTCAAAGCGTTCTCGAGTTATCGTACGACGTGTAAAAAATCACCAATTTTCTAAGTAATAAAGTCCCATAACTCTGGAATGACTAATCGAACGACGACACTAAACGAAAGGGAGATTCCCTCCATTGATATACACCACCTACCCAAAAATCACGAAAATCTCTCAAAGCGTTCTTGAGTTATCGTACGACATATGACCGGACGGACAGACGGACAGACAGACAGACAGCAGTATACCATAATACGACCCGTTTTTTCAAAATGGGCGTATAAAAACCATGGGCTATGCAATTCAAAGAAACTGAGCTGAACATAAAGTCTTAGAAAATATACAAATGTACAATATACAATGCTGACCTGACCAAGAAATTGTTTGTTAACCCTTTACCTAACATGAAAAGCAGACGACACTTGCAAAAAAAAATTCTTGAATAACTATTTTTTTTCCTTATGTTGTCTCAAAAACATAGGTTATGACCCCTCATTGGAACGAGCTCGTTCCAGTGAGGGGTCATAACCTATGTTTTTGAGTCCAAAAATAATGAAAATTGGCGATTTTTGTGAATAGCGCTGGCCAGTTTTGGCCGTCACTAAAATTACCCACTGTGAACCTTAATCTGAATCAAGGTCTGAGGCCTAAAGAGAAAAAGATATCCACAGAATAAATTGGCCTACTGAATGGGATAGCATCAGCAAATTCACCCTCTGGTGACCTTATTCGGCAAATGACAGATTGCTTATTTCTAGGCTTGGACAGGAACAGATGAACCGGATGAAAACAAATTTCTATGGGACAGAATTTTAATGATGAAGGTCATACAGTTAAAACTAGAAGTCCTGTCATGAAATGCGCACAAATAGCATGTCGATCTGCTCGTTAATCTACGCGTTATGACCATAGTAAGACTATCAAATTAATTCTGTACATATGGCCTGTGCACAAGCAATGTTTTAGCCAATGGACCTCCGGGTACCCTGGAGGTCCATTGGCAGAAACATTATCTGTGTTTGCTATAGGTAACCAGGAGAACCTGCTGCCATGCTTTGGATGCCATTTGATATATGGCAATTGCATGCAATTCCTACTGGCAATTAAGCCTAGATAAGCGCACAGTGTGTGACAGAACTTTTAGTTTTAACTGTACTTGAGAAACACAAGTATTTTATAGACTACTGCAAAATTTAGTCATATAATGGTGAATGGTTAAAAAAGATAAGTTCAAGATCACATACTGAAGTTGTACTCTGTCTTCGAACATCTGTTTGATCTCCAAAAGGATTATCTTTGGCTGTGACCGTAAGTGTGTACCGATCCTTTGTCTCATGATCTAAATTTGCACTTGGACTCACAATTATTACACCCTGTAAGCACAATATGAAATATTCAAATTTATCCACGTAGATATCTGTTGTCCATATATAAAATAATTTACCATATAAAAAGCATATAATTACTGCAATACAAGTACAAACATCTAGGCAAAATACAAAACTGCATTGAGGGTAACAACAGACATGTTAACCTCCTCCTCCCCCCCCCCCCCCCAAAAAAAAAAAACAAAAACAAAAACATTCAGGGAAATTGAGGTGGATATTCAGGGAAATGGCATGGGTTTCAGTGAAAAGTTCCTGGGGAGGAAAATACTGTCTGTAACCAGTGGACAAGTACTAAACCACCCTCAAAGACAAGTCTTAAATCTGCAGGAGATAACACAAAGCTGTTCACATTGCTCACAGAAATCAGAATATGCTCAAAATATGTACATTTTTTTTAATGTACGATTGCGCCGTAGGCGCACGAGTTCATATGCCGGAGGCATCTGAACTCTCGAGTCCTTTATATTATCAACACTTTTTTTTATTCACCGGAAGGAACGCCCGAGAAGAGACTTGATGAGAACGGAATTCGAGGAATCTTCCCAAGAAAAAAAGGGACAATATAATTGTTTTCAAAGGAACATTCGGATACCAATTGGGTAAAGTGAGTGAACCATCAGTTGAGGGGAAGTAACAGCGGAGGGGGTGTGGGGTGGGGGGGAGGTAGTCAGACTAATTTACAATTTACTACATCACGTGACGTTCCTAGCAACACGCAACACCCCTAGCAACAGGCGATCTATTGAACCGATTTTGACCAAAATTGATATATGGACCTATAATGCAATATGGGTCCAAACCAAGGAGTCGGTAATGATGTCAGTTTGTTTTCCTAGCAACGAACATGCCTCCCTAGCAATGGGCAGCCTCTTGGGCCAATTTTGACCAAATTTGATATATGGATCCACAATGCACTAGGGATGCAAACCAAAGAATCGAAAATGGTGTCAGTTGGTTTCCCTAACAACCAACGTGCCTCCCTAGCAACGGGCGATCTCCTGGGCCAATTTTGACTAAATTTGATACATGGACCCTTAATGCACCAGGGATTCAAACCAAGGAGTCAGTAATGATGTCAGATTGTTTCCCTAGCAACCAATGTGCCTCCCTAGGAACGGGTGACCTAATGGGCAAGTTTTGACCAAATTTGATATATGAACCCATAATGCACTAGGAATCCAAACCAAGGAGTCGAAAATTATGTAAGTTTGTTTCCCTAGCAACCAACGTGCCTCCCTAGCAACGAGCGGCCTCTTGGGCCAATTTTGACCAAATTTGATATATGGAACCACAATGCACTAGGGATCCAAACCAAAGAATCGAAAATTATGTCAGTTGTTTCCTTAGCAACCAACGTGCCTCCCTAGCAATGGGTGACCTATTGGGAAAGTTTTGACCAAATTTGATATATGAACCCATAATGCAATAGGAATCCAAACCAAGGAGTCAAAAATTATGCAAGTTTGTTTCCCTAGCAACCAACATGCCTCCCTAGCAACGAGCGGCCTCTTGGGCCAATTTTGACCAAATTTGATATATGGAACCACAATGCACTAGGGATCCAAACCAAAGAATCGAAAATGATGTCAGTTGTTTCCCTAGCAACCAATGTTCCTCCCTAGCAACGGGTGACCTATTGGGAAAGTTTTGACCAAATTTGATATATGAACCCATAATGCACTAGGAATCCAAACCAAGGAGTCGAAAATTATGCAAGTTTGTTTCCCTTGCAACCAACGTGCCTCCCTCGCAACGAGTGGCCTCTTGGGCCAATTTCGACCAAATTTGACATATGGAACCACAATGCACTAGGGATCTAAACCAAAGAATCGAAAATGGTGTCAGTTGGTTTCCCTAACAACCAACGTGCCTCCCTAGCAACGAGCGACCTACTGGGCCAATTTGGACTAATTTTTATATGTGGAACTATTAATGCATCAGGGATTCAAACCAAGGAGTCGGTTATTATGTCAGTTTGTTTCCCTAGCAACCAACGTGCCTCCCTAGCAACGGGTGACCTATTGGGTCAATTTTGACCAAAATTCAATCTATGGACCCACAATGCCCTAGGGATTTAAACCATGGAGTCAAAAATGTGGTGAATTTTGACCAAATCTGATATATTGATATATGAACCCATAATGCACTACGCACCTAAACCAATGAGTTGGCAATGACGTCCGTTAGTTTTCTTGGCAACCAACATGCCTCCCTAGCAACGGGTGGTCTATTGGGCCAATTCTGGCCAAGTCTGATATATGGGCCCATTATACACTTAGGATCGAAAAGGAGTCTGTAGTGATGTCAGTTGATGTCCATAGCAACCAACGTGCCTCCCTAGCGATGGGCTATCTATTAGGACAATTTTGACTAAATTCAATATATGAACCTATAATACACCAGGGATCTAAACAAGGGAGTCGCAAATGCTGTTACCTTAGCAACCAACGTTCCTCCTTAGTAACGAGCGATATATTGTGCCAAACTAATTTATGTGGCGGAATGTTAGTGACTGTTTTGAGACATGTTTTTCGAAAATCATCTGACATCGTCATATTCTGGAAAGACGATTGTCAGATCATGTCCAATCATCAGTAATGATTAAAAAAAGATACCAAATACTGCTTTCAATCGCAACATTTTCACATTTTCAATACCCCAGTGGATGTCCCGTTCACTGGGTTTATGGATGGGATTTCCATGGCTGTTCCGGTGGGTACGCATTCTGGAAAGGAGTGCAGGTCTCGAATGTTCTGAGACGGAGCATGGCATAAAAAAATCGGTTTTCTACTTTTAGACTTTCGAATTGAAAACTTTTCTTTCACACCTACCAGGCAAAACAGCGCCATTTCCCTTTGCATCCACAAAAGTGTATCCCAGATATTACAGTTTTATAATCGAGTTACTAAACTTGAACTCAAGTGGGAAAGACGACAGTTAATTGTGGCATGTCTCTCAGTCTCATAAACTTGAATTTTGAAGCTGTGTGTATCGAATAAAATATCCATTTTTCGAAGCCATTTCATTTGATTTTCTGTGCATAAGTGAGAGTGAGGTGCGTGCACATTTATATGCTTTTCAGCGCAATTTTATGGGATTCATTAAATTGGCTAGCAATACAATCCCGAATTTTCACAGTTTATCCCACTTTGGCTTTGCCAACATTCGTGGATTGACCTTCTCAAGACGCTGATCTAACGGGGATAATTCTGTGCGTAAGTAAAATCACTGCTGATGCAGACTTCAGAAAAAGCGATTGCCAACTTATACATCTACAGTTCTTATATATATAATATTTAGTTTAAAATCGAGTTGAAATGTAAAGTTTGTATAAAAAATTAATTAATATTTGTGATCATGCCAGTCAATTCAAAAACATACATAAAATAATCAGGTTTTCATTTTTTTTATTCTTTAAGACCAAGTGCTCATGGTATACTGTAATAGTCTGTATAGCTATTTTGATTTATGGCATTATGCTGTTTCGAAATTATAACTGCTGAGTAAATTCACTTCAGTAAACAAAACATAGGCTAATTTTAGGAAATAGCAATTTTTAATAGGAGGGTATGGAAGATCATACCTATTGTGAGGGGCAAAAACCAACCTTTTCCAATGATCACACTTACAGTTATCTCTCAAGCCAGAGAAATGAGCTTCATTTGACAGACCATACATATAGCATATCAGAAACTTGTGAAAATGATAGAAAAACTTTTCATGTTGTAGATAACATCAGTAACAAAACTAATAATACACTTGATGCAAATACATTTGATGAAATTAAGAATTGTCATTGGTCAGAACCTATTCACAGCACGTCCAACCAAAGTGATCTGATTTTGTCACAATTGCAGAATCATGGCCAATTAGTCAGAAACCAGTTCCTTATACTGGCCCTGTTCAGTCCACAAATGTGGCAAATTACTCTTCTCTTTCAGAAAGGCAAAATCCATTTTTTGCATAGCTTTGCTATAATTTCTTGTTTCATTTTAGATATATGCAGCTACTTATTTCAGCTGGTTGTGTCCTGTCAAGCTGTTTATTTAAACTGTATTCTATTCTACTGAGTGAAACAAGACTTTGCAATGCTAAAATGCAAAGCCTTGTTGCACTCAAGGGACAAAATACAGCACCATCCATGCTATTCTGTTTCTGTAGATTATGAGGTCTAAAACATAAAACAAATCAAGAACATGAATTTTTGATGGCAAAGAAATAATTAGAAGAATGAAAAAATGAAAGTGTCATTGACACAGTAGCTTAATTTGATTGTGTGTTGTGTTTGATGAAAAGGATAATGTTCAATTTTTATTAAAGGATTATGAAATACGACAAGAATTGGGATAATTGAGAAAATGTTAATTTCTGTTCCCTGTTTTCAATAAAAATAATTTGAGGTGTAGACTGTACAAAAGAAGTGAGGGGTGAGTTAATATGGCTCTCACAGTTAATGTATGTCAACCAAAGTTACCAAGTTACAGTGAAATTATTCCATAACGAGTCATCCTATCAAGTTACAATGAAATCCCTTCATAAATACAGCCTGTACACAGTGTTAAAGGTTTTTGAGCTTCGGGCCTGTGTTGCCATCACGGTTGACCCATCCCAACCAAAAGGGGATGTCCTCATCTAGACATTATACTGAGTCATCCTACAAAGTTACAATGAAATCCCTTCATAAACACAACCTGTAGTCTGTGCCAAAGGTTTTCAGGTTTTGGGCTCGGGCAGCCGTCATGGCAGAATGATCAAGACCAAAAGGGGACGTTCTCATCTAGACATTATCTGGAGTCATCCTACCAAGTTACAATGAAATCCCTTCATAAATACAACCTGTAGACTGTGCTAAAGGTTTTTGGGCTTCGGGCCCCTGCAGCCGGCACAGTTAACTGATCATGACCAAAAGGGGATGTTCACATCTAGACATTAAATGGAGTCATCCTACCAAGTTACAATGAAATCTCTCCATAAATACGACCTATAGAGTGTGCTAAAGGTCTTCAGGTTTTGGGATCTCGCTGCCGTCATGGTACACAGATTGCGACCAAATGGGAAAGTTCTCATCTAGACATCATATGGAGTCATCCTACCAAGTTACAATGAAATCTCTCTGTATTAAATATGACCTGTAGACTGTGCTAAAAGTTTTTGGGTTTGAGGCTTGGGCAGCCATCACAGTTGACAGATCATGACCAAAAGGGGACGTTCTCATCTAGATATTATTGAGTCATCCTACCAAGTTACCATGAAATCCCTTCATAAATACGACCTGTAGATTGTGCTAAAGGTTTTCGGCTTGGGCGGCCATCACGGTTGACCGATAGCAACCAAAAGGGGACGTTCTCATCTTGACCTCAAACTTGAATATGAAATTTCGTGATGAAATCTACGGGATGTAGCCTTGCTAAAGGAAAATGTGAACAGACTTCCACAAGCATGATGGTAATAGCTTATCTTGACTTAGTCAAGTTAAGCTAAAAAATAAAAAAAATGCCCGCCCACATGCAATTTTACAAAAAAACAGAAGATCTACTTTGTGGGGCCTTAAGGCTCACAACTACATGAAAGATTTGGTGAATAAATGTTCAGGTTATCTCCAGAGAAAAGTGAATAAATCCCTATTAACTGAATCGTCCTGTTAACTGAATAATTTACACTGGCAAAGTGGCTATTCAATTAACAGGTTCCTTCTGTACTTCAATTTCAGTAATACTAATTAAGTGAATAATGTTAACTGATTCAATATGCATAACAATGTTATGAACACTCAGAAGTCAATTGTTTTATGCTCGACTGAAACAGAAACTTTACTGACAATGACATTGTTTTTAATCCCGCAAATTCCTCATACAGGGTTCCAGCAGGCAAGGACTCATGAAATTCAAGACTATTTTGTGATATATTTCATCAATTTTCAAGGCCCTACAATAAAAAAAAATTCAAGGATTATCAAGGCCCAGCCTTCACTAGTCCTAACTAGGACCTCCTGTTATTACCCCATCATCCCACTTTGCTACAAGGGAAGTGGGAAGAGGGGGGTAATAACTGGTAGGTACTAGTTAGGCCTATGCTTTTGTGGACTCTACCATATAAAACTATATAGTTATGATTAGACCTAAAAAAGTTAAAAATCTGTTTCTCAGGCCCTCTTGCTGCATGCTCTCTTTTTATAACCAATGCAAACTTAAAAAAAATAAAAATTAAATGGTTTGTGTCTGATATTTTACCCAAGTTAATAAATTGATGAATTTGTCCCTTGAATGCAATGAGGCTTTGCAATACTATTCTGTAGATTATGGGGCCTAAAACATAAAACAAACCAAGAATATGAACTCTTTGATGGCAAAGAATAATTAGAAACAAGCCAAGACCAATACCAGGTCTGGACCTGCGTCGCTGCATGCAATTGAATCGGCAAACAGGAAGTGGCTGCACAGCAGATCTGAAAATTGCATACATGATACAACTGATCATTATCAGGCTCCAGATGAAATATAAAATCAATCTCTTGCATAGAAGCCGAGAAAAGTTTGACGAAAAATTTCAATGTTCAGTGGGTACAGTAAAATTTCAAAGTATCGGCAAACAGGAAGTGGCTGCATGGCAGATCTAAAAATTGCTTACACAATACAACTCATCATTATGAAGCAGAAGACCAAATATAAAACCAATCCCTTGCATAGAAGCCGAGAAAACCTTGACGGAAAATTTCAATGTTCAGTGGGTACAGTAAAATTTCAAAGTATCGGCAAACAGGAAGTGGCTGCACGGCAGATCTGAAAATTGCATACCCGATACAACTCATCATTATGAAGCAGCACACCAAATATAAAATCAATCCCTTGCATAGAAGCCGAGAAAACCTTGACGGAAAATTTCAATGTTCAGTGGGTACAGTAAAATTTCAAAGTATCAGCAAACAGGAAGTGGCTGCACGGCAGATCTGAAAATTACTTACACGATACAACTCATCATTATGAAGTAGCAGACCAAATATAAAATCATTCCCTTTCATAGAAGCCAAGAAAACTTTGACGGAAAAAGTGTTTTGGACTGACAGACGGACTGACAGACTGACGGAATGATGGACTGATGGACGGAGTCGAGCGGTTACTAGACCTGCTCTGCCGCTGGCAACGCAAGTAAAAATAAAATGAAAAAAATGCCTGCATGCAATTTTACAAAAAATGACCTGAGAAACAGATCTAATTTGTGGGGCCTTACATGCTTCCTAAGCATTTTTATATCATGAATATTCAAAGCATTGCAAGGCTTCCTGACACAGTTTCTAGAATTTCGAGGCTTCGAATGACCCTTAGTAAAATTCAAGGCCATTCCTTGAATCCAATGCCCTGTGTGAAGCCTGCTCATAAAATCAGCACTGTGTTTTGGTTTGCACACAACATACACAGAATGACACGCGTGTGTGAATGGGTTAATCGATATGGCACGAGTGTCATCGCGGAAGGATAGAATAAGAGGCCACAGGCCTCGAGTTTTATCCTTCTGCGATGGCACAAGTGCCATATTGATTAACCCATTCACACAAGCATGTCATTCTGGCCTCTCGTTCTATCCTTCCGCGCTGGCACCCGTGCCATATCGATTAACCCATTCACACCCACGTGCATTCTGTGTTTATTACATGCTTTCGCGTCTATAAAACAATTATTAGAAGGACACTCGACAATTCATTTGATAATTATCACCAAAAAGAACACATTCTGTCGCCAACCAAACTTGCGAGGGGAACCTGTGCTACTCTTTTGTCCTCTGAGATCCAATGTGTTCTATGTGCCTACTAGCACATTGAACACATTGGTACTCAGGGGACGACTTTTAGCTATTGCTAGGGATTGAAATTGTAATTGCGGTACATGATTTGTAGAAAATTCCAGTGAAATTTCGCTTCTTTATAAAATAGTACGTTAACAATTTCTGTTCCACACATGTGCGGACCAGATTTTTACTTTCTGCATGGTTTAGTGTTGCTGTAGATGGGGATTTCATAGAACAGGCGACTAATAAAAAATAGATCCTTTGTAAATGAGGTGTTGGTCACTTTTTCAAATATGACTATGGGTGGTAGTTTCAAGAAGGTTTATTGAAATATTGACCTCATCTCTTGGTCAAATATCGACTCATTCTTTGAGAATGCACATAGAACAATATTGTAAGTTATTGTGATGAATTGATGGTTGAACATAATCTCACAGAGTTGCAAACCTCTGACCATGTTACCGTCAATTCATCACAATAACATATATGTTCCAATAAGACCCTACCAAATCCCCAAACCCACATCGTGAAATGAACAAGGCAACTTCAATGAACAAGGCCAACAAAAAATCAATAACTTGGATAAAGATTGAGGTTACTCCAACTTAGTTCAAATCATGAACAAGTTGAAAATAAACCTCTTATGTACCCCTGATGTCACTGGACAACAAAAAATCAATAACTTGGATAAAGGTCGAGGTTACTCCATCTATGATGGAGAACCCTCAAAGTAACCTTGATCTTTTTATAAGTAGGTTGTGAGTATACATTCACAGCATGATCACTGGCCTCGAAAAATTATAAATTCAAAGTAATTTGTATATTTTTTTATACTTACCAATGGCCCAGACTTAGCTGGTGCTAGCTCAAAAATATCCAGGGCCAAACACAAATTTTGCTCCCCCCCCAACCCCCAAAATTTGCATGGAAAACCGAAAAAATTATGTCCTATGTGGTCCTCCATACTTTTGTGATCTGCATCCAGTATCTAGGAAGCACTGAAATTGGTGCCAAGCATCATTCTTTCTACAGTGCCTGCTAAATGTTATAATCAGCGGGGAGGTATGAGTGCCCACTCATGGGAGGGCTATCCCCGTCTGGGCCATTGGTAAGTATAAAAAGTATACAAATTACTTTGAATTTATAATATTTTTATACAATAACCAATGGCCCAGACTTAGCTGAATCGTAAAAAGACTGGAGGGCCTACGACATAAAGGAAAACACAATTACTCAATCACTTCTTAAAGGATATTGTCTACAGAATAGGAGAGAAAGGAATTATATATGTGTTTCTCATTTACACGAAATAAGAAAGACATAACACCAACAATGTAATTGAGCATTACATAATATATAATTCTCCATTTTAATGCCAGCATAACCCATTATGCTAATTCGGTGAAGGGAAGCCAATATATAAAGATA
Source organism: Pictodentalium vernedei (assembly GCA_031216915.1). Lineage (NCBI taxonomy): Eukaryota > Metazoa > Mollusca > Scaphopoda > Dentaliida > Dentaliidae > Pictodentalium > Pictodentalium vernedei. The sequence goes on from CM062297.1 coordinate 259,750,616, forward strand.
GTCCAGAGAATGAGGCTCTTTATACTCATTTAAAAGTGTCCGAGGATTGTATATTAACGCCTGTTTGACATGTGACAAATACAAATACTTCACAGTGAGCTACACTTTAAAAATATTACATAAATGAGACATAATAATTGCTTCACACCCGGAATATGACTGACAGATAGATGAACTTGATGTTTCAAGACATATAGAAGAATTTTTTCCGTTAGTTCGTACAATAGAATCGAATGCATGCCTCCCTGGTTCCTTATATACGCTACTACTATCGAGTTGTCCGACAATATTTGAACATGTGCGTTCTCTATAATGTGAATCCACTGTTGTAGAGCTAACCATATTGACTTCATTTCTTTGATGATTATGTGTTTTTCGGGAACCCAGGGTCCCAAAGACCCTGGTACTTTGAGTCTGTCGGGCTCAGGTTCGCACCCCAACCTGTTTGACTCGCATCCGTCATAATCGTGAAAGCCAGATCTGGCAGCTGCAGTGGAACTCCCTGAGTTAACCACTGAATGTCTGCCGAAATCTGAACTTTTTGTTTTACCAGGTCCGTTAAAACAATACTGGTCTCAAGCGAATGCGTCTTCACACTCCAGTTCTGAGTAAAAAATATCAGGAGTGGACGTGTGCGTAAGCTATCCATCGGAATGAAATCTGCAGATGCTCTGCACAACCCCTTCAGTCGCATAAATTCCCTCGCTGTTATTGCGTCTGAGTGTAGACAAAAGCAAGCACAACAACTGACTAATTTTGCTCTGGGTAACAGCAGACAAACCAGATTGTTGTGAGTGTCGAAGCTCATTCCCAAGTGAATGAACGACTTGGACGAAGCTAGATCCGACTTCTCACTTACGATGAAACTGAGACATTGGAGCAATAATAGCAGACTCTGAACATCGTTCTGAAGAGTTGTTTTGTTGCCGTATCTCTGAAGAATGTCGTCCAAGTAAGCCGACGTTACTTCAGATGAATGAGCCCGGAAGTAAGACATTACTGAGTTCATTATTCAAGTGAATACCCAAGGTACTAGATTCAGACCGAAGCCCATTGCTCGGAACTGATATACTATCCCTTGAACGGCGAACCGTAGGTACTTTCTGAATGCTGCATCCTTTAGATCTATGCTTGCTGCAATCATTCACTCGTATGCTCGCCTTTACTGACTGAATGGTCTCCATATAGAACTTTGGAGTCACGATAAGTTTGCTTATCCAGCTCAAGTCTATTACCGGTCGGAACGAGCCGCCTGGCTTCGGTATGAGGAACAGGTGACTGTAGAAACCTAGAGACTCATAGTTCTCTACGACCTCTATTGCTTCCTTTTCCAAGAGTGACTTTACCTCCAAAAGAAGAGACTCTCCTTTTATAGGATTTGACGGACGTTGTGTCCAATGCGGACTTCGTGTTAGCGGTGGTTTTGCTCGGAAAGATAGCCTTAGGCCGTCCGAGATCACACTTCTCACCCACTGGTCTTCCGTAATAGTTATCCATTTTCTCACAAATCTTGAGAACCTTCCGTCAACTGGAACGCAATAGAGGTCCTGACCATCACCTGAAGGACCTGCGAGGCCTACGGGAGGAGAAACCATGTCCTCCCCATGAAGAGCCTTGACCCGCCGGCTTGGGAGCATCTGACTGGTTGCCTTGGCCAGACCCACACCCCCTACCTCAGTCGCTATATTGACAATCCAATAAATTGTAGACGTACGGAAGATGACGATAAGAAGCTGCCTTTCTTCTTTCCACGGGAAAGAATAAATATGGCATCATTTAGAAGACCGATGGTCTGTGACACCTGTCTAGACTGTACCGGAAAGGAAAGGACCTCCTCCTTTGTCCGGATATAGTCAGCGTCTAATGACGCTAGCAGCTTCTTATGAGCGGTAGCAGCATTCTGATTCTCAGGAACAAACTCAGGGAAGTATTGATGAATTAAATCCATCGCCACCATGTGTTGTTCCGAAAGGGAAGGGACATTCTCCTCCAAATCCCTTTCACCATCCAACTGAATCAGATAAGACTCACGGTCATCGGCATTTGAACGTACAGATGACTGGACCGACCCAGCGCCATCCGACAGCTCGGGTTCGGAGACTGTTGTAGGTTGCTCCTGCACCTGCTGGGATGCTGCGATAAGCTGCGCGATTTGTGACAGCAAGTCCGTTATGGAGGCCTGAGGAGCAGCGGTCTTCTGTTGCTTGGCCGTCGGCGATGCAGGCTGGATATTAGAAGTCACGTAGCCAAGGTGCGGTTGTGTGTGCTTGGTTGATGCTGAAGAAAAAGCCGTAATTGTAGCCAACCTCAGCTGTGAACTGAACAGAGCATCCCAGATGGGAGGCATGGACGTAAGCTCCGAATGACGCAAGTTCCGAACCACAACATCTGGCCCCAGTTGTTGTAAAAGACCTCGCTGAGCTTACCGCTGAACTTGCCGGCTTTTTCCTCTCCATCGTCGCAGGGTGAGCCTGTTTGTATTTTATAGTGCTCGCTCTACCCTTTTTTCTCTCCTTGACCGCAACGGACACACCCAGTGTCACGATACCCATGGAAGGTGTAACCGCTTCACCGGTCGAGCTAGCTGGCGACTGGGATCTGAAACCACTAGCGTGTGGTTTATTGCCTTGTCTAATATTTGAGAGCATTTTAGCCATTAGCTCTGATTGACTATCTAATTGCGACGACAGAAGCAAACTCTCTGACGGCATCACGTAAACATGTTCCTCTGAAATAGAAACTGAAAAACTAGAGTGACTCTGTGGCGAGAGGAATGGCATTGGTCTCTTGCCGCTAACAACATACCGTGACACCGTCTCCAACGTTTGTCATCTCAATTGACACATGTTGAACAGGAATTAGTGCAAATACACTGACTACAGGTGATACAATTATTATGTGAATCAGAGGAAGACATCCTCGAGTTGCAGTTTGAACAATAAGCTTTCATTTTGAATAAAATTAAAGTCAACAGTACTTGCACCAACTCCCAATAAATATCTGAAAAAGATATATAAAAATATTATTCAAAACAATAATTCGAAAAATAATTCACAATAAAAAAATGTTCGAAAAAATTTTGACATGAACCCAAGTTCCCAAAGGGAACGATGTGTTCAAATGGATCCCGATAGAACCTAAGTGTGGACAAAAATTTTTTTTCTTCTCCAAAAAGTAATGCTACACTACCGGAATATATAATGTATCTTACAATAGTCCTACCATAATTAATAAATAGGAAACTACATATATAACCAGAGCATTGTCAATGTAAACAACGTCAAATGAAAACAGGAAACAAGACTCGGGTGATGATGTCAGGCCCATGTCCCAAAATTGGGAAACATGAAATAATTTTTGTCAAAAGTTAAAAAAATTTATAGTAATTTATATATTTTTTATACTTACCAATGACCCAGACTTAGCTGGTGCAAACTCATTAAATTCAGGGCCAAACACAAATTTTGCCCCCTTCAATCCCCAAAATTTGCATCAAAAACCAAAAATTAGATGTCCTGGTAGGTGCTCCATACTTTTACTGTACTGCGCATGCGCAGTGTCAAGGAGGTCTCGAAATTCCCGCCAAAATGTCATTCTTACGACCAGTGCCTGGTAAGTGTTATGTACGCAGCGGGGAGGCAAGAGTTCCCAACTCCTGGGAGGGCCATCCCCGTCTGGGTCATTGGTAAGTATAAAAAATATATAAATTACTATAAATTTTTTAACATTTTTATACTGTACCAATGACCCAGACTTAGCTGAATAGTAAACAGGCTGGAGGGACCAGGACATAAAGGAAAATCCAATAGGCTCAATTACATATAACAGAATTATCCCCTCAAGGAGAAAAGGAGAGATAGGATTTATATGTATCTTTCTTATTTTTATCAAAAAAGAAAGACACAAAACCATTCCGCAATTGAGCACAAATACATCAATGATCTCTATTAATATCCAGTATAACCCTTTATGCTAATTATTTTTAAAGGTAAGCCAATAAATAAAGACAGTCCAGAGAAATGAGACTCTTTATACTCATTAAAAGTGTCCGAGGATTGTATATTAATGCCCGTTTGACATGTGACAAATGCTTCACACCGAGCTACACTCTAAAAATATTACATGACAAGAGTAAACATTAGCTTTACACTTTAAAACCATCCCAGTACTGACTCGGAATTACTGACTCTGGGGGAGGTATTCCCTTGCTTTTCACTATAAAGCAGGTGACCTAAGGGAACACCCGTTCCCCCCCCCCCCCCTTCCCCTTGCCCTGGGCCAAATACCCCAGAGCGAAGAGGGCAGCAGGACAGAGTCACTGCCGGACCAGAAAGCCTACATAACTATAGTTGCAACTGTTTAGTGGACGACATTCTGAGCAACAGATAGTGGACCTAAACAATGTAGATCTCCAGAAATGGACTCAATATTTCTAAGATAAAAATTAGTGAAAGTGGAAGGCTGAGACCAATATGCAGCCTTCATTAAATCTGTAATAGCAACACTATTAGCAGCATAAGCCCAAGATGTTGATAGAGCTCTTACTTCATGAGCCGAAATCTTGAGAGCAGACTGCTGAGAAGAAGATAACTTTTTCATAAGCAGTACGTATAGTTAATTGAATCCATCCAGCAATAGAATGAACCATAATGTCCTTTCTATTCGGCATCAAAGACAAAAAGAATAACTTACGTCCCTTTCTAATAAACTCAGACCTACGTTTATAAATACGTATTGCTCTAACAGGACAGAGTAAAGGCCTATGCCCATCTGAGACGGAAGGGCCCTATCAACAATAGGTTCAGGATACTTATTAGGAGCCTGATTCTTAGCCAAAAGTCCAACATTAGTAGTAAAAGTAATAGTATTACCAACACTACGATAGTGAGAATCATCTGCCGATAAAGCATGAAGCCCACTAACTCTTCCAGCAGAAGAGAAGGCTAAGAGAAAAGCTGTCTTATATGTTAAGAATTTGAAATCCACTGTATCAAGAGGCTCAACAGGTGCTTCTTTTAGCTTAAGAAGAACCCATGCTAAATTCCATTTCGGAATTAATCTAAGAGTTCTAGGTCTATTTATCAAAAAATTTCTAACTGATTTAGATAAAGAGACATTGGAACCAATCATTAATGTATCATGGTGAGCGTAGGTATCAGATAACATAGACCTATAACCCTTGATAGTAACAGGCTGCAGTTTGATCTCGTCAAACAAATAGACCAGGAAATTAGCAATGTCAGGAATGGAGGGATCATATAAATCCACTGAGTGATCCCTTCACCACTGGCGAAAGACCTTCCACTTTGCAGCATAATTTAGCGAAGAGGAGGTCCTCCTGCAGTTAGAAATTGCGTCCACTGCTCGTCCTGTAAAACGCTTACTGTGCAAGAAGGACCGCATAACGGAAGTACGTGAAGGTTGAGACCTTGCGTATTGTTGTGAAGCATGCGCAATTTCCCCTGCGACAGAAGATCCTCCCGTGGAGGAAGCTTCAGCGGCATGTCCCACAACAGACACCTGAGTGGATTTATCCATGGTCTCTGTGGTGACAGAGATGCTACCAACAGAATCTTGCAGTGGGATTGCTTTATCTTGAGCAATATCTGCTGAATCATCAGCGCTGGAGGATACGCATATCCTATTATCCCATCCCACAGGATCGATAGAGCGTCTACTGCAAACGCTCGAGGATCCGGACATGGGGACACGTAAGTCTGCAACTGATTGTTGAGGTGCATCACAAACAAATCTATCATTGGTCGCTCCCATTGGTAGCAAATCTGATTGAAAACCTGTTTGTTGAGAGTCCATTCCGATGGCAACAGGCGACCCTTCTGTGAAAGGGAGTCTGCTAACACATTCAGACGACCTGGAATATGACGGACCGATAGTAGAACCTGATGTTCCAGTACAAACAGAAGGATTCTTCCATTAGCTTGAACAACGGAATGGAATGAGTGCCTCCCTGATTCCGAATATACGCTACTACCGTCGTATTGTCGGACAAAATTTGAACGTGTGTGTTCTGAATAACGTCCATCCAATGACGCAACGCAAGCCAAATTGACATCATTTCTTTGATATTTATGTGCTTGCCTAAGAATTGAGGATCCCAAAGACCCTGGCACCTCAAATCCGATGGGCATAGTGTCGCGCCCCAACCTGTTTGACTGGCATCGACATGATAGTAAAACTTGGATCTGGCAATTGCAGTGGAACTCCCTGAGTTAACCACCGAATATCTGCCCAAGTCTGAATCTCTTGTTTCACTTGGTCTGACAAAAGGATGTCCGCATCGAGCGAATGAGTCTTCACTTTCCAATTCTGAGTCAGAAAGATTTGGAGAGGACAAGTGCGCAGCCACCCCATTGGAATGAGATCTGCGGCAGCTCCACACAGACCTATCAGTCTCATGAATTCTCTAGCTGTAACCTTCTCTGAGTTTAGACAATATCGAGGATAACAACTGACTAATTTTGCTCTGGTTAACGGCAGACAAACGAGATTGTTGTGCGTCTCGAAGCTCATGACTTGGATGGCACCAGATCCGACTTCTGTTCGTTTACTATAAAACCGAGACGTCGGAGCAATAGTAGAAGATTCTGCACATTGTTCTGAAGCATTAACTCGTTGCCGTACCTCTGAAGAATATCGTCCAGGTAGGCCGGCATTACCGCAGACGAATGAGCTCGGAAGTAAGTCATGACCGAGTTCATTATCCGAGTGAAAGCCCAGGGCGCTAGATTCAGACCGAAGCACATCGCACGGAACTGATATACAACCCCTAGGACTGCGAACCGAAGATACTTTCTGAACGCCGGATTACCATGGCGTGAAAGTATGCATCATTGAGATCTATGCTCGCAGCATAGGCGTTCACTTGAATGCTCGTTCTGACCGATCGAATGGTCTCCATATAAAATTTTGGAGCCACAATCAGCTTAAATCTATTACTGGACGGAACGAGCCGTCTGGTTTGGGAACCAGAAACAGATGGCTGTAGAGACCTGGAGATTCCTGGTTTTCTATGACCTCTATCGCATTCTTCAGTAAAAGAGACTGAACTTCTGAAAGAAGAGCATCTCTTTTCAGAATATTTGACGGAAGCTGAGTCCATCTTGGACTTTGAGTTAACGGAGGCTTTCCTTTGAAGGACAGTTTCAGTCCTTCTGCAATTACCCTTTGAACCCAAGGGTACTCCGTAATCAATTCCCAATTCTGTAAATAACTTGACAACCTTCCTCCCACAGGAACGCGACAGAGGTCTACACCATCACTTCCTGGGCCTGCGAGGCTTGCGGAAGGAGCAACCACGTCCTCCCTGACCCGCACCTCGTGCCGTCGACCTAGGGGCGTCTGACCTATTATTACGGCCAGCTTTACAGCCCCTGCTAGAGTCGCTGCCTTGACGGTCTCGAGAATAAGGCCTAGAGGGCGCGTACGCACCTCTAAAGGAACCTTCCCTGGACATGCTCGTCCCAGAAGATCCAGGCCTACTTTTTTCTGCTGGTTCCGACTTATTAGAAGCAGACTTAAAAAGCAGACTTTCTGAAGCTTTTTTAGTTAACTTATTGTAAATAGCAGAAAGCTTGCCATCAAAGAGAAGCTCTCCAGAGACCGGAGCGACTCTAAGAGAGTTTTTCACCTTACTATCCACTCTCGTGGACGTAGCTAGGGTTCTGTCACGTCTAACCAACTCCAGATTAGCCACTGAAAGGGCGGAGTTATATGTAGAATAGGCAATAGCCCTTGACAGAACTCTCAGAGACGTTTGTACGTCCTGAAATTCTTGCCCTTCAAGGCGTAACGATAGTAAGGTGATCTGCGTACGAGAGTGCATCTAAATTTGCTCTATTCGAGTTTATTGATAGCGTCATTCAAAAGTTCAAATGTCTGTGAGACATTCCTGGACTGAGACGGAAACTCTGGGACGGTGTCCCTAAACCGATTATTTATTTATTTATTTATTTATTGGTGTTTAAGGTCAAATACTTATGCACAATGGCTAATCGTGACCGTGACAGTTTTACGGGTGGAGGAAGCCGGAGAACCCGGAGAGAACCACCGAACAACGATGAGCAGCTGTCAGCTCTCCAACATCGTAACTCTGAACTCTGCACCGCAGCACAGGCAGGGTTAGATTGGTTGAAGACATGCGCACCATCGACGTGCAGTACGCCTCAGTACACAGCGTCATCGTGCCCCCATGTAGGCAATCGGGGTGAAGTGTCTTGCCCAAGGACACAAGGCGGTTGCCGCAGGTGGGATTCGAACCGAGGACCTCTCGGCTTGCAGCCTGCACCTCTACCAGCTGAGCCACCGCGCCCCCCCCCCCCCCCTAAACCGATTAAAAAATTTGGTGTCCAGTGGCACTATAAGCCTCCTATCAGGCTGAGCAGCATCCTGGTCCGCTGGAACAACATCAGGAAGAAAATGCCGGATTAACTCGACGGTGATTTTGTGTTGTTCCGAAAGGGAGAACTCCAATTCATCCATATCCCTTTTGCCATCTTGACGGACCTCCTGGATATCTCGGTCGTCCGCTCCCGATCCAGCTGCAGAACGTACTGACCCAGCATCATCAGACTCTTCCTGCTCTGATAGGGCTTCTGCCGGAAGCTGGGATGCTGCTATGATTTGTGCTATCTGCGATAGCACATCCATTCACGAGGCCTGCGGAGCTGCGGTCTTGCGTGATTTAGCCGCAGGAAGCTCCGTGGACGTTGTCTCTTGCATACTTCTCTCATGCAAACGTCCAGATGAAGGTACCCTCGAATCCTTGGCTATCGGCTGTCGAGGAATCTCTGGAAGGCGATGCCGGCTGGATATCGGCAGTCACGTAGCCAAGGTGCGGTCGAGTGCGCTGACGTGAGGAGGAAGAAGCCCTTGATACAGCCTCTCCGGACTGTTTATACACCGGAGCGCCCCGAGGGGTGGACGTAAGCTCCGACTGAGGAACGTTTTGTACAACAACATCCAGACCATGATATTGTTGTACGAGAGAGAGACCTCTCTCGCTCGCAGTCTGTGCAGAGCTGGACGAGGTAGGGACCGAACCCAAAGGCTTCTTCCATCCTAAACCAAGATCCGTCGCCACTGGGTGTGCCTGAGGAATGTTTATAGTGCTCGCAACACCCTTAATTCTTTCCTGGACCACAATGGACAAACCCGGGTGCTGAACCATTCGGTAAATGGACGCGACACCGGGTGAGCTAGCGGACGTAGACGCCAACGCCGTCGACCCTACTAGGGGCCTCTTAGGCAATTGCCATATATCCACGAGCACTTTTGCCGCTAGCTCTTCTCTGGGTTGTGACGACGGATGCGCACTGGAAGACGACATCACGGAAACATCACCCAATTCTTGTTCCTCTGAAAAAGATAGTGAAAAACTTGAGTGACCTTGCGGAGAGAGGACTGACATGTCCTGCTCCCCGCTAACAATATACCGTGACACACGTGTCCAACGTTTGTCATCCCAATTGCTACATATAGAACAAGGCTTAGTGTGGGTACACTGACTACAATTAATGCCGAAATCATGAGAATCAGAGGAAGACTTCCTTCCATTACAATTTGAACAATAATCTTTCATTGTAAAAATAATCAATCATAGTACCCGCAATAAACCTTGCAAACAAAGATACATAGTATAAAAATCCATTATAATAATATGAAAAAACAATTCAAAAAGAAAAAAATTTTTTTCAGAAGAGCCTAAGTTCCCAAAGGAAACCCAGAGCCCAAATGGATCCCAAAAAAGCCTAAGTGTGGACAAAAATTTTAAATCATTCTGAAAAAATGAATGCAACACTTACGGACAATATTAATGTATCTTATTATGAATAATCAAGGCAGAAGACAAGGAATCACTTATCAGAAGTAACCGTTGTCAACATAAACAAAAAGTGTAAACAAACCAGAAAACTGACTCCAGGCACTGGTAAACATGGCCCAGTAATCAGTGTCCAATTTAAACACTATCTGACGCTAAACAGAGCCTTCCCCAGAAGAGACTGCAGAGCATCAGATGGTAGATGCAGACCTAAAAGGCCTAAACACCCCTAGGGTGAGGACGTAAACATGGGGAAAGAACAGAAAAAAATTCTGTTTCCAAGCCAAAACTCCCAAGAAATTTTTAGTAATAAAAATTACAAAAATAAGCCAAAAGCATGGGAGAATGGCAAGGGGGGAATGAAGGAAAGGTAGAGAGGACACACTGAACAAACAATGGAACATTCATGGCAAGAATGACAACAGCAGGGCTATGCCTCGAAAATAGGCAACATGAATAAATTTTCATAAAAAATTTTTAAGTTAAAGCCCTGAACATTGGAAACCACTGTTTTTCTCCTCTCCTCATCCAAAATGCACTTCCTATCCACCATTTCTCTCATAATTATGTGTCTGGCATCATTAAAACTGAGATTTACAGCACAAATATCAGTGATGTGACACGGTTTACAGGGCCAAACAAAGAATGACATTTTGGCGGGAATTTCGAGACCTCCTTGACACTGCGCATGCGCAGTACAGTAAAAGTATGGAGGAGGTACCAGGACATCTAATTTTTGGTTTTTGATGCAAATTTTGGGGATTGAGGGGGGCAAAATTTGTGTTTGGCCCTGAATTTAATGAGTTTGCACCAGCTAAGTCTGGGTCATTGGTACAGTATAAAAATTTATAAAGTTACAGCCCTGAACACTCCAAACCACCGTTTCTTCCTTCCATCATCCTATTGTGTCCGTGGATCCACCAAATTCACCATTGATTTGTGTCTGGCATCATTAAAACTGAGATTTAAAAGCACAGAAGTCAGTTTGTTGTCATCTGACAGAGGGCCAAACAAGGAATGATGCTTGGCACCAATTTTGGTGCTTCCTGGATACTGCGCATGTGCAGATCACAAAGGTATGGAGGACCACATAGAACATAATTTTTTTGGTTTTGGGGATTGGAGGGGCAAAATTCGTGTTTGGCCCTGGATATTTTTGAGTTAGCACCAGCTAAGTCTGGGCCATTGGTTGTTGTATAAAAGTATACGATTTTATAGGCAGCATGCACTTTGAATCTCCTCCCATTGTTATCATTTTCATATATTTCAAGTGGCAACGTCGGATGATAACATATGCCACTGGAGCTGTAAACATAAGAAAAACTAAGTGAGCTCTCATCCAGTCAAAGGGGGAGAATTTTGGTCTTATATTCAATTAACCATTCTTTGGTCATTTTCCTGTATTCTAAAAATAAACTGGCCATTTATTCTATGATACCTTAAATGATTAAATGCCTGTATTGTAAAAACTTAGCCAAAATGGATGTGTTATAGTGTTGTATGGTTTACCGGTTTTATAAGTCGGTTTCGGTTTTGCTTGAAAACCGAAACCGAAACCGTGTAACTGGTAAATGAGTACGGTTTCGGTTTTTTCCTAAAATTTCGGGAAGAGATGTTTTCATTATTCAGTTTGCACTAACAATGTCTGAAATGTCAAGCTTTGTCAGGAAATAACAGTGTCGTCAATGCACGCCACATTCTGGGTGTAAAGGGGTCACTGCAGCATGTCCAGATCACTCGAGACTGATGTATGACAAGTTGTCAATCACACATGGTTGACGTAAAAATGGGTTGTGTTTTCTGTGAGAATGACAAAACAGACAGCTAACACGCCTACATTTCACTGATTACAGAAAATACCTTGCGCAGTTGGCTTCGTTTTTGAACAGGTTTGTCTGACATATATAGTCAATCAGTTTAATTAAAATTACTTATCTACAATCTGTTGGACAGTGAATAATATCATATCAGAAAAAGGTCTTGGCACTTCATAGTTGTATTCGAAAATAACATTTGTCACGGGTGCCTCACCACGTGTTTCGGATGTAGTCTGTTGTTGATGTGCTTATCCGGGAAGAGGTTTTACTGCGATTCAGTCTTGGGACATTCCGACCCGAGACGATTTGTCCTGAAGGTTTTGGCCCACTAAAAACACGAAACCGCAAGTTCTTATTCTATTTAGTTCAATATATGAAGGCCAAAACGTCTTGAACCGAAATGCCCCGAGGCCGAAACGTCCCAAGACCGAATCGTCCATATCCACAGGAAAAAGGCAAAAAGCTGCGTTCCGTAATATTGCTGTCAACGTGCCACGGTTGCATTCCCACACAACTAATTTTAAGGGGGCCCACCAAAGGAACACATCAGCGGTAGAAATAGAAAGTGGAATGGCAAGAGGCAAACGCAAAAAGTAACAATATATAACAGACCCCAGTGAATTTGTGAAATCAATTCTGTTGAGCTAAAACCATTGCGTACGCGAGAGAGGAGGTGGGGGGGGGGGGGGGGGGGGGGGGGGGTAGATAGACAATAAGTATTTGGTAAAGTGGTTCGTTTTGAAGCCCACCCAGCTACAAACAATATGACTTTCCCATTCCAGGCTGACATGAAATGATTGCTGATTATTTTACTAGGGCGGGTGATGGCACTAGTCACCACTGTGAGTGTGTGTGGGGGGGGGGGGGGGGGGGGGGAGGGGGGATACTGAAAAGAGTCCATACATCAGTTCATTGTGAAATATGTTAGGATGGGTGTTGAGGTGACCCACTTGGCAACGCTTGTTATTATGTTATTATTTGCAATGCCTGGTAGGGTCACTTTGCTAGGCTGCCCAGGGTTCCACCCAGGAGTGAGCACTGAACAGAGCCCTGGGAAATTGTGAATTAGCTCTTTTCGCACCCATGTGTTAATATCAATTCATAATAGACTCTCTTATGCCTGAACTTAGAGACCAGAGGTGTGGGGGGGGGGGGGGGCATGTGCCTAGAATTGGTGAGTGATGATATTCTGCAAACACTGTTACATTTTTTCTTTTACATTTTTTTGTTTTGATCATGCCTGCCATTTATACACTTAGCACAAATGCTAGTCACTGCCAATTAAATCATCATTGAAAATATGACAGTATGGGCAATATATTAACACTACATAGTTTCTGTTGGAAATTGCAGATGTCCTACTATAAAAAACCGAAAACCGACCTATAAACCAAGTTTTTTTTAAAAAAACGAACCGAAACCAAACCGAAACAAGAAAAATAAAACCGCACAACACTAATGTGTTAAACCAAGAATTCAGTGGTTGTTTTGATAATATTAAAAAAATCATAATACTTTCTAATCAATCAAAAGGCCAAATTTGCACTAAAATCATTATAAAAGGTTTGGTGTTTGAAAGTTATTCTACTGAACCCAATAGTTACTTACATAAATAAATAAATAAATAAATAAATAAATAAATAAATAAATAAATAAATAAATACTCACAGAGGGATAGATGGTGAAGTCACTAGCTCTTTGACCATTCAATATATATTCTATCTTTCCAAACTTTCCTGTGTCTTTGTCTTCTGCATTCACAGTTCCAACTGTAGCAGGGTACACGTAGCTTTCAGGTATGGAAAATTCATATCCCTGTTTGTTTAAAACAAAAAGATGAGTTAACCTGGTACCTTACAAAAATCATCAAAATTTGCCTACACTTAGACTATTAAAAAAAAAGATTCTTGTTGCACCTCACTTGTCACAGATAATCTGCCTCATCACCTTTTTTTCAACTCAAAATTTCTTCTATGACACTATTTTGCACTAGTAGGACACATATTTAACCAACTATATCTTGTCTGACAGAGCTCACAGTGCTCTGTCAAACAAGATATAGTTGGTTAAATTTTCAACTACATTATGGGAAATTTTCACTGCTGAGAACATTGGTTTGCCACATAATAGTGTAAGTAGTTAAATTTCTGATTCCAACTATTTTTAGAACTATTTTGTGAAAAAAAGAGAAAAAAAAGAAGCCTCCCTCCCTCATCATAAATTGAGAAAAAGTTTCCTGAGAAAGAAGAAAACTTTTTTTATAAGCCTCAACACAAAAATTTACCAACATATTCTGTTTGTCTTTTAATTTTTTTCCCTCTTTAATTTTTCTTCTTTTGATATAAACTATAGCTAACAATATCCAACCAGAATGTGTTCATCGATAAGGCTACTAAGAAAACTATTCTTGTTTTTCAGGCACCTCCCTCATCACTGAACATCTGCCTTATCACTCTTTTTCACCTGAAAGTCTCTTCACTGATATTGTTTTGCACCTGGAAGACTAAAAATATATCAAACTATATCTTGTTTGATAGTGCTCACAGAGCAATGTCAAACAAGATATAGTTGCCTAAATTTGCAATGCAGCAAAGGAATTTTCACTGTTGAAATCCTTCCTTTCTCCACAGAATAGTGAAAGGAGTTGATTAATAATAATTCCAACTCTTTTCAGGGCCTGTTTAATGGATTAACAGGAAAAAAGCTTCCTCTCAAGACAGAAAATAAGCAGACTGTCATCTGCAAAAGATGTCCCTAGAGGGTGAATTTGGTAATGCTACCCTGCACAGCAGAAGACTTGCTTCCTCTCTCATCATAAAATTAAGGGAAAATTACCTGAGAAATAATATATTTTTTTGATAGGCTTAGTCAATGGTCTGAAAGAGATATATGGAATAAATATTAGTGCATCAAAATTAATTTTTTAAAAAGCACACAGTTACGATTATTTAACCTTTACAGGCCTTGTTCTGACATTGATTACTTTTCACTACAACAGGACCCGTGCTCCAACATGCATTCTATTGGTGAACTTACAAAAATTACATTCTAAGTACCTTGGCAGTTGTTTCTAGGCAAATATGGGCTTTCTATGTACATAGCCAAGACTTTTCTTGTAACAAGTGGAAGCCACACAACTAACAAGTTAAGTCAAATTTGTATAAAAATCTTCAGGCCCTGATCAGTTAACCTTGAGGAATGTCAAGTGGGTTAAATAATCAACCTTAAGAGTGGGATAAAAAATTTATTTTGACACATAGGTAAAATAAAATCTGTTTTTCAGCCCCTCCAATATTGTTATATTTGCTGCTGCATGCTCTCCTCTGTTACCTCTGCAAAGCTAAAAAAAAAAATCATTTTGGTTTATGTCAGAAGATAAATTCCCCAAGTTAATAAAATGGATAAATATAGCTTTGATTTTGTTATTCTGTAGGGTATGAGGCTGAAACATAAACAAATCATGTATAAGAACCTCTGATGGAAATGAAATAGTAATTAACAAGCCAAATTCAGTGAATTCATGTCTCCCGCTGGGCAGCAGTTTCAAGAGGAATTAATGCCTCGAGTGGAATATAGTTGAGTTGTAAGTGGAAGTTATTTAGAAGAGACAGAACAGACAGTGCTTCAGACAGTGGTTATCCGATTTATTTTCACTGAGGTCACCGTCAAAGCAAGGTAAAGTGATGTGGAGTATAACTGTGAGAATCACTAAAAATTAAGACTGTATAATAAGACATATTACATTAAACTGATGTATGAAATTTCATTGAAATCGGTTGACTCTAAGGAAAGTTAGAGTCTGGAAACCATCAGCCAATCAAATTTAAGCAACCTAATTAAATATGCGCGGAAAATGCCCATGTTCAAACTTGGACCCACAATTGATAAAAGTGATCTACTACCCAAATTTCATCAAACTCAACTAATTGTAAGGAAAGTTAGAGTCTGGAAACGGAAAACACGGAAGGTGTGCACTTACTGTTTATTAGTAGTAGCACTGAATAAATCAAAAGCTTCCCTAATTTGCATAATTTTTGCACGAGAACAAAACCCGTATTATACGTGATGTATTGCATGTTACTAAACATTCCTACAAAAATTTATTCAAATC